>CM060702.1:16766787-17366787 GCA_030686995.1 Artemisia argyi | reverse complement strand
TTAAGTAGTTCTAAAATAAAACATACTTGGCCAGGATCACGAACTTTTAATAATGAAGGTTTCATAAGAAAACTTTGATGAATGTAGAGAAAGTTCAGCTTTTGTCGATGATGGATTAGTTTGTCCTTTAGAAATCTCATATTTCTTGTTTGGAAATCGATAGATTGTGATGGGTTTTTGATATCATATGAAATGATGTTGATGAGGTGGTGGAATAATTCCAGAGACCATTGCACAAATCACCATGTCTCGAAAGTAGATTAGACCATTGTGTGACTCAAAACATTTGAGAAATGATTAAGACCATTGTGTCATACAATGTCCGGGAAATAGAAAAGACCATTGTAATTAGTTACAATGTCTTGGATATAAAATGTTGGAGTAGGAACATGGTTGGGAGAATGTGGTTGTGTCGAAATGCCATAGAATAGGCATGTGTAGATATGTTTAGATAAAATGATTGAAAATAACTCGAATGTATATATAAATATACTTATATGTTTGTGTAGCATAACATGCTTACAAAGTCCATAATCGTCTGGAGGATGGAAGACACGGAGAGCGGAAGGCTATAAAATGGTTTTGCTTGTAGTTGTAGTTATAGTTTAGGTCTCAATTAGACCCGTTTCTCTATAACCATGGCTCTGGTACCAATCTGTAACACCCCCAATTCATGGATGCAGCGGAATTCGAACTGGGTGTTACTCGACGGCACAATAGTCACAATAATAGAAAACGAACTCCAATTTGAGTCGTTTTAAAAGATTTATCATTCAAATTGTATAAATATCAGAGATTACAAAATGAGGTCCCAATTGGTTCCATGTTTACAATGTATAATAAATGAGTTTTTGAATGATAAGTAAATTTATAGCCCTCTTGAGTATCCGTGTCCTTCCGTGCCATCCTTGATCGTCATGAACCTGAAATACATGCTTGAGAGGTCAACACAAAGGTTGAGTGATATTCATAGAGTTTGTTAAATCGTTTGAACACAATGTATTGGTAGTTAAATCGTTTGAACACCATACTCGTAGTGTTTGTAGGTAAATCGTTTGAACACAATAATCGTAGTGTGAGCTGTAGAGTCACACCAATGTTTGGAAAACAAAACAGGTAGGCTACGTTATTATACGCCCATAAAATGTATTATACACTAAGCTTATGAAACCAAAACGTTAACGTGTACCAATATCGATTGGCAGATTTATCCCGGTAGGTACTTTGCCGTCATACCTAATGTCTCAAATATTAATGCATTTGTTTGAACTTAGTCAAAACAAATGGGATTCGTCAATCCCATAGGCCTATTCACAATATTCGCGCTCACTTGCAAGTAACCCTCGCAAGTGATTAAATGGTTCATAATAAGGGATCTTGGTTTGGCAAGGATGTTACTTAGTGATAATAAAACATAGTCGAATAGCATACAGTAGAAAGCATTGTGTTCGAGTAGAAAAATAATAGCATGTATTCCCCCCAAAGGTTTGTAAAACATTGAAGTAATGTAAAGTGGGGCTATGAACTCACCTTAAGTTAAGATAGCAAGTAATGAATGTAACGGTTGAATCGTGTAGGTTTCTACGAGCAACCTATAATCGAATGTTGCGACTTAGGATCGGAGTAATGTCTAAGGAGACATAAACACGCCAATATATATCTTGCACTTAGTCCATGATGTGGTATGATGTATAGTATAAGTCTTTGAAAGAAAGATTCATGAAACATGTATGTTTTGTATATCGTTTACTACTGTTCGGGCCGACATAATTCAGAAGTCATGTTAGTAAGCGTTCGAGGAGCCAGGACACTTTAATTCGTAAATCCACAACTCAACTCGACGGCTTACATAATGAACTCCTCACATGAGGCTCCCTACTATTGTAGTAGTTGATGAAAGATATAGATATAAATTTTGATCCGAAAAGTTACATGTCCGATATTTGAATAAACTTAGGAAAGTTTATTAGTACATGAAGATTGTTATTAGGGGTAGTTTCATAAGTCTTGAATGACCATTTTCTCTTGGTAATATCTCATGGTTTCCTTTTAAGTGAAGTAAATCCAAATTGCTTGTTCATGTTATCGCCTAATTCATTGTTTCATGTTTACGCCTAAGTAAGCTTACATGGTCATTTCGTCATGGCCTAGCCATGACCTTTGGTCCTTGTTCCAAGGTCATGAGACTCAACCTTGGCTCTAGCCATGGTGGTGGTCTTGTTTATAGGTCATAAGACCTCTTGTTCATTTCAAAGTATAACCATAATCTAGTGACTTTCGCCTAAAAATGGGCTGTTTAGAATTTGAAGAATTTTATCACTCGGAAAGCATTTTTAGGTCTCGAGCTTCTTTGTTCCTGAACGAAAACGGCGTTCCGGACAACTTTCGTGTTTTAACTTTTTGATGAATCGGACCAGAAGTATGACTTTCAAAACCCAAATTTGATCAGGAAGCTATTTGGCAGTTTTGCCGGAAATCTTTGGTAATTTCAAATCGCCCTAACTTTTGACTCGTATACTCGTTTTGGGTGGTTCAAATTGCTATGGTTTCCTTGTTAAGTCCTCTACTACAATATGTAATGATCCAATATCATATTTTTACCATTTTGATCAGGTCTTACCAAGAAAGTCACTAGTTTACTTGTTTTAGTAACTTGTTGTAACAATCAATAACAATAACTTGTTTTGGTCATTTTTATACATCATGGACATAACTACAAGACATAATATAGCATGAATAATATGTAAATAACATGAACATGATTATTTAACAAGAATCAAGTTAGGGTTTGGCTCACAACTTTTGGCTTTCAAAGATGAAAGGAAGTTAACATGTAAGGATAGGACTTTGATAGACTTGCTTCAACCCACTTCACTTCATGCAATCTTTCTACCCTTGGTATTCTTGAAAGATGGATGATGAAGGTTTAGGTGACTTGAGTGGATTCAAACTCAAGAGAAATCACCAAGTATATAAGGTTATGGAAGTGTTTTGATGAATGATAACCTATCTAGGGTTTCTACCTTGAACTAGCACTTGAATCTTGCATGAAACTAGAAGGAAATGAGCAAAGGATGGAAAGGTTTTGGAGGTTGGAGGTGCACGGCACAAAAGGGGGGGATGGGGGCTTTTATAGGGTCTTAAGGAGGTTAGAAATGTTGACTAGTCCAACCTTGGAGGCCAAGGTGAACACATGGATGAAATCTAAGGCCATTAAACTTGAGATCAAGCCACCTAGTGTGAAACCCCCCCCCTAATGGCGGTTTGCCAACCTTGGGGAGCAAGGGTGTGGACTTTTCTTGGTATTATCCAAGATACTTGGTTAGTTTTGACTCCGGGAAATGCCAATCGTAAATGATTAAGCCTCAAAACGTAAAACCGGGTGTCGTAAAATTATGGAACTTGAAAGTATTGATAAACATGTCAATAAGTTCCATAATAAAATATAAAATGAGTGGTAGGTTCCGTTTGGGTGGTAAACCCTGCTAAAAAAACTGGAAACACGGGTCTAAAACGCGTAATACGTAAAATGTACGAATATTGCGTAAAATTGAGAAAAGTAAAATATTACTTTTCTAATGTGATAAAAATGATTTAAAATGACTTATAATGTCTAGACTGGGCTCAGTCTAGTGTCGGTTGGTATTAAATGTCTTTTAGACATCAAACCGTAAGCCTAAAAATCAAGGAATGACTTATAAAATCAAGGGATGATTTTTGGTCAATGGAGGAGGGAAAGAATATGTTGACTACTCAAATTGTGTTAGAAACGTGTTTTGTGGTCTAACGGTTAATCGCCCATACGGTTAAGCGTGCTCATGTGAGAATAGTACATGCTTGGGTGACCTGCTGGGAAGTCTTTGGTCATGTTTTTCTCAGTCACGATTAATTCTCAAATAAATCATGAGTGTGTCAAACATTTTTCTGATGCGGGGTCACTTAACGCGGTCGAGTTTCGTTGTACGTAGAATTTCTGAATGACGTTTTACCCTAAAACGTGTAATTCCTTAATAACTTTCACGAAAATGATCTGACGAATGTCAAACATTTAATTTGCCATGGAAATGATTTATCACTCGAGAATATCAAATAAAAATCAACTTTCGGGAAAAATGAATAGTAAAAGTGAATAGTGAAATTTTCCGGGAATGGTAATTAACCTGAAATTGCGAATTGTTACAGATTGGAGGCTTGACATTTGGCACCGGTTATGGATCTATGTTTTTCTAAAACTCTGATAACTATTGGGGACCTATATTTATTTCTTTTGGGCCTGACTTTGGATGATTTTGGGATAATGTAAACTTAAAACCCCGCGTGGTTGCATTTTATTTCGTTTACTTTATCTTGTTCTTTTATGTCTTGTGTTTGGATACCAATCCTCGTAGCACCCCGAAAGCTTGTTGAGTCTTCCGCTGTATCAAATTTTGGGGGTGTTACAGATTGGTATCAGAGCCAAGGTTATAGAGAACTAGGTAAATAGACACCTAAACTATAACCGATTTTTATAGAAAACGATCCCCGATCATTGCCCGCCAGCCCGCCAAGCCGAAGCATCATTGTTTATTATTGAGGTATTATGAGATATTGAGATAATTAGCGATTTGGGAATTTTTGAGATGATTGGAGGTTTTGAGGATTTATTGATATAGTGATATGATGGCGTCTTGAGGAATTTTATGTGTTCTGAGGGATTTTTATGACTTAATTGTTTTGAGAATGGTTTAGTAATGCGGTGTTTAAATTCTTCTTGATTTTATATGATTTGGAAGTATATGATAATTATTGGATATGGT
This sequence comes from Artemisia argyi, assembly GCA_030686995.1. Lineage (NCBI taxonomy): Eukaryota > Viridiplantae > Streptophyta > Magnoliopsida > Asterales > Asteraceae > Artemisia > Artemisia argyi. The sequence goes on along the minus strand of CM060702.1, from coordinate 17,361,991 downwards.
CTTTTAATTTCGCGGTTTAGTTGTTTTGAAACACTTACACCTACCCTACGCCGTTGTCGCAGACTATGGCCTCCCATGCACCTGATGTCGTTGAGGACATTCTTACTACACCGGTGTTGCCAGCACGATTCACCATTGCCCCTGATGACCCTTACCAGGTTGCCATGCATTCAGCTACTATGACACCGACAGGTTCTAGTTCAGAACTACCTGCTGCATCTACGCAGGGACCCTCATCTTCTCTAGGGCTCCCTGGTACATCGAGGCAGCTTACTCTTCATCAGGCTTTGGCTCGCGTGGCACCTCGCTTTGCCCACCGAGCTACGGCACGCATGTCGGTACGCCCTACTCCATCACCTTTACAGATTGATGCTCATTCTCTTCTGTCTGAGGCGCCACCCACATCAGTGCGTCGTCGTCCTAGATCACCTACTACATCTTCACATGGTTCACCTAGTAGGAGACGACGAGTGATGAGGTACTCTTCCGATGAGGAGGAGGAGTACGAGGGTGAGGATGAGGCTGATGACCCTGAGCAGGAGGATGACCCTCAGGAGGCTGAGCAGGGTGATGATGATGACCCTGAGGAGGAGGATGACCCTCAGGAGGATGAGATGCCTGATGATGATGATGAGTTAGTACCCCCAGCTCAGGCTGAGGAGCCAGATTCACCTGTACACCCGATTGAGCCTGATTCACCTGATCATCCGTTTTTGTTTGAGTTGCCACCTGGTAGTCCCGTTGAGTCGGATGCATCTTCTGAGATTTCTGCTGAGCATGCAGAGTTGGGTGAGATTGGCAGGTTGTGGGCTCGGATTACTGAGCTTAGTGAGAGAGTTGCACGTGTATCTGATCGACTTGAGAGGGTTATAGGAGAGTTTTTAGCGGATTTGAGAGTTGATTTGACTGTCGTTGTGGGCAGGACTACTGAGTTGAGGAGAGTTTTGATGGAGGTTCATGAGCATATCGATAGTTTACAGCGAGGATTTGTTACTGCTCGCGAGGCCGACCGCAAGCTATGGCAAAGGAATGCCGAGCTAGAGAAGGAGGTGGCTGACCTCAAGAGAGACCGAGACACCCATAGCGTGGAGTTAGGATCGTTATGGAGGGATCTTGATGGCTTGAGACAGGAGTTGAGGAGTCTCCGCCAGCCACGTGGCTAGTTGCTCGGGTTATGTTGTCTTGTTGCTTTCTTAACCGAGGAGTGTTCGGTTAGAAAAGCTATTTATCATATTTTGATGTATTTTGTTCAGTATTCGTCTCTCGTAGAACGATTAGTACGTTTTGTGTTATCCGTTAGTTGGAACGATGTTAGATCACTATTGTATGGTTGATGGTTATTAGTATATGGTATTATGTGATTTTGGGTGTTATGGAAATTGAGTCCTTATCCGTTTTATTGATGTTCCATGGTGTATTGTTGCTATTCTTTCCGTGACTTGGCTTCGTTGATTTAATTCTTGTTGAGCATATGATAAGTCCTATCGGAGACTCACAAACTTACATGATGTTTCAGATCAATGGCCCCACAAAGAAACCCGGTTAGAGCTACCAGAACTGGACCTGCAACGGCTACCCCTAGTCGTCGAGGGCGCCGTCCTACTCGAAATGTTGAAACCCCTACTCCTGATAACCTGGACACCACTAACCGCAACAACAGGAATCAAAATGTTGATGTTCAGGGAGACAATGATCATGTTCCACTTAATGCACCTACTGTGGATCAAGCAATGATCAACCAACTTGTGGAGCAACGAGTTGCTGAGCTACTAGCTGAGTCAAATCATTCCAACAATTCTGCTGGAACTTTCCCACTTGTTCGTGCTAATGGATGTCACTACAAGGAATTCAAGATTTGTGGACCCATTGAGTTTGGTGGAACCGAAGGAGTGGTTTACTTAGTTAGGTGGATTGAGAAGACTGAGTCTGTGTTCAATGTCAGTGGTTGTGCGGAGAATGTGAAAGTTAAGTTTGCTTCTTTTACCTTCAAGGATGAAGCCTTAACTTGGTGGAACAATTACCGAAACTCGGTTGGGAGTGATGTGGCTTATGCTATGACTTGGGAGCAATTTAAGTCTTTGCTGATTCAGACTTACTGCCCAAGGAATGAGATTAAGAAATTAGAAATTGAGTTCTGGAACCACAAGGTGAAAGGTACCGATATGGCAACTTACAATCGCCGTTATCGAGAGTTGGCCTTACTCTGTCCCGATATGGTTAGGACTGAAACCCAAAAGATTGAGAGGTATACCGATGGATTGCCGGTAGCTACCAGGAATGATGTGATATCTGCTAAGCCTGCAAACATACATGAGGCTATCACTATCGCTCAACAATTGATGGACTCTTTGGAATTGGAAGAAGCTGAGAAGGATAAGAATGGAAAGAGAAAGAGGGATGATCACTCTAAGGGTAATGATCGTCGAAACAAGCGACAAACAACTGCTAGAGCTTATGCCATGGGAGATGGAGACAAGAAGAACTACAATGGAGATGCGCCCAAATGTAACCGATGTTACAAGCATCATTCTGGTCGATGTACGGTAATGTGCAAGAATTGCTCTAAGATGGGACACATAGCTAAGGATTGTAGAGCTCGACCACTTGCTATGGTTCAAGCTACTCCTGAAACTATGAGCAAGCGAATGTTACTTGTTATGGATGTGGAAAGAAAGGACATTATCGGAATGAATGTAGGGAATCGTGGAACCGAGGAAATCCAGGATCGGGTGGTAATGGGTACAACAATGGAAACCGTGGTGCTGGAGGAAACCGTGGACGACAAGATAATGGGGACCAACGTGTGGAAGCTGGAGTTGCTCATGGAAGAGTGTATGCACTCGGGAACGAGAGGGGAGAAGATCCGAACGTCGTTACTGGTACGTTCCTACTCAATAATCGTTATGCTTCCATACTATTTGATACTGGTGCCGATAAGAGTTTTGTGTCCACTAAGTTTGCACCCTTACTTGAGAAACCCCCGATGGCCTTAGGAATTGGTTATGATGTAGAGTTAGCTAATGGAAACATAGAAAGGATTAAGACCATCATTCGTGGATGCACGTTGAATTTTCTGAACCGTCCTTTCAACATAGATCTTCTACCCATCACATTAGGTAGTTTTGATGTCATTATCGGCATGGATTGGTTGTCGAAGTATCGTGCCCATATAATCTGTGATGAGAAGATTGTGCGGGTACCTTACGGCAAGGAGATTCTGAGCATACCGGGAGATAGAAAGGATTTGAGAGGCCCATCCAGATTAGCGGTCATATCTTGCACTAAGTTGCCGAAGCTAATGGAGAAAGGAAATTACCTTTTCTTGGCCCAAATTTCTGAGAAAGGAGAGAAGGAGAAGAAGGAAAAGTGCATTGGAGATGTACCTATAGTTCGTAATTTTTCGGATGTGTTTCCCGATGATTTGCTGGGAATTCTGCCTAATAGACGAGTGGAATTTCAGATTGAGTTGATACCTGGTGCTGCACCTGTAGCACGAGCGCCTTATCGTCTTGCACCTACTGAACTGGAAGAATTGTCGAAACAATTAGCGGAATTAGCCGAGAAGGGATTCATAAGACCGAGTTCTTCACCTTGGGGAGCCCCGGTCTTATTTGTGAAGAAAAAGGATGGATCGTTCCGAATGTGCATTGATTATCGAGAGTTGAACAAGTTAACGGTGAAGAATAGATACCCGTTATCGAGGATCGACGATTTGTTCGATCAACTTCAAGGATCGAGTGTATATTCGAAGATCGATTTGAGATCGGGATATCACCAGCTTCGAGTGCGCGAGGAAGATATTCCGAAAACGGCTTTCAGAACCCGTTACGGGCATTACGAGTTTCAGGTGATGCCGTTTGGGTTGACTAACGCACCGGCGGTATTCATGGATCTCATGAATCGGGTGTGTAAGCCTTACTTAGATAAGTTTGTGATTGTGTTCATCGATGACATTCTGATATACTCGAAGAGTGAGAAGGAACATGAGGAGCATCTGAGACTTATCTTAGAATTGCTCAGGAAGGAGAAACTGTATGCCAAGTTTTCGAAATGTGAATTTTGGATTCCGACGGTACAATTTCTAGGTCATGTAATTGATCGACAAGGAGTTCATGTGGATCCTGCTAAGATTGAAGCGATTAAAGATTGGGCTGCACCTACGACACCAACAGAAGTTCGTCAATTTTTGGGATTAGCCGGTTACTACCGAAGATTCATTGAGGGATTTTCGAAGGTAGCAAAACCGTTGACCAAATTGACCCAAAAGAGTGTTAAGTATGAATGGGGAGATAAGGAAGAGGAAGCCTTTCAGTTACTTAAGGAGATGTTGTGTAGTGCCCCTATCTTGGCGTTACCCGAAGGTAACGAGGATTTCGTCATTTATTGTGACGCTTCACATAAAGGTTTAGGAGCTGTGTTGATGCAACGAGAGAAAGTGATAGCTTATGCTTCCCGACAGCTCAAGAAGCATGAGACGAACTACACCACCCATGATTTGGAGTTAGGTGCTGTGGTTTTTGCTTTGAGAATATGGAGACATTACTTGTATGGAACCAAGTGTGTAGTGTTTATTGATCACAAAAGTTTACAACACATCTTGAATCAAAAAGAGCTCAACATGAGACAGCGACGTTGGATCGAGTTGCTAAGCGATTATGATTGTGAAATTCGCTACCATCCTAGTAAAGCTAACGTTGTTGCTGATGCTCTTAGTCGAAAGGAAAGAGTACCACCGTTACGAGTTAGGTCGTTAGGAATGACTATTGTATCGCCATTACCGTCTCAAATACTCGAAGCTCAAACGGAAGCGTTGAAAGCAGAAAATAGATCTGCCGAGAATATATTTGGGATGGCAGAAAATGAGAAAGGATTTGCTAAGCGCTCTGATGGAGTATTATGTTTTGGAGAACGAAGCTGGATACCATTGTATAGAGGGATTCGAGAATTGATTATGCATGAGTCGCATAAGTCAAGGTACTCCATTCATCCTGGGTCGGACAAAATGTACCAGGATTTGAAGAAATTATATTGGTGGCCAAATATGAAGGCAGACATAGCAGTATATGTTAGTAAGTGCTTGACCTGCTCTAAGGTTAAAGCTGAGCATGAAAGACCGTCAGGATTGTTGACGCAGCCAGAACTTCCGGTTTGGAAGTGGGAGCGAATTACGATGGATTTTATTACCAAATTACCAAAGACAGCTAGCGGTTGCGACGCTATATGGGTAATTGTGGATCGTTTGACTAAGTCTGCTCATTTCTTAGCTATTAGTGAAGATGATAGTGTGGAAAAGCTTGCGAGGTTATATGTGAAGGAAATTATTTCGCGTCATGGAGTCCCGATATCTATTATTTCGGATCGTGATAGTCGTTTTACGTCAGCTTTGTGGCGATCACTTCAAACGGCTTTGGGGACGAGGCTTGATATGAGTACTGCATATCATCCCCAAACCGATGGTCAAAGTGAGAGGACCATTCAGACGTTAGAGGATATGCTTCGTGCATGCATCATAGACTTTGGTAAAGGCTGGGAGAAGTATTTACCCCTTGCGGAATTCTCCTATAATAACAGCTACCACACAAGTCTTAAGGCTGCACCATTCGAAGCTTTGTATGGTCGAAAATGCCGTTCACCTATTGGTTGGGCAGAAATTGGAGATAGCCAACTCACAGGCCCTGAGCTTATCTTGGAAACTACAGTGAAAGTAATGCAGATTCGAGATCGACTGCAAGCAGCTAGAGATAGGCAGAAAAGCTACGCTGATCAGAGGCGTAAACCCCTAGAATTCCAGGTTGGAGACAGAGTTATGTTGAAGGTCTCGCCTTGGAAGGGTGTGATACGTTTTGGGAAACGTGGGAAACTGAATCCCCGCTACATTGGACCATTTCTTATTCTGGAAAGGATTGGGCCCGTAGCGTATCGTTTGGAATTACCTTTGGAACTGAGTAAAGTTCATGATGTGTTTCATGTTAGTAATCTGAAGAAATGCCTTTCAGAGGAAACACCAGTTATACCTATCAAGGACATTCGTGTGGACGAAAGTTTGAATTTCGTGGAAGAGCCGATTGAGATAATGGATAGAGAGATCAAACGACTCAAGAGGAGTCGTATCCCGCTCATCAAGGTTCGTTGGAATTCGCGGCACGGACCGGAATTTACGTGGGAACGTGAGGATGAGTTTCGGAAAAGATATCCGAAGTTATTCACTTCGTAGATGGGTCATTTCGAGAGAAACCCGGGACGGGTTCCTTCTGAGGCTGGGAGGATGTGCCAACTGGCAAAATAGGGAGCCGTTTTATAAAACCCGCATTACATTTATATAATAAATATGGAATTTCTGAAAATTTATTATGACGAGATATTTTACAAATGTCTGTACGTGATTTAATCGTACGATGTATTTGGGATTGAGTTATTTAATTATGGTTTGTTTTGATTCGGACGTGATGAATTATTATTTTTGAGATCATTATTGTTGGCACTACTTTGACTCCGGCACTAGGTTGACCTAACAATTTAATTATATTTTTATGGAGTTCGGATATTTTATTATTTTGAAACGGGTTCGGTTGGAAAAAGTGATTGATTATTAAAGGTTTCGGGTTTGGCCCGTGTGTCCATTTGGGGCTACTTAGCCCACTACTATCAATAATAATAATAAAACAAATTTTTTTTTTCTACTATGAAATCGTCCTTGTGTGTGAACCGACGCCCACAACACCCTCACCACTTTACTCTTTTCCTCTCTCTCTCTCTCAAAGTTATCACCTCCAAACCCTAACCACCCTTAGCCGCCGCCCCTTTAGTCGGCTGCCACCACCTCACCGTCGCCCCATCAACATCAACACCACCATCAAACAACTCCCCATACCATTTCCTACTCGATCCATCATAACACGCGCCCTAAACCCTTCATTTTCTTTCGATTTCACCTCGAATTAGTCACTCCTTGGTGTGGTATTGAAGATCCATTCGAGTTCTTATTTGGTGGATAAAGGTAGGCCGAGTTTTGACTCGGATTTGTACTCGAATCGTGACCTAGGGTCACGGTTTTCTTTTGGTTTTTCGGGTTCCATGGATTTGTAAACAAGATTAATGGGTTTTGATGGAAAAAGTTAAAAGATGATGTTTGGTATCCGGGTGGGTTGATTGGAATCCGATTTGGTGGAAGGATTCTTGGGTGAATGGTTTTCTTGGTTGGTTCGGTGCTCGGGTTGAGCGTAACCGAGACCCTCGAGGTCTCGGAGTTGTTTTTGTGGCTTGTTTTGTCGAGCCGAGTGCTATTGGGATCCTCCCCAATCCATCTTCTTGTTGTTGTTTGATTGTTGTCGAGACCCTAAGGGTCCGTTTGGCTTGAAATGGCTCGATGGGAGCAAGACCGTGACCCCCTTGGGTCCGGTCGAATGGGTTCTTTTGATTTGGACCTTGTGGTCGTTTGGTATTTGGCCGAACACCCCCTAGGGGCTGTTTTGGTTCGAGCAAGCTCCAAGAGCTAGCCGAGACTCTTTAGTCTCGGGTGTGGCTCCATTTTATGTCTCGAGCTATTGTTTGACCCGGGTTGACTTGGTAACTCAACCCGCCCATATTTGATTTCGGATAATATTGTTACTTGTGATTATTTATTCGGGTAATGCTCACATTTTGGACATTTGATTTATTATGTTGGACGCGTTGCGGTATCTATTGTTTTGAGTATATTTGGAGATGTGTTGACGAAAGTGAATTGGGGACCGTTGTGATACGGTTATTAGATGACGGAGATAGGTTAGTCGGGTGCCGTAGTCGGACCCTCATGTTGTAGCACGTGGATTTGAGATTGGTTGGACGGAGTTATTATATTTATTATTATGACTTGGTATTGTATTGGGCTTGGACTATGAGCCGAGGGTCATGACTCGGACATTGGACCAAATTCTATGACTCGATAAATCTTAAAGGTTGATATTAAAAAAAAATAAAACTCGTAATAATATTATTAAGAATATAAACGTTTATATACGTATATAGACGTGTTAAGCGTATATATATATATATATATATAAATGCGTATATTAATAATAAAACTATCACGAGTAAACGTATAATAATAAAGCGATAGTTATTACACTATGAAAATGGTGCAATAAATGTCGGGATATTATTATAACTAATAACCATATATATAATGACGAACTTTACTTCGAATAACTAACAACTAAAAACGTGATTTTATTTATAAACTAAAAACTTATCGAGTTATACGAATTTTTGGGTCTTTAAAGTCAAAGTGGGCTTTATATTGTGACTTTGTGTTGTCACGGATATATGGCGGTTAATATAAACATTTTATATATCGAATGACTTATTCTAGATCGAGTTATTTGACGATATAAAATGGATATATTAATGGGCATCGTATCCCATGACGCCCATAGGATGTGGTATATATTTTAGGGTAATGAATTACTATATATCTCGTGGAACTTGGCCGCTTCGACGATATATATAGGGAATTCATTGGGCTACGACATATACCAAATAGAAACTTATGTGCTATGTGCTTTAAGTGGGTATAATTTTGGAACGATATATTACGTAAATAAGTATGGGAGATTATCAAATCGACGGATTTAATAAGCTTCGATAATTATTTAAATAATGTGTCGGGCTAACATTAGACCTGTAGTTATCTTGTTATTTGTTCTTTGTTGAGGCTTGTTGGTTGTGTTGTGTCGACCCTCCACCCGTATGGATACCAAACGTCGAATTTCAAATGAATATGAAGTAAATTCGAGAAATGTATATTTTGGAAAGTAAAATGAATTACGTTCGGGAATGGGAATATTTGACTTTGAGGAAATGTTTTCTGAACGGGTTTAATGTTGTTAGGAAGTGCCGAGTCAGTAGTCGCCGTTACGTGAGTTGCTTGAGATTTACTTACGTCTTTCTTCTATCGTTTCTTTTGAGGATTTCTGGACTTGAGGTGAGTCATAGCCCCACTTTTATTCTTGAACTTTGTTTTCAATACTTGGGGTGAGAAACGTGCAAATGTTTTATGTGGACTATGATCGCTTTGTTTATTTAAAACTTGCTATGCTTATAGAACTAGGTAGGATTTAGCGAGGCCTAGTCCCGAACTAGGTAAGCTATTGATTTGGTTATAGAGCGAGGCCTAGTCCCGAACTAGGTAAGCTATTGAATTGTTGTTGTGCGAGGCCTAGTCCCGAACTAGGTAAGCTATTGGATGGATTATAAAGCGAGGCCTAGACTTGAGCTAGGTAAGCTATTGATTGGATTGATTTGAGCTATAGCGTGCACCTATAGGGATGATTTGATTTGGTTGGTTTATTTTGGTTGGATGAGTGAGCCCTAGTCTAGCTAGCAAGCGTTTTGCGTATATGTCCACTATATTGAATTAAGAATCTAAACCTATGATCTCACCAGCGTAAGCTGACTTTTAGCACGTTCTCTCAGGTAATTAAGTGATGCTCTGCGGATGCTTGGGATTGGAGGCTTGGCATTTGGCACCGGTTATGGATCTATGTTTTTCTAAAACTCTGATAACTATTGGGGACCTATATTTATTTCTTTTGGGCCTGACTTTGGATGATTTTGGGATAATGTAAACTTAAAACCCCGCGTGGTTGCATTTTATTTCGTTTACTTTATCTTGTTCTTTTATGTCTTATGTTTGGATACCAATCCTCGTAGCACCCCGAAAGCTTGTTGAGTCTTCCGCTGTATCAAATTTTGGGGGTGTTACAATGTTGGTGTTCTTTCTATGCGTGCATAGGCTTTTCTGATGGTATTTGTGTGTCTGTGTACAGAGAAATCTAAGGGTCTTCTACTCTTCTTTACTTATTTTACGTTTACATAGACTTTTGGAATGAACCAACTCACAATAGTGTTTGAAAATAGTACTTTTAGAAAAAGCTAAATGCTAACACTAAACGCTTTTTTCAAGTAGTGTTTGAAAATAGTGCTTTTAGAAAAAGCAAAACGTTAAACGCTACTTCTCAAATGAGCTTTTTATATTCACCGCTAAACACTAAGCGCTCTTAAATGTTCTTAAAAGCTCCTTGCCAAATATACCCTTATTATGCAACTTTTTTTGCGGATTATGTATGTTGTTAAATTGTTTAGCATTTGGTGAATGTTTATGTTCAAGGGTGTTTGTGTCTGCTATGCTTAGTAGATATATTGGATTGGTATGGGATTACTAACTAATCTTTTGGTGAGATGAATACGTTTTAATAAGCACATTGGTAGATACTCATTTTAAGCATAACGGTAAGCTGAGAATTTGCCATTAAAACTGCCCTGAAAACCGCTTAGCTGATTTGAAGTTTGAACACCACCAAAATTTCTCCACACATCACCTATACATTACTAAACATGATTATGTGTGAAGTAATTTTAGTGGTGTAAAAGTCTCTTCCATTATTGACACAATGTAGTTCTTGTTGACTCCTTAATGTCATTAGATGTCAAAACTACTAGTATTTAGTATGTACTTAGTTTAGTTAATGTAATATGTACTTAGTTTATGTAATGGGTCGAATTAGGTTTCTGTAATGGGTCAAAAACAGTTAACCCAAACACCCCTGCAGCAGTTAGAAAATGGCAGTTATGGTAGTTGGTAGTTAAGGCAGTTATGGCAGTTATATGCCAAGGGTCACAATGTTTAGAAATAACTGTCATGGTGTCGATTAGATTAGTATAAATATGTATTATGCAGTCTGCAAGCATATAACAGTTCAACATCAATAAAAGTTCAGTTTGCATACTTTTGTCCCTTATTTACTGTTTCATTGATTCTCACATCACAACACAATTACTGTTCATTATAAACACATTCTGAAACACAACATGGTTGGCTTGAAACCTGTGCAAAAGTTCTTTCTATGAGAAAAGAACTAAGCATAAACACTTTTGTTCACCCCAACACTCAATTTGATAATCTTCGTTTAACGCAGTAAGTAATATGGGGTTTAGCGATGGTAGACTCCATATTTCTTGATGGGTCTTGTTTAGCCCAAATATCAAGTTATTGGCCACCATACAAACGCCGTGTACTTGTCCATGAAGCAGGACATCTACTCGTTGCCAATTTTCATATTCGTGAGTCATTGATCAGACATTTATGTTCAAATTTGATCAACGAGTCGTTGGTGAGTCATTGTCACACATTTATGTTCAAATTGATCAGAAACTTGTCAATTTTCATATTCGTGAAATGTGTTATGATACTAACTAATCTCCCTATATGAAATTGCAGCTTATCTCATGGGATGTCCCATTCGTGGCGTAATTTTAGATCCTATTGTTGCAATGCAAATGGGGATTCAAGGGCAGGTAAAATCTATTTGGCCTGCAACTTGGCAGTTAGTACGTTAAAGTATAGTTTGAGCTCTAATGGTATACTATTTTCAATTGTGCAGGCAGGAACACAATTTTGGGACGAGAACCTTCAAAATGAGCTTGCTGAAGGCCGCCACACCAGGGTTGCCTTTGACAGGTAGATATGCCTTTCCACTCATTTTTTTGGATGGAAAAGTCAGTAGTGTGTTAAGAGTTTGGTTCATGAGTTGTAACAATACATTAGATGACCAAAACGGACACCCTGTGATAAATGTGAGACACAATTATGAGATTAGAGTAAACTTTTAACCAGTAGGTAAAAATTAGGGGTAGTAACTATATTCTATCTTCCAATAATCAGTCATGTTGCTGCTGAGATGAAACTGATTATCCAAAACTTATCTTTTAGCGCCTAAACAATCAAAAGCAGAAATTATTTATTCAATCACTCAAAAACTGATTACGGCGACTACAAGTTGCATAGGTTTTATTTGGTGGGATAGCAGCAGAAGCTCTTGTTTATGGTGAGGCGGAGGGTGGAGAAAATGACGAAAATCTATTTAGGAGCATTTGTCTGCTTTTGGAACCACCATTCTCTGTTGCTCAGGTAAATTATTAATCACCAATAATTAGTAAGTTTACGATCATAACAAACAATGATAATAAACCATGGATTTGTAATTGTGTTGAAACAGATGTCAAATCAAGCACGGTGGTCGGTTCTGCAGTCATATAATCTATTGAAATGGCATAAACATGCGCATCAAGCAGCTGTTAAAGCTTTAGAAAGTGGCGGTAGTCTGAGTGTAGTCATCAGAAGTATTGAAGAAGCAATGGCTACCAACAGATGATGCTTATGAGATGTAGTTAACATTATTTGCAAGTATATATGTACATTTTGTAGTAACTATAGGTTGATTAGTATGATCATAAGTATAGATTAAAGTCGCCATTTGTTGATTGTAATGCTTGAAAGCTAGTTAGGTCAAAGCAAAATTTATCTACTGGTGTAATTCTCAGAGGATTATATTATATCCAATGAAAAGTTATACAATGAATTTGTGTTTGTTAAACGAGTAAGTATTTTATCTAGAGGTTGGAAAATGGGCTGGCCGTGTTGATGAAACTGGTGGTGGTGTTTATATTCTGGTGATCGACATGTTGATCGACATTTATCATCAAATAAGGAGTCCTTCCATGGTTGAGTACAGTATGCGTTGGCTTTCACAAGTGATTACCCACACACACACACACACACAAACCCTCTAAAATGGCGCGTTTGACTTTATATTTAACTTAACCATAGCTTAAATCAATCTCCAGAAAAAAAATATACACAAACTGACCAATTTTTAGTTAGACCACCCGTAAAGGTAAAAGGTAGCAGTATTGACGCGTGAGGCTTGTGGGTGCCTCACTAGGTGGGTATTGATTATGCGCAAATTATGACCATATATACTAATGTCTCATCTTTCAGTTGAATCAAATAGTTGACCAAAAACATTTTTTGGATTGAAAGTTATATATTAAAACCCAACTGACTAAATTAGCTGATCATGTTTAGGTATGATTCGATATGATGCGTTTGAAAGTTATATATTATTTATTAAAATTGTTTTCCACAAATGAAAATAAAGTGAAATGAGAAATATGATGCGTGCCAGACAATGCAGGTGGACATTTCATTTTTGGATTTTTAAAGTGTCCCTTATTCAGACTGATCATGTTTAGGTACAATATTATTATCAAAACTGTATAGGTTTCATTTACACACTTTCAGCAGATATATTAACATGTACCTGTTCTCGGTGAATCACTTTAATTTGAAGTTTGGAAAATTAAACTTAGAAACAAAGATATACAACATTAAGAGCCTACACCATGCCACTCGTTCGAAAAGTAGAAAACTTTGTTTACTGTGTTGTCCTTACTTCTGATACATGTGACCAACGTGTTAATTACTGCCCATAAGACATAAGTGTTATTCTTTTCAACAAATTATTAACTAGAAAAACATGTGAAAAGCACGCGACTGGAATTCTTATCTACTGGTTCATTAATAACAGATTCAAATATTGTCTGCAACTGGTTCTTATCTAGGTAATACAAACGAAACAAAAGCAGATTGAGAAGTAAAGCAGTTTTTTTCAATTTACACATCAAACATGCGACAAACGATGATCCCTGTCTCGTGAACTTTATAGTTCTGGTAAAACATATAAATGGGTGTATGACCATCAAATAACACAAACGTGATGAATTGTATCGAAGGTTCAACCTGTGACTGTTCTTGAAACTGAACCGGAACCAAACTCATTTCGACCCATTACCTTACCCAACCTGCCATTTTGACAACGATATTTCTATTCTCGTTGCCTCAGTCATCTTGTGTCCCTTAAAAGGCTTTGGATACATATTTTTGCATATTCTGTTCCAGATGTATCTTCACAGCTAATGATAATGTTTTAAATGATTTGCACCAGAAACAATGAAACTTTAATTCTTCTGTTATTATTACCGATTTACTGAATTTTTCGGTTGTTATATAGAGTACCATCAGGTCATCAACTAAAACTAATCTTAAATTATCTCACAACTGCCGTTACAGAAAAGCAATAAAAGTACTATTGTGCTGTAAATCAGTTCAACTAAATTAGATGGCAAAACAATGTAACCATGTGTTATTTACTTTGTCTAAAAGGCTAGCAACACAACACAATGATATAAATGAGTTATAACAGCATATCCGCCATTACAATATCAGCAGCAATGTATCTCAGAACATCCAGCTGCCTCCAACCATAACATTCCAACTGCATGTAAAATACTTGCCTGTCAGAAATTAACTTCATTTGCCCATATAAACACTTCTTCTCTTGTTTCGCCTCTTCAAGATCATATGCTCCCCTGCATCAGCAATTGCATTCAGCCAGTTTGTTCTTGCGGTTGATAACATGAGATAGCCTATCACCAATCCAATTATGGTTCCACATCCATGTCCCAACATCACCATTTTCCATGTAAATCCACTCTCCTCCTCGTCATCATCTTCAACTTGTGGGAAACTTTGATGTTCACGATTGGGCAATGGAAACCCATAGGGTACTGAATTCCCTCCAAAGGAAGTGCTACTGAACTGTGGGCCTCCTGGTATACGTCCTACAAGATGGTTTTGTGAGAGATTCAACACTTCCAAGAGTGTTGATGTGTGCAAGACTTTGTGGGATCTCTCCAGAGAGTTGGTTTCAAGATAGGTCTAACGACATCTCTGTGAGATTCCCCAAAGCATGTGGAATTGGACCAGTGAGGCTGTTGTGGGACAAGTTGAGCACCATTAGCGAATTCAGACTGAAATATGTCCTTCAAATGTGATATTGGACAGATCAATAATTGCGTATTCAACTGAAATTTGTGGAAAATCTTGATTCACCCCTTTCACCGCAACAACGAGTGAGTAATCACAAACATCTAATTTGCTGCTTTACTAACGTGCAGAACACACTGGGTGGTCAAATGAGATATACTAGAAGACACACTATTAATAATCATGCTTTCATTCACACAAATTCATTTCTACTGCAACTTCTTGTTAAGCTTGCAACTTACAGTTCATACTAATGAGAAGCATATTGTTTTGCCAAAAGCAAAGCCGTATGAGTACGTACAAATTAAACACTAGTACTCAGATCCAGTATCCCATTAAATAAACTTTATAGTATAAAAATAAGCAAATGTGGGTTGCCTTTCCATATGAACATCATGCTACGAAAACGGCTGCTCCAAAAATTTCACATTATTAGGCTTTGTTCTGATGAAACATTTGCGTCAACACATGACATGAAAAGTGTTATGCAAATCCAAAATGGTTGTAAAACTAGATTTGTCCCGGATGGCCGCGTTGCGGCCAGGCATCGTAGTTTTTGTTAATATTTTTGTATTATGTATTCTATATGTTTATAGTTATAATATTCTATATGTTTTTTTTTTTGCAAAATACTTTTCAGTTTTGCTATCGTAAGTTATTATGAGGTTAAAAAGTCGTAATTCTTTAGAAGATTATATTGCCGTGTCATTTATCCAAGTTTTTAAGGTTTATGGATTTATAATTTTTTTTAAGTAGGAAATAAAAGGTCTCTCTATATGGCTCACCAGTTCCATTGCATTATGCATTGATACAGATAAATAAAATAAAAATGACTGCTGCTGGGGATCGAACCCAGAATCTCTGGTTTTGTAGACCAGTGCCTTATCCATTGGGCCACAGAGTCAGGTCATATTCTGGGATCTTATTTAGTATCTAATTTTGCCTACCATTTATGAATACTTTTAAAAATGCTAGTACTACTTGAATAAACAACATAAGAAAAGTCTATTTTATTAAAAGGCTCAAGTTTATGGTCTAACCTGTAAGAAGATATGATAGATGAACCGCAACTGCTTATCGGCTCAGATTAATTCATGGGCTGGCGCATGGGCGTAGTTGCTGAGGCGAGTATTTCTCGCAGTCTGCTATCATTCCACGCTGTGCAAAACTGAAAAGTATTAACTTTCGTATACCGTTTTAGATTCACTATACTGTACAATATTAATATGAGTCTCACCATCTTCAACATGTGTCACAACAGAATTAATAATCTCAAACTTAAGTGAAACCGACTAATCACGGGTTTACCAGCTTCTTAGTAACCTTCTCCTCATCCGTTTGAGGTTTCCTGCAAACTCATAAAAAAACACAACTGATCAAGTAAATCAACCTGATGAAGTGTTCTAAACATAACTTGTCCTGTCCAATTTAATAAAAAAAAAAACGCTTCTTAGGTCATCTTAAGCTTTTAAATATACGTTTAGTTCAAATGAAATCTAACCCTTTCAGGCTTAGTTTTTGTGTTGTCATGTAGGTCTGCATTAAATATGTCATTTTAAAACCTCAAAATAGTTTCCATCATAATTCTTGGTGGTCAAGAATCAATATAGCTAATCCAAAGGCTGTTGGATCTGTTTCCATTGACACTACAATAAAAAATAATGAAAGTTACCATTTAGTTTCTTTCTGCCTCTTCATGAGCTCATCAAAAACCTGCACTCGCATAAGAATATGTTAGGTTCAATAACGCCAATATGCAACACTCGAATTTATACAAAAACAATCAACTCATAATAATTTACTTGAACTTCGGTTTCATTAACAACTTATTTTTTCGTTTCTAATCGAGAGCTTCCTCCCCGTTTCTCGAGCAACCCATATGAACTATTGCCCGAAATAGGCATCTTGCATCAGCTAGAACCAGTATTTCCATTATCACCTGGAATATGAATTTCGTTGAGATAATGCTTACAAATACGTTATTGTCCCGTATCCCATCTGTAACGTCTTCCTTCTCCATTTCTCTCGAGTTGACCTCATTAAATAGCTGCAAGGATTCCCATTCCACTATTAATACTTTATCTCATTTTGCTAGAAATAAAAACAAAGTTTATATGTATACTTGGCGGAATTTAAAAGCATTGAAAATGAGGGAATTCCGGATTAAATTAGAATCATCTCCATAAAGGCCAAAAGACGATTTTCCTTTCGAATTACAGTCATATCACTATGGATTGGTTGATGATTTTTCTGCCAAAAAAGGGCTATTTGGTTTGCTGTTAAAGTGGTGTTTGGTTGCTGATTTTCTGTCATAAATGGCTGTTTGGTATACTTTCAAAGTGGTTGGTTGGTGATTTTACTGTCATAAAGGGCTGTTTGGTATGCTGTCAAAGTGGGTGTTTGGCTGCTGATTTTTCTGTCAAAATGGTTGGTTGGTTAGGTGTGAAGAAAGGTTACTGGTTGCTTTTTCATAGTCATATGTTATATATTATGAGATAACATCCATATATTATGAGATAATCAAACCTTTTTTCACTAAAAGCAACTAAAAATCAAATGTTGTTCCTACCATGTTCATAAAATCCGAAAATACTAAATATTCAAACCAAAAATATAAAACCATAAGATACAAGTTGATCAAACCCCAAGTTCAATATTATAAAAACTTGTGTAAAAGTTTTTCTAAACACATACCTGCAACTCGATTCAGATCGGAGTACCTGTAATTTAAAAAAAAAACACCATACCTAATTAATTTTGTGATGTCGCGTAGAATCCTGTTGATCTACAATTCGTGTCTCCGATTGATGGTTCTAGAATCTGTGTAAATAATTGAGGCGGTGGTATGAGAGGGTAACTTATTACGCATTAGATCAGGGCCTTCGGCTAAGGTTATGGACCAGTGGTGTTGGGCCATGGTAGCCCACGAAAAAAAAGCAGTATATGGCACCGAAACGGTGTCGTAACTGACTATAAATAATATATATATTAACTAGTCGGGCTCTGGACCGCCGCGTTACGGCGGAGCATTATAGTTAGCGTTTTTAACATACTTTATATGAATACGATAGATGGAGAAACCAAAAAAAGAAAAAAAAACTGTCGTATCTAAGATGTATATGAATATGTGTATGGAGAAGCTTCTACCTAGGAAAGTAGCAAACATGGTGGGAAACAGCGTACATAAGTTGGTGTACTATGAAGAAGTGAGATGATTTGTGCATAATTTTTTTTTTTTTGCTATACATCACTAAATCACACCAGTAATGCACATAGTACAATACCGTTATGTATAATTTAGTGGTGGATGACAAATAAAAATGGTGTACAAATCACTTCCCTATAAAAAATTATGACCGCAAATACATCTGTAAACCATCGTATATTTGACACCTGTAAATAAAGTTTTTTGATTAAGCCTTGGTAGTACAAAGAAAGCGTGTTTAGGTATTGCATGTTTTTTTTTTTTTTTGTTTTACTGGGCCATAGGCTCTTTAAAGTGGCCTTGGGCTGTTGCACATTTAGCAGGCCAACCAAAATGAAAATAGCCCTGCGCAAAAACGACGCCGTAGTTGATCGTGTATTATATATATAGTTGTATAATTTAGTGGTGGATGACAAATAAAAATGGTGTACAAATCACTTCCCTATAAAAAATTATGACCGCAAATACATCTGTAAACCATCGTATATTTGACACCTGTAAATAAAGTTTTTTGATTAAGCCTTGGTAGTACAAAGAAAGCGTGTTTAGGTATTGCATGTTTTTTTTTTTTTTTGTTTTACTGGGCCATAGGCTCTTTAAAGTGGCCTTGGGCTGTTGCACATTTAGCAGGCCAACCAAAATGAAAATAGCCCTGCGCAAAAACGACGCCGTAGTTGATCGTGTATTATATATATAGTAATGTGCAAACTATCCAAAATAAAAACAAATCTTTCAAATTCATAAGTAAAAGACTATTTTTTCCTGTATGTGGTTTATATCACAATTATTCATTTGTGAAACCTGCAGTTGTATCGACCCGCTGAGCCCACCAACTTTATTAAGTAAAAGACTATTTTTTCCTGTATGTGGTTTAGCAAATGAGCTGTTCCAACTTTATTAAGCATGCGATGAAACCTGCAGTTGTATCGACCCGCTGAGCCCACCAAGTAAACCCATCAATGTGGCAGCCGACATTCCTTAATAACATAAAACAAATGATTTATCAACTATGTCATACGGCTATTCATTGGAAGGAAAAAATATGAAACTAACCATAATGTGAATCACTGATAAGTATCTTTTTTTGGCTAATGACGGTGGTAATAGGCGAAGAGAATGAATCGACGTCAGCCTATAATCGAAATCAATAAGTAAAAACACATGAGTCCATTAATAAAACCAAAGGCAAATCATAAAAACTATAGAGAGATTAAAGTAACAATTACTGGTGTGTCTTCCCTACTTTCCCTAGATATTTTGACCTCTTTCTTTGTACCATAAACCTTCACAACAAAAACAAAAAAAAAAAATAGCTGTTATTATATCTCATGTTTTCATTATAACTGAATCAAAGCACAAATAATTTAATGACCTTATTGAACTCCAAAACACAAACAACTTTATATTTTTTCAGGCCCATGTTTAAATATCTTCACTAACACCACAAATAACTACAGGTCTACTAATCTCCCACCATGGCTTGCAAAATCAAACCGTAACCCTAAACTATCAAATGCTCTAATTTCAACTTATTTCTCACAATAATCCATAAAGTTAACTTTCAAGATTCAACCTTTATACAAAAGGGATGGTAGGTTTAATCATACCCAAAACAAAGAAAATTTTACCTGATATAATGGAGTTACAGATACACCAAACAACCATAACTTCAGTAACAAATCGCCAGAGAGGCGTCTGATTATTTGCCGAGAATGTTCCGGTGGGATCTAGTGTGAAAGGTTTATAGTCACAGCGTTGGACCGGGTTTTTTTGGGCTTTGGGCTAAAGTGCAGGCTAAGCAAAACCCATCGGTGTTTTGTGGCATCGAAACGGTGCCGTATGAGATCCTAAATAATATATATATATTAATTAACAAAATAACAAAAAGTGATTGAATTACCATGAAGGTCAACAACATTATATTATATTATAATATATACTAAAAGAGGGGAGGTTACTCCATCAAAACAGTCCTTTACATGAGTAAAAAAAAGAAATTAGAAGCTGCACTTTGTTGGCCATTTGTTATTGGCTTACAAGAGTTAGTGGGACACATGTACTAATTCTATTTGCTTTGTAAATAATACATCTTTTGTACTGTTAAAAGCCCGTTCCGTAATTACACTGTATAAACAACTGTAGCACGTGTTAGGCAACTGTAGAAGCAACTGTAGCTCCGTTATTTCCCAACTTACTCCCGTTATTTGCACCAAAGCAATTCCATTAAGGTACAATTTGCATTAAATGACCCTGCTGAGACTTTCATTCCCCAGGAAGACAGCTAACTTCCCTTATTATATATCACTTGCTCAAAGATTAACCCAGAAACTTCTGGTGTCCACCTTTACTCTTTGCAATCTACTTCAAGCCTGCATAAACAAGAGATAACTTACAATCTGTCTTCATAGAATCAAAATAAAGTAGGAGGAAGATCAGTTTAGTTGAAACTTAAAAGGTATAACATACAACTTTTTTTTTTTTTTTTTTTTTTTTTGGGTTCTGTTTATTCATGTCACCATATAGGATTGTAAATTTTATAGCTTTACTAATGTGGTTTATTTGGATGGTTAAACTAATGTGCTATAATATCACATACATAGATACTCTTTGGTTACTTTCTGCTTTTGCATCTTCTATTTTTGCACAATTGCTATTTTTTTTGTTACAAGTTGCACAAATTGGACTTTTACAGAATATTTACCTGCCTAAAGTGTTAGTTTATAATTATATATCTATAATGCCTCTAAGATATAGAACCTTAAAAGAATCAGACTCTTTTAAAAAATACTTGGAACAACCAAATTGGAATTACCAGCCTAATCTGAATATAACCAACAATACAATCGAACAACAACAAACCCAATCTGTTAGAGAAAATATGTACTGTGGAAGGACAACAAATGTTCCAGAAGACATACCTTTTGTTGTGGCTGAATCGTTTGTTCAAACTGATCATTCCATCGGAGATTTGACTGAGCAAAGAGAAAGTAATAGTTTACCAGAAAAGTCAGTTACAAAGACTCCAGCAAAAAGAAAAAAAGAAAAACCGTATGGAGTTACACATGCCAAAAAACAAAAAAATGAAGGTACTATTCTTATCCGTTGGTTCATTTATACTAGCTCATTTATGACCAGTTTCATTTATTAGTATAAAACACCTATTTTCATTTACTCACTTCCGTATTTATGGCACCTCAATTATTAGAGAAATATGTTAGAGAAAATATGTACTGTGGAAGGACAACAAATGTTCCAGAAGACATACCTTTTGTTGTGGCTGAATCGTTTGTTCAAACTGATCATTCCATCGGAGATTTGACTGAGCAAAGAGAAAGTAATAGTTTACCAGAAAAGTCAGTTACAAAGACTCCAGCAAAAAGAAAAAAAGAAAAACCGTATGGAGTTACACATGCCAAAAAACAAAAAAATGAAGGTGCTATTCTTATCCGTTCGTTCATTTATACTAGCTCATTTATGACCAGTTTCATTTATTAGTATAAAACACCTATTTTCATTTACTCACTTCCGTATTTATGGCACCTCAATTATGATGCATCTAAATTTTTTCTATTAATGCAGGGTGTCATAAATCTTCTGTTCTATGTGAAGAATGTGCTCCTAACTACAACATCAATCCAAATCAGCAGTTGTCAGAATACCCTATTTCCAGTTTACAAAGTAGGTGTCCTACGAATTGGTGGCAAAATTTTTATAACAAAGATAATGAAATACATGAAAAGGATTCTGATATTAAAGGCAAACATATACTTATGGAAACATACCCAGAAGATACCATCCTTTCTCAAACATCGGGTTCTTTGAAGATTTATGGTATATTAATTTTTTCTAGCTATTTGTGTAAAATAGTTTTGCATAAAACTATATACATGATTTTAACAATAATGTTTCTTATAAATGCAGAAAATGATGGTTCGAGCAGGTCACAGTTTGAAAACAAAAGAAAACGGCCAATAGGTTGCACAGCTTTTTCAACAACTGATGGCTTATTCTCAAATTTCAAAAACGAAAACATAGACAGCGAAACAGTACCTGAGCGACCGGTTCTTTTCACAGCTGCAGAAAAGACACATCGACAGGTGAATTCTACACCTGAGCCAACCTGTAATGGCAAAACAACAGTTAGAGGTAAATTTTTCTTTATTACATACTATTTATTACTAATAAATTAATACTCTAGCATTCTAATAACAATGAATACTTCTTTATGGTTGCAGCAGAACGAAAAAGAAAATCACGCCCACCAATTTCAGTAAATGGTCAACCAATGTTAAAACCAAAGAAACATTGTGGTGTCAAACGTTACACAGAAGGTAATTTACTTCAACTATAGATTACATTTTCTAATTTTAAGAATTGGACCTAATACTTTTGTAATTCACATGATGTAGATGTATCCAGCCTATATATTGATTTGGGTGACCCTGATTGGAGTTGTGAATATTGTAATGCACGTTTTTGGTACGGGGAAAGATTAAAAAGAAATGGGGCACAAAGGAGACTGAAATACAATCGTTGTTGTGGAGGAGGTCAGATCCATTTTGAAAAACAGGTTGAACCTCCACAATATTTCAAGGACTTATTCAAAAATAAACATTTCCTAGAAAACATACGTGCATATAATCAGATGTTCAGTATGACATCTTTTGGAGCACAGATTGATGATTCAGTGAATGATGGAAGAGGGCCGTATGTGTTCAAGATCTCAGGGCAAGTGTATCATTGGATAGGGACGATGTGTCCTAATGACAACAAGGACCCAAGATTCTTGCAGCTGTATATATATGATACAGAAAATGAAGTAAAAAATAGACTGAAACCTTTTACACATGGTCATACTAATTTGAAGGCTGAAATTGTTGAGGGTTTGATGCGTGTACTTGATGAACACAACAGGTTGGTTCAGATTTTTAGGACAGCACGTGACAAATGTAATGAAGGAAATGTGCCTGAAATGAAAATCCAACTATATAATGTAGTCGGTGCTCGACAATACCAGCTCCCTACCTCTGGCACTCTTGGAGCAATAGTATTTGGAGACGCAGCAGATAGCATGACAGACTATGATGTCATCATAGAATACAGAGATAGACGGCCTAAAAGAATCAACAAGCTACATAGTTCTTACATGTCTCTTCAATTTCCTATCCTATTTGTGTATGGTCAACCAGGCTACAACACGAAAATGGAAGTGACAAGCATCAACGCACACAGAAAAAGAAAGAAAGTTTCGATGAAAGAGTATTACACATACCAGTTACACGAACGGGCTAATGAATATGACCATATTTTCAGAAGTGGTAGATTGTTCCAACAATACATTGTCTCAGTCTACTGCACCCTTGAACAAGACAGGCTCGATTTTGTACGTGCGAACCAAAATAAAATCAGAAGTGAATGTTTGTCAGGCATTTGCGATGCAATGTCAAGAGGAGACCGTTCCGGAGCCGACATAGGGAAAAGAATTATTCTACCAGCAAGCTTTACCGGTGGACCAAGATACATGTATAGTCATTATCTTGATGCCCTTGCCATATGCCGCGTTCTTGGAAACCCGCAATTCTTTATTACATTCACATGCAACATAAATTGGCCGGAAATAAAAAGACGCATGGAAGAATATCCAGAACTCAGTCCATCAGATAGAGCTGATGTCGTAGACCGTGTTTTTGAACAAAAGGTGGAAGATTTCGTGCGAGTGCTAAAAGAAAGTAACATATTTGGCAGATGTACTGGAGGTATTGGAATATATTTTTTTTTTCATCATTTTTAGATTTGTATATACATACAAACTTATACTTAAACCCCCCCCCTTTCTTTTTTATGTTTTGCAGTTCTTTATACTATAGAGTTTCAGAAACGTGGCCTTCCACATTGCCACACGCTTTTGTGGATTGACTCTAGGGATAAAATACAGAGCCCTGAAGATGTTGACAAATTTATTTCAGCAGAATTGCCTAATAAAGAATCAGACCCTGAAGCTTACAGGGTTGTTGCTGATCTCATGATGCATGGCCCATGTGGAAACGCTAAACCATCAGCTCCATGCATGCAAGAAGGCAACTGTACGAAGAATTTTCCAAAAAAATACAATGACCACACATTCTTTGACAAGGATGGACATGTGCATTATAAAAGGAGAAACACGCCAGCCTATGTACCAAAGGGTGAATTCAGATTAGACAATACGTATGTCGTTCCCTATAATCGACTGCTCTGCCTCATATTTCATGCACACATTAATGTGGAATATTGTGGGTGGAGTATGTTGATAAAGTACCTTTTCAAGTACATCTCAAAAGGAACAGATCGAATTGCGGCTAAAATTATGAGGCCAATTGCCGATCCTGGTCCTTCATCATCTGCACCTAAAATACAGATTGATGAAATACAGAATTTTATTAATGGCAGATTTATTTGTCCGCATGAAGCGTTTTGGAGAATAATGAAGTTCCCGATCCACTATCGAGAGCCAGCTGTTCAGATCCTAGCAGTACATCTAAAAGATATGCAAGAAGTCACTTTTCGTGATAGAGAAACTTTGGGACCTATTTTAGCAGATGAAGGCAGAAAACTCACAACATTGACAGAATGGTTCAAGTATAATGAGTTCAACACAGACGGCAGACATTTAACATATTTGGATTTTCCATCCGAATATGTTTGGTACGAAAACTCAAAACAATGGCGACGTAGACAGCAGAAAACCAAATATGCAATTGGTCGTCTTGCTTACGTCCATCCAGCTGCAGGAGAGTTATTTTACTTCCGTATGTTGCTTGCACACCAAAAAGGCTGTAGGTCATTTGTCGAAGTTAGAACTGTCAACAAAAAAATCTTCGCCACATATCGAGCAGCATGTCAGGCTCTAGGCCTGTTAGATGATGACAAGGAATGGGATATAGCACTTGAAGAGGCAGCAATGTCCGCATCTGCTTCTGAGTTGCGCACACTGTTTGCACATATCCTAATATATTGTGAGGTTGCAGATCCAGTAAAGTTGTGGGAAAAACATTGGTTTATCATGAAAGATGATATACCTGCAAGAGCTTCTTACATGTGCCATGTTAGAAATCTGCATCTTAATGATCCAGAGCTCAAAGGGTACATTCTTTATGAAATAGAAATGATTTTGAACAGTTGTTCAAAATCACTAAAAGAATTTGATTTACCAATGCCTCCAGAGCATTTGCTCAAGGATCTTGAAAATAGGTTGTTGATGGAAGAAAAAAATTACAATAGACCAGAGTTGGAACAAGAAGCAGCAAGGTGTTTTGACAAGTTAAATGCTGATCAAAAAAAGATTTACAACCTTATAATTTCTGCATCGGCTCAAAAGAAACAAGAATTAGTTTTCGTGTATGGCCATGGTGGAACCGGGAAGACTTTCTTATGGAAAACAATAATTAACAAGCTGCGTTCAGAAGGGAAGATTGTGTTAGCTGTTGCGTCTTCAGGAATTGCATCGTTGCTGCTGCCATCAGGGAGAACGGCACATTCAAGATTCAAGTTACCGTTAGAGTTAACAGATGAATCAATGTGCGCCATAAAAAAAAACACATTGATGGCAAACCTATTGAAGGAAACTGAATTGATAGTGTGGGATGAAGCACCAATGAATGATCGGCGGTGTTTTGAAGCACTAGACAGAACTCTTAAAGATGTTCTGAATAATTCAGAACAATTATTTGGTGGCAAGACGGTCATGTTAGGTGGCGATTTCAGGCAGACGCTTCCAGTTAAAAAAAAAGCGACAAAAGCGGACATAATTGGTTCATCAATAGCTCACTCATACGTGTGGTCTCATTTCAAAATATTCAGGTTGAAACAAAACATGAGGTTGCAACAAAACAATTTGGATGAAAGTGAAAGGAACAGAATAAGTGAATTCTCTTCATGGTTGCTAGACATAGGTGATGGAAGAATCGGAGAACCTGATGAAACAGATGCACAAGATTCTTCATGGATCACGATTCCAGAAGAATATCAAATACCAGATGACGAAAATGGCATACAAAAATTGATCGATTTTATTTATGATAAAGAGACATTAGAACAGCCAACAGCTTATCTCTTGCAAGAAAAGGCGATTGTGTGCCCAAAGAACGAAACTGCAGATATCATAAATGAAAAAGTATTGTCATCGATCAAGGGAGAAACAACTAATTATATAAGTTCTGACGAGGCAATTCCACTAGGAAAAGAAGGTGCGGCGACAGAAATGCTCTATCCACCAGAGTATCTAAATACTCTCAAATTTCCAGGCCTACCACCAAACACATTGCAGCTAAAAATTGGTGCTCCAATAATGCTTCTCAGAAACGTTAATCTAGGAGGTGGTCTTTGCAACGGTACAAGGATGATAGTCAGAAATCTAATGTCAAAACTAATAGAGGCGCAGATAATCACAGGCACAAGAGTTGGAGAAAAAGTCTACATCCCACGAATTCCGTTAACACACAAAGATCCCAATTACCCTTTTATTTTCAAAAGAAAACAATTCCCAGTTAAACTTTGCTACGCTATGACAATCAATAAAAGCCAAGGCCAGTCTCTTAAAAAAATTGGTGTCTACCTTCCACAACCCATTTTTGGCCATGGGCAACTATATGTTGCCTTATCACGGGCAACATCACCACATGGGCTTAAAATACTTATGAAAACAGACCCTGAACACGGCGAAAATAGAACAAAGAATATAGTTTATAAAGATTTTTTAAAGAAGATTTACATAACTGAGGTCCAACATACTTGATTACATACAGAATAAACCATTTATTTTATTATTGCTATTGTTGTTGCATGTATTCTTTTGACCAAAAAAATTGTTTTGACGTATGTTTTATTCATGTGCAGGATGACAGCAGATAATATTGCAAGTTTAAGAATCGATGATACAGACAGAGTTTTAGAAATCAAAGTTTATCGAGCATGGATTCATTGGGATCCACCAAACACAACAGAGAAAGGTTTCAGAGCTATTCTACTGGACAAACAGGTACTCTATTTATAATATACAACCACAATAATAAAATACATATTTAAACAAATATAACATAAGAGTTTAACGCAAACAGGGAGACGCAGTTCAAGCATACATGGAAGCACCTGAAATTAACTATTTCAAGGGTATTCTTATACCTGGAAAGACATACCGCATCTATGGATTCACATGTGTTCCAACTAAAAATTGGCAGCAAACATTGCAGAACAGAGTTTCCCTTTCATTCACGACATCCACTTGCTTCGACGCTATAGAAGACGATGGCTTTCCAAAACATTACTTCGACTTTATCTCTTACAACCAACTGCCATCCAGAGTCGTAGATCCATTGGACAAAACAAAAAAGCCTCACCCAGTCCTGACAGGTAACAATAAAACCAATTAAACATAAATTTATATACACCAAAATAATTAGAATGACTCAATTATGTTTATTTCAGATTATATAGGTTGCTATATATCATCAACCAGCTCAGACAAGATTGGCAACCCAAATAAGAACCGTCCTATATGTCGCAAAATTGAAATACAAAATCTGAAGTAAGTATAAAAAATTTAAAAAAAAAAAATCATACCTTTTGTTTAATCAATAATGACCAAAAATAATGATCATTCATCTTTCTTTTCCGATGTAGCCGAAATTCTCTTGAGCTAACATTGTGGGGCAATCTCGCTGAAAGCTTTAACAAGGAAGCTGTTGATGCAATGGAAAAACCTGTCATAATAGCTGTCAGTTCTTGCAGAGTTTCACGCTACCGAAACAATTTACAACTATCAGCAACACCTGCTACGTATTACTACATAGACCCAGATATCCCAGAACTTCAACAATATAAAGCAGAGTAAGATACACATTATGGTTTATTCTAAAATCAATACTATTATCTATTCATATACACATTAATAACAGTTTAAATTTTTAACAGGTACAGAGAAGCTTTCAACCTCAATCCACCATTACAAATCATCAGGCAAGCGTTCAAGGACAAAGAAAAAGAAAAATTTCGCAACAGATACCCACTTGCGCTTCTTATGACACAACCCAGGGGACCTTATACAGTAAGTCTAAATTTAAAAAACTTTTTTTTACACCATATTTATGAATTCACACTTAAACAGATTTTTTGCACAACATAGGATGTTAAATTTACCTGTGAAGGAACCATATCAGATCTGAACACCTCACGAGAATGGTTCTATAGATCATGCACCAACTGTTCCATTAAAGTTGAAGAAAAAGACGGTATTTATCGATGCAGAGTGCATGGACCTGTCGAATTTCCAGCAAACAGGTAAAAAATTAGTGACAAACAAAAGATAGCAAAAAATTCCCCAAACTTAACTTATTTTTTATACACAGGTACAATTTCAAGGCATATATCACCGACAACACACACACAGTAATGATGACATTCTTCACACCAAAAGCAAATGACATTGTCGGCACTGATTGTGATACATTGGTCAAATCCCTCAACAACCCAGACCCCAAAGACTTTCCAAAAAAAATTAGAGACATAGTTGGGCAAAAACACATTTTCCAATTTCACTTTAACAAAGGGGCAACACAAGGGCCACACGAGTTCGTTTTCGATGACATCTTAGACAAAGACGACCAACCAAAACAAATTGAAGCTAAATCATCAGGTACAGTCAAAAAAATTTTAATCAAACAACATGCTATCTTTACACCATGTCCAACTCTAAATATTCATTTATTTATTTTTCCCAGGATCAACATCGCACGAAAAAGAACATGATGCTATTGATTATGAAAAAACAACTGATCAACCAATCGTAGCTATCACCGGTGATCTACCACCAGTCGAACCAGAAAACGTAGATACATCAGAAGCCATCGTCGCAGAAGAAAACCAACCAGAAGGTAAAAATCTTTTACCATTGTAAAGTCTAAAAAAAAGGAAGAAAAAAAACGAAAAAATATAAAACAGAATCATGTAATCTAATTTCATTGCTCTTACTGATGCAGATATGACAACACCACCATCTGCTTACAAAGGTATGCAAACCAGGTCCAAAACTGAAGCAATTTCGGAAATGAATCGCAGATCAGCCAAACGACCACTGTTTCCAGATGAAGAACCAGATAGCAAGAAGAAAAAAAACTAAACTCGACAACATAACAATACCTAATGCTTTTGATGTCAATCACAACCTACTAAAGCACATCAGCTTATGTAAATAGATATCACTATCACCAGTTATGGTGACCTACTTTTGGCTTACAACAGGTGTATAACACTCTATTTTGTATAACTATGTAAGCCTGTGTACTCAAGCCTATGTGCTCAAACCTATCCTGTTTCGAACCAAATTAATCTAAATTAAGTATGCCACTATGTATAACACCATGTTCTTCTACTATGCCACATATTTAAGTATCATATATTTACCCATTAAACATCGCCAATAGTTACTCATTCGAGTTAAGTTATCGAATAACAAGTACTTAAATATCAATTACCTGCTTTACAACTTATCTTCATACAATTAGGAAACTTAAATGCCATAACATTTTGATGAATAGCAGTATTTGGCAATGATCAGTTATTATTGCAAGATGCGTATTTTCTTGATTGGAAAAAACCTAACCCCGTTAAACAATTTTATCCCCAATTCTGTTTTGACTAACCTATATTTACAACTGGTATGGGCCAGCACCAACTTAGACCCAAATTATTAACACCGAACAGAAAGAAAAAAATTAAGAAAAGCCCAATAAGTATATGCCAAAAAAAACGATATTATAGAAGTACATAGAGTTTTTAATAAACTTTTTTTTTTAAGATACAACAAAGAAAATGTTACTCACAAAAAAAACATTATGAAAAAAAAAAAAAAAAAAAAAAAAAAAAAAAAAAAAAAAAAAAAAAACTAAAACCTCTAATTCCAATAGCACCGTACAAAAAAAAAAAAAAAAAAAAAAAAAAAAACGCATCCATTACATACTTTAAAACTAGCATTACACAGTACTTATAATATACTTTTGACTAAATGTCATTGTAACAGGTGTGCATTGCGTCATTACTCCATGCTAGGTCTTTGGAGAAGAATCAGTCGTCATCCAAAAAGATCGGGTCAGGTAAAAGTTTTCCGACAATCTAATCCAATCTTACATGTACAATCACCCAAAATTAAATACACGGACACAAATAAACATATGTCACCGTCAACAAGCCAAACTTTAAGATTCAAAAATTCACAACTTATTTAATTTGATTCTAACTAAACGCATTAATCCACAAATAGATATTTAAATTATGATATATGTAACAACCAGAAGTAATTTCTTTATTAAATAGTATTTATTACTAACAAACTTATGTTCTATCTACCATTCTAATTATCAATATTGAACAAGCCAGTATATGAAAATTATTCATGAACTATACACAAACAGATACATCTATTAACATTAACAAAAAAAATTAAAAAAATCCATCCACACTAAAATTGGATAAGTAAAACACAGGTCATAGATTATCTTCTTCCATAGTCATATTATACAAAGATAAACATTACACTGATTCCATCTGATCCAGGAGTTTCATACATCACCGACGCATACGACCGACTAACCAAAATACCATACAATATGAAACTAAAACCCTAACTACCCAACATACCATACAACATAAAACTACAACCCTGACCTTTTAACAATACTACATCTAGCATAGACAGACACTGACACTGTTAACACCCTGTTAATATTACGATACTGAGCCATACAAAACACAGACACACAAACACCTTTATTAAACATGCTTAAGTTTCTTAATGATTTTAGATTTCTCACCACACTTAAAAGCAGCAGCATGGCTCATGTGCATCAAACGGCCGATTTCTGCAAAGTCTTCTTGCTCGGAGGCCTTTAAATCAGCTAAAGCTTCATCCAGAACATGTCCCCCCACAAACTTCTTCATTTCAACAATAATTCCATGCCTCTCCTCAACCCTAACCAATATTTCCTCGATCCTTTCATTATAATTCTTTTGGTCATCCCTATATGCCTTCTTTTCTCTAGAAAAAACCTCATGAAGAACCCTATCAATCCTTCTATCCCCGATCTGATGAGCAATTTTCATAGAATTACGAAATTTGGGCGCCATAACGTTTAGATAAACAATTTTTTTTCGCTGATCGATTGTTATTGAAAGTTGTCTGCTATTCTTAATTGGAAGAACCCTAACCCCGTAAACCAAGTTTTATCCCCAAATTTTTGCCATGGGTCAACACAAAGTTACACCCAAATTATTACCAAGCCCATAAACTCTAGCCCAATACAAAAAAAAAAAAAAAAAAAAAAAAAAAAAAAAAAAAAAAAAAAAAAAAAAACGTATTCCTTTATTAAAAATAATAATAAATAAATAAAAGACAAAAAAAAAACAAAAACATAAAAAATAATAATAATAATAATAATAAAATAAATAATAATAATAATAATAATAATAATAATAATAATAATAATAATAATTTTGATTGGTGATTGTATATTTTGTTTTTCAATAGCATGACAGTCTATGAAGGTTTAAAAAATTACGAGAATACGATATCGACACGATCCCTGTCCATAATTCGATTAGATGGGTACTGAAACTTTTTTTATAAGCAAGCTGCCTTCATATGCAATTTGGAACAGGTCCTTTATATAATAATAATAATAATAATAATGATAATACAATTACCCACACAGACACAAATAAACATATGTCACCATCAGCCATAATTAAGTGATTCCGTATTTTGTTAGTTTCGAACGCAACTATCGAAAAATGAAACATACAATTACCAATCAAAAAATACCAAAAACAATACTTGCTTCAAGCCAAACATACATGAACAAATTATCCACAAAACACAAAACTACTAAACATATAAGGCCCCGCCGCAACGCGCGGGCTTACCCCACTCGTTATATATATTATACATTTAGCGTGGGTGTTACTGTTCCCCCTCGCTACAGTACTTTTGTGAGGGGTGAACAATACCTTTCTTAAAATAATAATTTTAGGTACTGTAGCAAATATACTGTAGCAGCTACTGTAGCAACAATTTTTTTTAATTTATTTATTTATTTATTTATTTTTTTAATATTTGACAAAAAAAAAAAAATGATATTTTGATTATTAAAAATTTTCATGAAGATACATTTTTGACAAAATTTGGAAAATCCATTAACAAAATTCATTTAGAGTGCCACAGTGGAAGCAAGAGTAGTCTTTTGCAATTTAGTCCCTGAGCCCTAAGGTGTGAAAAAAAAATAGCACGGCATTTCCGCAGCAACGCGCGGGTACCTCCACTCGTTAATACACAATCACCCAATGACCAAGTAAAATATATTATTATTAACAACACACTAATATTACATACAACAATAATTCAAAGATACAAAACACAAACATCATTATTAAGAACTGATATACAATTGCATAATTCAAAAGTCCCAGACCTCTTCAAACTCCTCTACCTGCCTCCTAAATATTTTTTATAATCAAATGTCATTTCCCTATATATAGGTGTCTTCGAGACCAAACTCTCTGCTGCATCAGCAATTACATTGAACCATTTGACTTTTCTTGTTGACAACATTAAATATCCCATCATCAAACCAAGTATGGTTCCACATCCATATCCCAACGTCACCACTTCCCACGTAAACCCACTTTCTTCATCACTTTCAAGTTGTGGTTCATGTGAATGCTCACTACACTTCTTTGGCAGTAGAGTCCCACAGAGGTTTGGATTCCCACCAAAAGCGTTCCCTTCAAATGTACTGAACTGAGGTCCTTCTGGTATACGACCCACAAGATCATTTTGCGAGATATTTAACACTTCAAGGGTCTTGATGTCTGCAAGGCTTTGTGGGATCTCTCCTGAGAGTTGGTTCCAAGATAGGTCTAACGACTCAATCTCTATGAGATTCCCCAGAGCATGTGGAATTGGACCATTGAGGCTGTTGTGGGACAAGTTGAACAATGGTTTTGCTCCAGTAACTCAACACTAGATCAACAAGACGATATAGCCAATAAAAGTGCAAAACATCACATCAAAAAACACTCCACCACTATCAACTTACACCTCAAAAACAGTACTTAACATCAAATACATACAATTTGCAGTTAAAAAAGTCGAATAGATCTATCAACACTATGCAAAGATACAGCAATGATCTTCGATTCTCAAACATATACATCCCAATATTGTCTGTATTTTAGATCTAAAGCCAGTGTTAACCAAATACGCACAAAACTTCTCGTTACAATTAACCGTCTAAAAACATATCTAGTGAAATCGAAAAAATGGACTTCAGTTCATTATCCGATAGTAAGAAATTAAATGACATATATCTAAAAAAAACCCTACCAAATATTTACATACCAACTAATCATCACAAATAAGTAATTAACATATTAAAGGAGGTGTTTGTTTCGGCTTCTTTGGTTTTGATTTTATGTTTCATAAGCTCACTTTTTGTAGCTTATTTAAAAATTTTTCAGCTTATATGAGCTTATTTCGACATGATAAGCTTACATAAGCCGAAAATTTTCAAAATGAGCCACAAAAAGTGAGCTTACGAAACACCACTTAATAGACACATAGATCATTTTTAGTGATCTGTTTTTACAACTTAACTGCTTAAACATCATCAGTGATGACGTCAGCACTTATTAAAAATTAACAGTGTACACGTCAGCAAGTAATCAGATCAGAAAAACACAAAATAATAATGATTGATTATTAAATATAAATATATACAGTTAATTAAATAAATAAATAGATCAGTGATTGTATACCAGATGAGAGGATAAGATGACCCTGGCGCCATTAGACATCAGGTACTTAATAGTGGGAACAGCAGCACGGATACGAGTGTCATCAGTGATGTTGAAGCTGTCATCCAAGGGCACGTTCAGATCGACGCGCACGAATACTCTCTTTCCCTTTAGATCTGATTCTTTCAAGCTGCTCACGCTCTTCTTTGTTGCCATTTTTCTTTTTCTTTTTTAAATAATTCACTATATCAAAATTAATAAACACAAACACGATTAGTAGAAAATATATTTAATTGAAGGATGATGATCGGGTTTATTGGACTTACGATGATCAAAAAATAATAATAATTAAGATCAGTAACAAGAAAGGATTAATAGTTAAGATGATCGGGTTTATTACACTTACGATGATGATTAGTGATTATTAAGACGGAATGATCGATGAGGATGTAGAATATGAAGTGGAAGGGTGAGTGGTTGGTGGTTTTTGTAGACGTGGAAAGTTTCTTTCTCAAGACAACTCTGTGGGTGGGCTTTCTGTTCAGTTTTAGACCCGGCCCATAGTGTTTCTCTTGTCTTGGCGTCTTGTTGTTAAAAAAGACTAACAGTTGCTAGGGTGTCATTCGGGTTGACCCGACCCGAGTCAATTCGGATTGGGTCAATCGGGTTCAAAATTATATTCAGTCCAATTGAGTCAACACGAATTGACCTGAGTTCTAAACAAGGTCAGCTTCGAGTATGTTTATTTTAGCCTTGACCCGAATTGACTCGAAACTGACCAACATATTGAAGTAAAATGGACCTAGAACTGAACCCGAATTGACCCGATCCGAGTGACCCGAGTTCTAAACAAGGTCGGGTTTGGGTATTTGTTTTTTAGGCTTGACCCAAACCCGACCGGGTCAACCCGAATGACACCCCTAAAAGTTACGGTAACAAATTATTTCTCCTTACAAATTGTTTCTACTTATCCTCCTACTTCTGATAAGTGTTGGAAAAGTTGGGTTTGACGCATAGCAGGGGCTTTATATGAGTTTGAACTTTTAAAATATGGTTTATAAATAAAAAATTTCCGTCACACACGCTTATGAATTTTTTTTTCTGTCATGAGCCTACATAAGCTTAAGCCAATTGAAATGGGCATTTAATTAGTCAAGTTAATTAAATATCATTCAAATTGTATTATCAATATATCTTAGTTTAATATTATTTATTTTTATGCGATTTCACATTAATAAGGTTTAGTTATAACTAATTCATCAAACTGCTTTATAAAAATATAAGCTCTAGCTTACACCTTATATAAGCTCCAACTCCAGCCCCTGTTCCATCTTCAGCTTCAACTCATTTCGCTACTTTTCTCTGTCAACTTTTTCGATTAAAAAAAAAAAAAAAAAAAAAAAAAATCAACCTAACCTTAACCCCGCCGCCGCCACCCTCGTCTCTCCGGCGATCTGAAGGAGAGACCCTCTAAAATCATTCTTCTTTATAGATACTTTATCATTTCGTTTCAGTTTTCGATTAAATAAAGTGGTATAGATCGTTCTTTTTTGTGAGTTTTCGTATCATTTTCTTTTGGATCCTTGTGTTTATGAGTTGTTTTAGGGTCTAAGTGGTTGTGTGGTTCAGATCGGGAGGTTCAAGATGGCGAGCTAATGTGATGGTGAGGTCGTGGTGGGTGTGAGATCGTGGTGATGGTGAGGTCATAGTGGTTGGAGGTCATGGTAGTTACGAGGCTGTGAAGATGGTGAGGTATTGGTGGGTGTGAGGCTGTGATGATGGTGAGGTAGTGGTGGTTGTGAGGTTGTGATGATGGTGAGGTAGTGGTGGTTGTGAGGCTGTGGTGGTTGTGAGGTTGTGATGATGGTGAGGTCGTGGTGGTTGTGAGGCTGTGATGATGGTGAGGTCGTGGTGGGTGTGAGGCTGTGATAATGGTGAGGTCGTGGTGGTTGGTGAGGTAGTGGTGATGTGAGGTCGTGGTGGTTGTGAAGTCATGGTGTTTGTGAGGCTGTTTGTGGTGGTTGTAAGGTCGTGGTGTTTGTGATGCCGTGGTGATTGTGAGGTAGTGGTGATGGTGAGGTCATGGGGTTGTGAGGTCGTAATGGTTGTCAGGTCGTGGTGTTTGTGAGGTCGTAGTGATGGGGAGGTCGTGGTGGCTATTATTTGAACTTGTGGTTCTCGAGCAATTGAGGGTATTTCTCCATCAACTCTTTCTGCATCTCGCCACGCCACCACCCCGTTCGACAGTGTGGTTCAAAATGGTTTGTTTGAGATTTCGGTGAGTTTTGTACGAGGGTCATAGTCGTGGTTGTGGTTGTGTTTGGTTTCCATTTGTTCCATACTTCTTACAGGGTGATTGCCCTTGAGTGGTTAGCGTTTTAGGGTTGAGATGGTAGAGTTTATTCTTTTGATTGTTTGGTTACTCACGATGTTTATTTTAGAGTATGTATTAATAGGATCGTGTTGATTAAGTGTTTTATCAATGTTTTCTAACTTCTTGCTAGGTTTTTTTTTTTTTTTTTTTTTTTTTTTTTTTTTTTTTTTTTTTTTTTTACCTTTAAAAAAAATGTTCGTTTCAAGTTGTGACTAACCAAAATATTTTAAAGAAAATGTTACAGAGTGTAATAATTTCATTTTTTTCATTTTTTTTTTAATATTTTTTAATATTTTTCGTGTGCATTTAATAATTTTGGAATAAAAAAGTTATCATTTTATGACAAATATCTTTTAGCAAAATATCAACAAAACATAATTTACCAAATTAGCTACTTTATCGACTATGCTTATCAAAATCTCGCAAGATATACACAGTGATGTCGACATATGTCGATATGTGAACAAATGTCATTTACTCATTTTCTATTTAACCGTTTACCCAAAACAGTAAAACTTGTAATTTTGTTTCTTGGTGAAAATGCCATAAAATAGTGGAGTAGCTAATTTTCATAATCTTTTTGAAAAATGAAACAATCTTTTTGTAAGTTGAACATATAAAACTTGCAAATTTATGTGACTGACATTTTTTCTAAGATATGAATAAATTTCATGGCCATGAATTGATTGCTTTATGTAACACCGACCTTTCTAGAAAGTTGATGTATTTTATGAGGTAGACTTTGCTAACCATGTGACTATTTTTATACGACGGTAGACTAAAGTTATCAGCCACTTCAATGAAACATATTTATTTATTTTTCTTTTAAACATTGTGCATCGTTAATAAATATGCACGCATGATCCATAGCGTCATATTAAGCATTGATTAAACATAAAAGAATGTATGATTTATGAGTTTCAAGAATAAAAAGTTGCATTATTTAATCTTTAATGAGCATTGTATAAAAGATACTTGTCCCCACGAAATGCATGATCGAAGCATCATGCCGCTTATTATTCAAGCTAAATAATACTAGTAATATTCTTTGAATATTCCTGCTAGTTTGACAATCTCATTACAAAACAAAGGGGCAAAAGATGACTCTCAAAAATATAAAATCATCAATGTCAAATAAAACAAAAAAGAAAAGTCTTATTTTGTTATGTGAAAATTTCTATCCGAGCCACATTTGGAATGCATCTCTTTTTCTCTCTCTTTTTTCATAGAAATTTATTTTTATAAAACACTTGAAAATATATATATAAAAAATATGTAATTGATGTTTGTATTTTGTATTTTAAAGACGAAAATAAAGAGTTTTGAGTTATAAAGAAAATGGTTTTGCTAACAGCAGCCCTTAGGGTTGTCATTAACAATATGCATTTTATTACATGGTCATGAATGAATGATTATGATTGGTTGATAATTGCGAAAAAATGGGGACAATCCCGAAAAATATGGAACCACAACAAACAATTGATTATGATTGGATGATTCAAGTTATTACAATGAATTGTAGTGAAAATAAACTTGTTAACGACAACCCTTAGGGCTGTCGTTAGCAAAACCCGAAAGGAAATCAATGAAAAAAAAAGTTTTGTAATTCTCTTTGTTAGTTAGGAAAGAAGGGATTTATGTTTTGTGAATTTTTTTTTTTGAGAAATAAAGTAATTTGAACATGATTTCTATTTTCCTTGTTTTATATAACACATTTTTGTGAAAACCAATGGTGTTTTCTTATATCTAAACGCAACCTTGGTGTCTTGGCATTAAGTGTTATTGTGTTTGGCGACTATGGTAGGTTAGAGTTGTATTAATGTATGTGGGTTTTTCACTTTATGATATTCTTATTTAGTAAAGTAATAATATTGTGGTTGGGCATATGACAGCGTTGTAAGTTTAGAACCCGTCGGTTTGTTTGTGTCTATATTTGGCATCTTGCTACTTTATCTATACAATATGTTATTGCCTTAAGAACCATTTGGTGTCTTGGCAATGAAGTCCCGGATTTTCTAACAAACCTGCAATTATCTGGCACTTGGTATCATTCACGATTTTGTATTATATGATTTAAGCAATTGATCCCGGAAAGCTGCAATTTACATAGTTACATGATTTAGAATTGTAACCTCTAAATAAGTTTCTTGAGCCTTGCTGATATGTGGTCTTTAGGAACAAATAATAACTTACAAACTTATAGAAAATGATTAGATAAACCTTGCTGCTATGTAGTCCTTAGTTAATGTTAGTCTTTTTTTGGGTAAAGGGGAACATCCTGCACCCGGTAAAATATATAAATCAAAACGTTTAAGTACAATGGATATGGGTGAAATCCCATATCTAAGCCCGTTACATAGGCACTACCTTTTCTTGAACACAAGAAATAGACCACTACCTCCATATAAGAATGACATGTCATTCTTATAACTTACAACTCCAGATATAACTAACAATGACTAAAATAAAAATACAATACATCACAACTCAAACAAACTTGAGTCTTCTTCTTCATCATAGCAATCCAGAACTTGAAACATGAAGAAACCCATAACCAAGTTTCCCCGCCTTCCAAGTGCATAATCCAAAACAAGTCCATTTGCAGCTTCTATTAGAATTATGCATAAACCATAATCTAATAACCTGATAAGAGTGGAATTCGTAGCAAATAGAATTTGATCGAACCGATATGATGATACAAAGGGTTTTGAACAAGACCCTTCAAACTTAACTTCCAACACTATTCGAGATAGCAGCAAATCACACATAATGTAACAATCATACCTTAATGAAATCTGCCCGCTATGAACAAATAGCAAATCGTAGCTCCAAGCTCATGCAATCAATGACCATCATCACTCTCCGATACCCACCACCACCCCCACACCCCTTAACCCAAACACTCCCAATCCCCATTCCCAAACACCCCTTCAAAACCCAACACCGACACATAAAAAGAACAAGAACCAAAGCAGCAGTAACAGAATGGAGAGAATATGAAGAAGCAGTCAAAGACAAAGATCTTGGTCGGGCACTTCGCTTCCTTAAAGAAACCCAACTTGTTGTTGCTAAGGATGATGTGGAGGAGTTTAAGGTGTTGGAGCTGGAAAGAGATTGGGATGTGTTGGACACGTGTTTGAATGCTGATGATATGAGGCTTGTTGCTTCTGCTTATTCTTTTTTGAAGGATAAGGGGTTTTTGAGCTCATTCGGGAAATATCGTAGCATTGGTAATGTTTCCTTAAATGCGAATTTGATAACTTGTTAGGCCCTGTTTAATTAGTTAGGATTGTTACTTAGGATATTTTGGTGTAGTGAGTACTTTGGATAGGCACATTGGTAGGTACTCATTTTAAGCACGATATAAGCTGAAAATTTGCTGCTTTATAGAGATGCAATAAGTCCGAAATTGGTTATAGAAAGGCATGTGATTTGAAGTTTGAACACCGCCAAAATTATTCCCTACATCACCTATACATTTTTTTGGGTAACCATGGTTTCCGACCTTTTGGCCGACTAATTCACGGGGATTAAACCAACCCTCACCCTCACCCAGACTCGATCTAGGTAAAGCCCATCTCTCATTTTTCAAGAGGTTGGCGTGGCCACTTTAGAGTTGTTTGCACCTAATAGGATTTGAACTTGAGACCTCACACATTTTAGTGTGAGTAACAAGCCCTTTTACCACTAGGCCACCTCCGAGTGGTTTAGTATAATATAATTGTTTAGTCTACTTATGTGTACCCTGAACACGCCAATCTTCTGAAAAGGAGGGCTTTACCCGGTTTGATTATGTGTGGTGGTGGATTCAAACCCCATCAATGTATAAGTAAGTTGTTCAAATAAGCATTCAAAACACCTGCTTAGACCACTAGTACTAACCCCCACTACAAAATGTTAGTGGGTTTCTCAACTTCCTTTGTATATGCGTGGAGGAGTATAAATGGTCGATATATGAACTGATGCCTCTAAGTATTGCCTAAAACAAGTAGTTATAGTCCTCTCATGCCAAAAGTATTGCCTAGGGCAGCCTGGGCCGTAAGGCTACACTACTTCCTCAACGCCTACATTCTGTAGAACAGGGTGTCCAGGGTATGGAAAACAAACCCAGTGTTGACCAGTGCAGAGCTACACTACGTCAGCTAAGCCTTCTACTCCATTCCCAAAAAAACTTGACAAAAGTATAATAACACTTAAAAGAGCCTCAGACTTCAATCATGCACACACATGCGTGCATAGTATAAAGTGTTTATAATT
Organism: Artemisia argyi; assembly: GCA_030686995.1. Classification (NCBI taxonomy): domain Eukaryota; kingdom Viridiplantae; phylum Streptophyta; class Magnoliopsida; order Asterales; family Asteraceae; genus Artemisia; species Artemisia argyi. Next base: position 17,321,632 of record CM060702.1, on the reverse strand, counting down.
AGCTTTTAATCACATCAAAGATCCCTGAATCTATATTCAGACAACCATCCATATATCTATCACTAAATTGAGATAACCCATGAACAACCTCATGTCTCATTACGAATCATTGTTTTACAATTTGCAGTTCTGGAGGGAACGAGAGATGTTACTCCAACTGTTTTGAAGTCTTCAACTGGTTTAGAAGGTACGTATTCCCTTTCCTTTGATACTCGCATCCCCTGATCTTGCTATGATAGATATATTTGTTAATTGTTTTATAACAACAATGTTGACACTGATTCATATTCATGGTACAGTTTCCAAACTTTCACCAAAAAAGTGGGGTCTTTCGAGAAACTCAAGTATCGTTCTCGCTACATTTTTTGGCGGATTATCGTATCTGATAGACCATGGAGTCGACCTCAGACCTCAGTTAGCTGTAGTATTAGGTTTAGCGATGGTAGACTCCATATTTCTTGGTGGGTCCTGTTTAGCCCAAATATCAAGTTATTGGCCTCCATACAAACGCCGTATTCTTGTCCATGAAGCAGGACATCTACTTGTTGGTGAGCCGCTTTGTCACACATTTATGTTCAAATTGATCAGAAACTTGTCAATTTTCATATTTGTGAAATGTGTTGTGATACTCCCAATATGAAATTGCAGCTTATCTCATGGGATGCCCCATCCGTGGCGTAATTTTAGATCCTATTGTTGCAATGCAAATGGGGATTCAAGGGCAGGTAAAATCTATTTGGCCTGCAACTTGGCAGTTAGTACGTTAAAGTATAGTTTTAGCTCTAATGGTATACAATTTTCAATTGTGCAGGCAGGAACACAATTTTGGGACGAGAACCTTCAAAATGAGCTTGCTGAAGGTCGCCTCACCGGGGTTGCCTTTGATAGGTGGATATGCCATTCCACTAATTTATTTTGGACTGAAAATCAGTAGTGTGTTAGTTAGGTTCATGAGTTGTTACAATACATTAGATGACCAAAACGACACCCTGTGATAAAAGTGAGACACGATTATGAGATTAGAGTAAATGTCAACCGGTAGGTTAAAATTGGGGGTAGTAACTATAATTTATCTTCCAATAATCAGCCTTGTTGCTGTTAAAATGAAACCGATTATCCATAACTGATCTGTTAGCTGCTAAACAATCAATGAACAAATTTGTCCTGCAATATATGAGTATACTCTTTTGTGGTTCTTCCATGACAACAGCTTTGGTTTCTCTTTATAGTTCCTACCATTTACGTGATTAATGCTTCAACTTTATCCTATATATAGATTGCTTTCTGATCAACCAATCAATCCCCTGCTTCAGGAACTGACATAAGACCCGACTTGTTAGATATTACAGACCTCTATATGATAACCTATAACTCATTATCTTTAACGAGTTTCAATTACTTTTCAGATACTGCATGGTTTTATTTGGCGGGATAGCAGCAGAAGCTCTTGTTTATGGTGAGGCGGAGGGTGGAGAAAATGACGAAAATCTATTTAGGAGCATTTGTCTACTTTTGGAACCACCATTTTCTGTTGCTCAGGTAAATTCTAATCACCAATTTCTAGTAAGCTTTTGATCATAGCAGACAATGATAGTAAACTATGGATTTGTTATTGTGTTGAAACAGATGTCAAATCAAGCACGGTGGTCGGTTCTGCAGTCATATAATCTATTGAAATGGCATAAACATGCACATCAAGCGGCTGTTAAAGCATTAGAAGGTGGCGGTAGTCTCAGTGTAGTAATCAGAAGTATTGAGGAAGCAATGGCTACCAACAGATGATGCTTATGAGATGTAGTTAACATTATTTGTAAGTATATATGTACATTTTGTAGTAACTATAGGCTGATTAGTGTGATCATAAGTATAGATTAAAGTCGCCATTTGTTGATTGTAACGTTTGAAAGCTAGTTAGGTCAAAGCAAAATTTATCTACTGGTGTAATTCTCATAGAAGATTATATTATATCCCATGAAAAGTTATACAACGAATTTGTGTTTGTGAGACAAACAAGTATTTTATCTAGAGGTTGGAAAATGGGCTGGTCGGCTTGATGAAACTGGTGGTGGTGGTGTTTATATTCATGAGATAAACTCCCATGACTTGTTCACAACCCGGTCATATACTGTCCAACATGTTAGATCGACATTTATCATCAAATAAGTAGTCCTTCCATGGTTGAGGGGGTTGAGTACAGTCTGCGTTGGCATTCACAAGCGATTACCACACACACACACACACACAACCCCTCTAAAATGGCGCGTTTGACTTTATATTTAACTTAGCTATAGCTTAAATCATCTCCAGAAAAAAAAATATACACAAACTGACCAATATTCAGTTAGACCACCCGTAAAGGTAAAAGGTAGCAATATTGACGCGTGAGGCTTGTGGGTGCCTCACTAGGTGGGTATTGATTTCTTATGCACAAATTATGACCATATACTAATGTCACATCTTTTTGAATCGAATAGTTGACCAAAAACATTTTTTGGATTGAAAGTTATATGCTAAAACCCAACTGACTAAATTAGTTGATCATGTTTAGGTACAATATTATTTATTAAAATTGTTTTCCACAAATGAAAATAAAGTGAAATGAGAAATATGAATATGTACTTATGATTCGATATGATGCGTTTGAGCCGGACAATGCAAGTGGACATTTCATTTTTGGAATTTTAAAGCGTCTCTTATTCTTGGTGAATCACTATAATTTGAAGTTTGGAACATTAAACTTAGAAACAAAGATATACAACATTAAGAGCCTACACCATGCCACTCGTTCGAAAAGTAGAAAACTTTGTTTACTGCGTTATCCTTACTTCTGATGCATGTGAGAACACAAAGAAACTTTAATACTTCATTACCATCAACGTGTTAATTACTGACATAAGTGTTATTCTTTTCAACAAATGATTAATTAGAAAAACAAGTTACATCACAGCCTCATTAATGACAGATTCAAATATTGTTTGCTACTGGTTCTTTATATAGGTAATACAAACGAAACAAAAGCAGATTGAGGAGTAGTAGTTTTTTCAATTTACACATCAAACATGCCACAAACAATGATCCCTGTCTCGTGAACTTTATAGTTCTGGTAAAACACATAAATGGGTGTATGACCATCAAATAACAGAAACGTGATGAATTGTATCGATTCAACCCGTGACTGTTCTTGAAACTGAACCGGACTAACCAAACTCATTTCGACCCATTATACCTTACCCAACTTGCCATTTTGACACCGATATTTCTATGCTCGTTGCCTCAGTCATCTACTGTCCCTTAAAAGGCTTTGGATACATATTTTTGCATATTCTGTTCCAGATGTATCTTCACAGCCATTGATAATGTTTTAAATGATTTGCACCAGAAACCATGAAACTTGAATTCTTCTGTTATTATTACTGATTTACTGAATTTTTCGGTTGTTATATAGAGTACCATCAGGTCATCAACTAAAACTAATCTTAAATTATTTCACAACTGCCATTACAGAAAAGCAATAAAAGTACTATTGTGCTGTAAATCAGTTCAATGATATTGTTTGTCTACAAGGCTAGCAATACAACACAATGATATAAATGAATTATAACAGCAGATCCGACACTACAATATCAGCAGCTATGTATCTCAGAACATCCAGCTGCCTCCAAGCATAACATTCCAATTGCATCTAGAAATATGGAAGAAAAAAGAACAAAACACTGTTAACATTTTGCACAATCTGGTGAAATTGGAAAACATGTAAAATACTTGCCTTTAAGAAAATAACTTCATTTGCCATATAAACACTTCTTCTCTTGTTTCGCCTCTTCAAGATCATGTGCTCCCCTGCATCAGCAATTGCATTCAGCCAGTTTGTTCTTGTGGTTGATAACATGAGATAGCCTATCACCAATCCAATTATGGTTCCACATCCATGTCCCAACATCATCTTCAACTTGTGGGGAAATTTGATGTTCACGATTGGGCAATGGAAACCCATAGAGTACTGAATTCCCTCCAAAGGAAGTGCTAAATGTGCTGAACTATGGGCCTCCTGGTATACGTCCTACAAGATGGTTTTGCGAGAGATTCAACACTTCAAGAGTGTTGATGCGTGCAAGACTTTGTGTGATCTCTCCAGAGAGTTGGTTCCAAGATAGGTCTAACGACTCAATCTCTGTGAGATTCCCCAAAGCAGGTGGAATTGGACCAATGAGGCTGTTGTGGGACAAGTTGAGCACTATTAGCGAATTAAGACCACCGATGATGTTTGGAATCTGTCCTTCAAATGTGTTATTGGACAGATCAATAATTGTGTATTCAACTGAAATTTGTGGAAAATCTTGATTCACCCCTTTCACCGCAACAACGAGTGAGTAATCACAAACATCTAATTTGCTGATTTACTAATATGCAGAACACACTGGGTGGTCAAATTAGATATACTAGAAGACATGCTATTAATAATCATGCTTTCATTAACACAAACTCATTTCTATTGCAACTTCTTGTTAATCTTGCAACTTACAATTCATACTAATGAGAAGCATATTGTTTTGCCAAAAGCAAATGTATAAAAATAAACTTTATAGTATAAAAATAAGCAAATGTGTGTTGCCTTTCCATATGAACATCATGCTACGAAAACGGCTGCTCCAAAAATTTCACATTATTAGGCTTTGTTCTGATGAAACATTTTCGTCAACACATGACATGAAAAGTGTTATGCAAATCCAAAATGGTTGTATAATTAATAAAATAACAAAAAGTGACTGAATTACCATGAAGGTCAACAACATTAATACACAATCACCCAATGACCAAGTAAAATATATTATTATTAACAACACACTAATTTTACATACAACAATACTTCAAAGATACAAAACACAAACATCATAATTAAGAACTGATATACAACTGCATAATTCAAAAGATCCCAGACCTCCTCAAACTCCTCTACCTGCCTCATAAATATTTTTATAATCTAACGTCATTTCCCTATATATACGTGTCTTCTCTTCTTCTTCTTCAAGACCAAACTTTCTGCTGCATCAGCAATTGCATTGAACCATTTGACTTTTCTTGTTGACAACATTAGATATCCCATCACCAAACCAAGTATGGTTCCACATCCATATCCCAACGTCACCACTTCCCACGTAAACCCACTTTCTTCATCACTTTCAAGTTGTGGTTCATGTGAATGCTCACTACACTTTGGCAGTGGAGTCCCACAGAGGTTTGGATTCCCACCAAAAGAGTTCGCTTCAAATGTTCTGAACTGAGGTCCTTCTGGTATACGACCCACAAGATCATTTTGCGAGAGATTTAACACTTCAAGGGTCTTGATGTCTGCAAGGCTTTGTGGGATCTTTCCTGAGAGTTGGTTCCAAGATAGGTCTAATGACTCAATCTCTATGAGATTCCCCAGAGCATGTGGAATTGGACCAATGAGGCTGTTGTGGGACAAGTTGAGCACTATTAGCGAATTTAGACCACCTATGACGTTTGGAATCTGACTTTCAAATGAGTTATTGGACATATCAATAATTGTGTAGTCAACCGAAATTTGTTGAAAATCTAGATTCACCCCTTTCACCGCAACAACAAATGAGTAATACTTTCCACCTGCACCCATTGTTATATACGCTGGGGTTGTGCTGCTTTTAACAACATTCTTCATGGAGTTGAAATTTTGAAAATATTTTGTAGGGAGTTGACCTACAAACCTATTATGAGATAAGTCAAGAACTCGAAGACTTGAAAAGGGAGAATCAACAGTTGCAGAGCATTGAATGTGTCCCTGAAAGTTGTTTGATTTGAGGACAAGAGCCTGCAAATTTGGAAGATCTCCTAACCAACCAGGGAATGTACCATTCAAGTGGTTGTTTCCAAGATCAAGCACACTCAAGGATTGGCATTTGGACAAGGAAGTTGGCACCTCTCCAGTTAATTGATTTCCATTCAAACTAAGCCCTTCTAATCTTCCATAATCCTCACATATCTTTGGAATTGTTCCTTGAAAGCTATTATTCCCCATATCTATCATTTGAAGAGAGGAGATATTTCCAAAGCATTGTGGAATCAATCCACCAAAGCGATTATTGGACATATCCAAAAACCGTAGACGGCTCATGTTGCAAATTGATGGAGGGAATGGCCCTTCAATCAAGTTGGACTGTAGGTAAAGTTCTTCTAGTCCATACCATTGAAATTGTGGCAAGCATGTTATCAAGTTATGTGAGAGATTCAAATGATACAGCCCATGAGTACCTCCTATCTCCCCAGCCCAATGAGGAATTTGGCCATGGATTTCGTTGTTAGAGAGATCTAACTCTCCAAGTTGTTTCATGGCTCGAAATGAATTCGGAAACACCTTAAGCTTGCAAGAGGCCAATTTTAAAGACCAAAAACCAGGGTTGACATAGTGATTGGCATTGTTTGTTGTAACAGAGAAACCACTGTATGAGAGTTCGAGATATTCAAGGTTTATGAGGCTTGATAACAATGTATCCAACTCCCATTCACCACTAAAATTATTAAATGAAAGCTGTAGAACAATTAGGTTGGTGAGGTTAAGAAATGTTTGTACATCACTATGCCCAACTAACTGATTGTTGTATCTGAGGTCTAACACTGTTAACGATGGAAGAGAAAATGACTCAAACGGTACATTTCCACTGAACATGTTATCATTTAGATCGAGGGATTCTAAAGAGGGGGAAGTAAACAGCCAAGATGGCAATGTCCCATTAAGACTGTTTTCAGATAATCCCAGATAAGTAAGGTTTGTTAGGTTAACTGAAATTTCTGAAGGGAAACCGCCTGTGAAACTGTTGAAAGACAAGTCAAGTGTTTCCAAAGAATGAAGATTGAAAATGTAATGAGGTAATTTTCCTTTCATTCCAGTGGATTGAAGATTTAGTAGTTTCAAAGAAGAAGAGATGTTAAGACTCGTAGGTAAAACCGAAGAGATATTAACACCTCCAAGTGAAAGTTCCTCCAAATTAGTAAAATTTCGAAAAATATTGATGAAAACATCTGGTCTAAGCTTCAAATCATAATAATTATTGAAAGAAAGATCAAGAGAGACCAATTTATGAAGGAGTGAGATCTCCGGTGGGACTTGGCCAGAAAAATAACAATAAGAGAGGTTGAGATGAGTGAGACTATTTGAAAACCTTCCTATTTCACGTGGAATTTGGGGACCACTTAAATAATTGTAAGCAAGATTGAGTGTTTGAAGGTGAGGAAGGTTGAAGAGGGAGCTATTAGGATGGATGGTACCGTTTAGCCTTCCACAACTAACGTCAATGCCGATAACGTCACCTGTGGAGTCGTTGCATGTAACACCATCCCAGTTACAGCAATCTGAATTTCTGTTCCAGTTCATCATTGGATGATAATCAGAACCAAGCCAATCTTGACATTCGTAATATGTGTGATCGCTGGAGGAAAGGCTTTGTTTAAAGAGAAGCAAAGCTTCACTCTGTTTTGCAGAGCATTTGTGAATATTAGTATTATTCAAAGAAGTGGAAGAAGCAAAAGTGGTGAAACAAAAGAAAATGAAAAAGATGCTGAACAGTTTTGAACAACCCATATTGTTTTATTTTTAATTGCTATAAAAACTCACAATTGCTACAAATATATATACTAATACCTAAAAGAATATTCTTGTAGTTGCTTTCACAATAATATATGATCGACAATATATTTGTGGTCTAGTTTCATGCATAAGCTTATCACTTGGAAAATTGGGTTGATCGAGTCTATTAATTGACTCTAAGCTTTAATTCTTTGTCGAATTATGCAGAAATTTCCTACTTTTGAATGCAATAGAGAAGAATCATTCAATGAAATATTAGTGTGATCATAAGTATAGATAAAAGTCGCCATTTGTTGATTGTAACGTTTGAAAGCAAAATTTATCTACTGGTGTAATTCTCATAGAAGATTATATTATATCCAATGAAAAGTTATACAATGAATTTGTGTTTGTGAAACAAACAAGTATTTTATCTAGAGGTTGGAAAATGGGCTGGTCGGCTTGATGAAACTGGTGGTGGTGTTTATATTCATGTGATAAACTCCCATAACTTGTTCACAACCCGGTCATATACTGTCCAACATGTTAGATCGACATTTATCATCAAATAAGGAGTCCCTCCATGGTTGAGAACAGTCTGCGTTGGCTTTCTCAAGGGATTACCACCAAAAAAAACCCCCTCTAAAATGGCGCGTTTGACTTTATATTTTACTTAACCATAGCTTAAATCAATCTCCAGAAAAAAAAATATACACAAACTGACCAATTTTTAGTTAGACCACCCGTAGAGGTAAAAGGTAGCAATATTGACGCGTGAGCTTGTGGGTGTCTCACTAGGTAGGTATTGATTTCTTATGCGCAAATTATGACCATATACTAATGTCTCATCTTTCAGTTGAATCAAATAGTTGACCAAAAACATTTTTTGGATCGAAAGTTATATATTAAAGCCCAACTGACTAAATTAGCTGATCATGTTTAGGTACAGTATAATTTACACATCAAACATGCCACAAACAATGATCCCTGTCTCGTGAACTTTATAGTTTTGGTAAAACATTTAAATGGGTGTATGACCATCAAATAACAAAAACGTGATGAATTGTATCGAAGGTTAACCCATGACTATTCTTGAAACTGAACCGGACTAACCAAACTCATTTCGACCCATTACCTTACCCAACCTACCATCAGGTCATCAACTAAAACTAATCTTAAATTATCTCACAGCTGCCGTTACAGAAAAGCAATAAAAGTACTATTGTGTTGTAAATCAGTTCAACTAAATTAGATGGCAAAACGATGTAACCATGTGTTATTTAATTTGACAATGATATTGTTTATCAGAACATCCAGCTGCCTCCAACCATAACATTCCAACTGCATCTAGAAATATGGAAGAAAAAAGAACAAAACACAGTGTTAACCTTTTGCACAATCACTTGGAAAATTGGGTAGTTGGAGTCTATTAATTGACTCTAAACTTTAATTCTTTGTCACATTATGCAAATATTTCCAACTTTTGAATGCAATAGAGAAGACTCGGTCAATGAAATATTGTAGTCCACAGCAATATTAATATAATTGCTTTCATGATAAGATAGATGGAAATATGTTTGTGGTCTAGTTTCATTGATAAACGTATCTATCACTTGGGTTATACAAGTGTATTGATCGATCTTTGTCAAATTATGAACAAATTTCAATTTCGGATTATTGTGAAAGAAAAGAATCGTTCAATGAAAATTTTATGGTCCACCATAAGCAAAAAATTTCATAGAGATTCTTGGGTTCTCTATTAGATTTTTGGGTTCTCAACAAAAAAAGCCAACTTATATTTATGATCTTAGTCACATTATACAACTCTTTTAATTCGATAGTCTCACAATTTTCAATTCATCTTTTATTGTGCAAAATTTATAAACTTCAAATTGACATAATTAAAAATAACAATAAGTTATTGGAACTTTATTGTGTTTACTTTTTTTACTGGGATTTTAATATCACGCTTAGAAATTATTAAAGTTTACAAACAAATGCTTGCATAGTGGTTTTTTGAGGTTTACTAGTTTACTAATGGTGTAGGTCTTTATGTTGGTGTTCTTTCTATGCGTGCGTATGCTTTTCTGATGGTATTTGTTTGTCGGTGTACAGAGAAATCTAAGGGTCTTCTACTCTTCTTTACTTATTTTACATTTACATAGACTTTTGGAATGAACCAACTCACAATAGTGTTTGAAAATAGTACTTTTAGAAAAAGCTAAATGCTAACACTAAACGCTTTTTTCAAGTAGTGTTTGAAAATAGTGCTTTTAGAAACGTTAAACGCTACTTCTCAAATGAGCTTTTTATATTCACCGCTAAACACTAAGCGCTCTTAAATGTTCTTAAAAGCTCCTTGCCAAACATACCCTTATTATGCTACTTTTTTTGCGGGTTATGTATGTTGTTAAATTGTTTAGCATTTTTGGTGAATGTTTATGTTCAAGGGTGTTTGTGTCTGCTACGCTTAGTAGATATATTGGATTGGTATGGGATTACTAACTAATCTTTTGGTGAGATGAATACGTTTTAATAAACACATTGGTAGATACTCATTTTAAGCATAACGGTAAGCTGAGAATTTGCCATTAAAACTGCCCTGAAAACCGCTTAGCTGATTTGAAGTTTGAACACCACCAAAATTTCTCCGCACCTCACCTATACATTACTAAACATGATTATGTGTGAAGTAATTTTAGTGGTGTAAAAGTCTCTTCCATTATTGACACAATGTAGTTCTTGTTGACTCCTTAATGTCATTAGATGTCAAAACTACTAGTATTTAGTATGTACTTAGTTTAGTTAATGTAATATGTATTTAGTTTATGTAATGGGTCGAATTAGGTTGCTGCAATGGGTCAAAAACAGTTAACCCAAACACCCCTGCAGCAGTTTGAAAATGGCAGTTATGGTAGTTGGTAGTTAAGGCAGTAATATGCCAAGGGTCACAATGTTTAGAAATAACTGTCATGGTGTCGATTAGATTAGTAAAAATATGTATTATGCAGTCTGCAAGAATATAACAGTTCAACATCAATAAAAAGTTCAGTTTGCATACTTTTGTCCCTTATTTACTGTTTCATTGATTCTCACATCACAACACAATTACGGTTTATTATAAACACATTCTGAAACACAGCATGGTTGGCTTGAAACCTGTGCAAAAGTTCTTTCTATGAGAAAAGAACTAAGCATAAACACTTTTGTTCACCCCAACACTCAATTTGATAATCTTCGTTTAACACAATAAGTAAGTTGTTCTAATAAGCATAACAAACACCTGCTTAGACCACTAGTACTAACCCCCACTACAAAATGTTGGTGGGTTTTTCAACATCCTTTGTATATGCATGGAGGAGTATAGATGGACGATACTATATGATATGATGCCTCTAAGTATTGCCTAAAACAAGTAGTTATAGTCCTCACCCGCCAAAAGTACTTTTTGGCTTAGGGCTGCCTGGGCCGTAAGGCTACATTACTTCCTCAACTCCTACATTCTGTAGAACAGAATGTCCAGGGTCTGGAAAACAAACCCAGCATAGACCAGTGCAGAGCTACACTACGTTTACTAAGCCTTACACTCCATTCCTAGAAAAACTTGACAAAAGTATAATAAGTAATAACACTTAAAGAGCCTCATACTTCAATCATGCACACACATACGTGCACAGTATAAAGTGTTTATAGTTAGCTTATAATTCTCATCAAAGTTCCCCGAATCTATATTCAGACAACCATTCATATATCTATCACTAAATTGAGAGAACCCATGAACAACCTCATGTCTCATTACGAATCATTGTTTTGCAATATGCAGTTCTGGAGGGAACGAGAGATGTTACTCCAACTGTTTTGAAGTCTTCAACTGGTTTAGAAGGTATTTTATATATATATTACAAAATTAAAGACATTTGCTCACTAAATCAAGTGTGAGCAAAAGATACAAAACAGTCACTAAAAGCTATATATTCAACTCCCACTAAATAGAAAAAGAGTAAGTAACAAAGGGATCACTAAAAGTCTTTTGTCAAATTCAGTCAGCAAAGGGTCAACTATCTGGCAGAAATACAGATGGCAGAAATACAAATAGAAACTGCAATATATCTGTACAAATACATTCTGCATTTCTCAAAGATAAAAAATCATTACACAAATACAAATTGCATTTCTCAAAATAAGTTCAAACACATCAATCTCTAAAACAATCTCAATCTGAAATGTACAATAATAAGCTGTTACCATTTTGCAATAAATGTTCTTGTGAAGGAACATCCAGGTGGCTCCAGAGCCGACGTACACTGCTCACATGCTACATTCTTCAGCATCTTTCATGAAAATACTTTTAAACAGTTAGTAGTTTATTATGATTAGAAAACAATAATTTTCTAATAACAACCTAGATGTTTATATAATAACAATTTAGGAAGTTGTACTGTAATAAAAATCTGACTTTGGGTAGCCAGTTAACCCACTTGACAGAACGCATAATCCAAATCGACCCATTCATACACGTATATATGGGTCAAAATTTCTGCATCTACAACGAACTATTGGATTCTCCAATCGCTCAACTCAAGTTTATTACAAGAAGTGAGAAGAATGTTACTCGAGAATCATGAAAACCCCAATCTACATAACATTTACTCTAATCAATATATCTTGAGAATGCCAGCAAGTCAAAGAAGAATATGGAGAAATGCATATACCTGACTTGGAACTACACCACTCCTTAAGAAAGTGTTCACCAGTTTTTCAGCATTTGCAACCTCTGTCCTATTGAGATAGGACGTTCCACTAGCACAGATTTCTTCTTGTCCCATCTGCAATAAATTTACGAGAAAGCCGTCAACGTAAGAATACATATGAAGCTGTATACCGTATTTCTTACCAAACATTATGTTCCTAGAAGAAACATTTGATTTACAAAAGAAAGCAAGCAGAAGAGTTGCACACACCTGAACATAAAGAACATGGGATGGTTTGGCACAGGCCATGGAAAATCCAATGCCTGTTGTTCGCCTTTCATTTATAGTCACACCTAGACCTCTAATAGGGATGTCCTAAGTTGATTAGCTTAAAATATTTACGTGCGATTGGTCTCAACAAAAAGTCTGTCAGTCGGTAGCCTATGAGTACTTTTCTCCATCATCAACACTGAAAGAAACTAAAAACTTATTCTACCATTTTGTAAAGGTAATAATTTGTGCTCTAAAAGCCTAATTATAATGCAAAGATAACATTAGGCGACTATCCTGTAGATTTTGGAGAGTCCCTTCATAGAAATTATTGGAAGGGAATTCTGAAAGGGATGGATGCATACGATATTCCCCCTGACATTTTAATGACAAAATGCAATTTTTAGTTACTAGAACCAACCTATATGATCATTGATTGATAAATCCACTACTCTACAAGTAACACCATCTAAAACAAAACACAACTTATGTACCCTTGACAGCCTCGTTATGTCCAAAAAAAAAAAAAAAAAAAAAAAAATTGTAGATGGAAAGGAGTAAAAAGCCTTAGGAAATGAGAGTCAGAACCTGCAATCTAATTGGCTAAACACCAAGAAGCACAAGTCGCTCAAACAGAGACTGAGCTAGCACAGCACGAGCTGCTTTCTTGAACATGATAACTGGACCGAGCTGGCAATGGTTGCCAACAAGAACCTAGAAGAAATAATATCCATTAGAGCACCCCAGGAAGAGCGTCACTGCAAGCAGTAGTACATAATATATGTGTATATACCTGCTTTGCCCCAAGAACAAGAGGTATAAGAAACTCCGGCTCAGTTGATTCAGTAGACTTGTCAATAAGCACCTACAGATAGTCAATGAAATGATTTAGAATAAAGTTATCAAAGACAACACCAGATCCCAACTAATTACAATCATAAGTTGTAATGGTTCCATTAGATCTAGTTAGCACTTAAAGATTATTTAAATAGATAATCAAAGAAAGAAATCCAAGTGTTTTGCAAAACATTATCATGTTTCTGTTAATGTCATTTATTACTGCTAGGGTGCTCTATACTTCTTCTCATCACTGCTAGGTAACTCCCCTGTATATATTTGTAAAAGGAGGTTCTGTAACCAGTGGTCCAAGTTACAGCTAAAATTTGCATCTGTGTACCAATCTAACACATATAATTTTTGGTAACCAAGGTCCGACCTTTTGGCCGACTAAACCATGGGGTTTCGGTCCACCATCACACACACAAACTGGGTAAACACTCCCCTTTTGGGAAGGTTGGTGTGGCCACATCAAGGTTATATCATTTGCCTACACTATAATACTAAGGAACACATAAGATAACTTGCTATCCACATGCATAAAGGGGTGAGAATGGACTTGACACTCACCTTGTTCATCTTTCAATTACTGCAGCTTGTGGCGTTCACTCTTCTCAGATGTATCAAGATGCCGAACCTTTTCAAAAAAAATTAAGTTCAAGCTACTTTAATATGACATGTGTTAAAGTATACAAGTAATAGATGGATTTGAAGTAAAACCTGATAATGAAGTGTCAAATGCTCAACAGGTGAGCTCACATCTTCCCTTGATTTTGCACACAGACAAGCTAATTATAATAGATGTTGGCATTAATAATAAAGCCTGCAGATCATAGTAAACTACTTCACTTTACCCGTTGAAGAAGAATCTACCTACTATTTATAAACGGAACAGCAAATACAGTGGTCATACAGAGAGAGGATCTAATAGCAGTCTACAACTATAAAAAAAAAAAAAAAATAATAATAATAATAATAATAGTAGTAGTAGTAGTAGTGGTAGTGGTAGTGGTAGTGGTAGTAGTAGTAGTAGTAGTAGTAGTAGTAATACTAATACTAATAATAATAATAATAATAATAATAATAATAATAATAATAATAAATAGAACCAGAGATTAACCAATAAAATAACAATTAATCAATAATAACAATAAGTAGTTCAATAAAACATCAATTTCAAAATTAGGTTAAACTCAATTTTACAATTATAATCAATTATAACAATAAGTAGTTCAAAAATAGAACCAGAGATTAACCAAATGGATGTAACGAAGTCGACGCCGATGACGGAGAGAAAACGGCGATGGTGACAGTGACGGAAAGAAGATGGCGATGGTGACGATAGTCTGACGCCGTTAACATCGCCGGAGATCGTCTGTTTTTCAATTTTTTTTATTAGAGATGAAAATGAGAAGTTTGGGGTTGTGGTGTGAGCTGCTTTTTTGTTTTTTTATATAACTTTATATTTTTTGTTTCAATTTTGTTTTTACTCCGTATTATTTTTTTTAGTGACTTTTAAGAGAGCTGGGAGTGCATGCGTGAGCATGCGGTGCGGTAATCCACCCCGCACGGTAACACCGCCACCTCGAATTACATACCGCACGGGGAGGTGAAATGGGTGAGTATATATAACCGAATAACCCTAGCTTGCAAAACAAGCCAAACATAAAGATATATCTAAACTATGACAGTTTCCTAATACGACACAAACACATATCCTAAATAAATGTAACATGACATAAAGCTCGGGGCGTATCATTCCCCACTCCTTCGAAATCACCTTGTCCTCAAGGTGTGTTCTTGAAAAATTTCTCTTGATTCCGGGATCCCATATCTTAGTCCTATCTTCCACTCCCATAGTTCTCTTGTCTTCTGCTACCGCAACCAACACCTTTTTCCTCTTCCGCCTTCCACTACCTTGGACATAACACAACATAATTCTTTCGCCTTCCGCTACACATGCCGTAACACTCCCCACTCATTCAAAAATCACCTTGCCCTCAGGGTGATACGAAGAATATACAGATTGAGAATCCGCTAATTCCTCACTTAAATTCAAATTTATTTCGCCCAAACGACCAGTTGATACGACTTGTATCGATAGTTCGCACCCTTCATCCTTAAGTGTCGATATCACTCTATTCAACTCATCCTCGTCAACCTTGAGCGCTTCGCCACCACCCACAACAACATCTTCCACACTATCTTTATTTTCTAAAAATTCACTAAACTCACTACGAACTTCCATGCTTTCTACATTACTCTCACCAATATTAAAAACATCGTTTATCGCGCTACTAACCTCAACAACACCAATATCTTCATTAGCATCTAAGGACTCTTTAATCACATATGGAGCTTCTTCACTAGGCCATGATAGAACAATATCTATTTTCTCTTCAATGTTCAGCTTTTTCCCTACAATTATCTCAAAATGAGCCTCCATTATACGGGCTATGGAACAAGCTTCTCCTAAAGTTGTAGGCGCTAATCTTAAGAGTGCACATTGTAGAAGTGGTTTAAGTCCCGAGATATACATCGATTTAAGTAAAGATTCTGAGATCCCCGTTACCTGATTTATAAGAATCTTAAAATCATTCTCGTATTCGGCCACCGTACCCATTTGCAAAAGCTTAAATAGTGCGTCCCGATGCCATGAATAGTAACTCGAAAAAACAGGGAAAAATTTTTCGGATGAACAGTAACTATGAAAAGTACCGATGAACAGTGTCGATGAACAGTACCAGTGAACAGTGTCGTGAACAGTTTTTTTTTTTTTTTTTTTTTTTTTTTTTTTTTTTTTTTTAATTGGAAACCTTAATAAAAAACCCTCTCAACGAGAGCTCTCAATGAAAGCACCAATTGATACGACCCGGTTAGGGGTTGTATCGGGATAAGGCACCACTTCAAGCGTGTGCTGGCTCCGTCAGAAAATAGAATGAAAAGAACTAGAGATTTGTTTATCTTTACTTTTATTTATATATTCATAATAATGATTCGGTATATATAACCGAATAACCTTAGCTTGCAAAACAAGCCAAACATAAAGATATATCTAAACTATGACAGTTTCCTAATATGACACAAACACATATCCTAAATAAATGTAACATGACATAAAGCTCGGGGCGTATCACCTATTTTGTAAATTTTTGATATTAGCTTATTAATAAACTTGTTGATTTTATGGATTTTTTCAAATTTGTAATTCGAATTGGTCGACATATATTTATGTCGTTAAGTATAATAGCCTTCGTAATTAGTTATTGAATCTTGTGTGGCTGCAAATAAACTCATAACTAAAAACCTAAGATTGGCTCTAGTGATGGAAGGTGTCATTTTGCTTCTAGCTTATTTTTCCTAGCTTATTGTTATTGGGATTAAAGTTTTATTGGGTTGAAATTGTGTTTGGATGTGTGTCGAGATCACCAAGGTCATCAGCAAGGTGTGTTTGTTTTAATTGTTTCAAGAACTAAAGTCAACAATTATCACTCATGTATTAACCTCTAAATGGGTATGTGACTATATTTGGTTTTGGTTCCATGTGGTCAATGTAAAACGTTAACAAATTTATAATTCACTAAACAATAGTTTGATTCATGTTTTGTCTGGGTTGTGTGCCGTGACCCACCTTTCCCAACAATGGGGTTCTACATTTTTTTTTTACCCATTGTTCACCTCTTGATAAACTAGAGAATGTAACATACTTTTAGATAGTTTTTGAGATATTGGTTTCATTTCTTTTCTTTTGCCTACTGTTGAAACATCAAGTCCCATTATGTTATTATATTTTACCTTCTCTTCTTTGGCTTACTATCAACGAGATTCCACAAAACGAAAAGAGATTTTGTTTGGGTTGCGTTATTTGTGTTTGCCGAGTCTCAAATAGGGTGTCGTGGTTTGCCTTGTTGGTGCATCGAGACCCTCTTCAAGACATCACTAGATACAAGTTTCATACCACAAAAACTCTTTTGTTAAATGTATATAGATTGTTGGAATGAATTTTAAGTAATACATTATTTTGTATTTGTGGCGTTTTACATCTTGGGCCACAGCCCAACGTAAACAAATACATAAGTGTGTCTACTTGTGTTCTTGCTTGGGATGTGTGTCAACTGCGGTGGGCCGAAGCCCATTAGGATCTAAGTGTGTTCCCAGACTTATGCGACTTACTCGATAGCGACATGATTTCACAACATACTCTAATCTTCTAAACTCGTTTCTATAAATGGAGCCTAAAATATAACATGTAATCAAAACTTAGTATTTTCTTGTTAATAAAACTATAAGTTTAAGTTACGTATCAAACTAACACAAATATAAATTTTAACTTATTTTGAATTCGTTAATCTATATTCATGGTCTATTTAATCCTAATGTAACACGCTTAAACCTATAAAAATTTATTGGATTTTAATAAACATTATATATACTATGGTTTACAATTCCAATCAGGAAATTTTAACTTTTACACGGGTCATGCCCGATTTTCATAAACACCTAGCTTATTTTCTATTATACCTGATTAAGAGATGACAAATGAAATATAAGTTACATTTCGTTTTATGGATGTTAAACCAACCACAAACTGTTTCGCTATATATAACTTACATATACTTTATACATATACATATCTTATGACTATTCAATTAACATTTACATGGACAATAAGAACTAATGAATATCCTTGTTCCAACAACGTCTATCTCTCACGATACTTATTTGTGGTTACTCTCCATACATTGTCTTTCGGGTACTGTCGAACCGGAGACCTATTCGTTTTTGCTACTTTTGTTATATACTTATATGCTTATGCACTTCCAAGAGCCAATACTTACAAACATTTAGAAAGTTGTTTTCAAACTTAAATGCTGCCACACAAACAACAATAACACAACACTTCAAAACTTTTGAACTTATTTAAACTTCATCAAGTCTCAAGCTTGAAACTGTAAGCTAAACTTGCCATACTGACCTAGGTCGCGTGTCGGTGCCGCCTGCTTATACCAATTGACTTTTCTTTATTCAGATTGCTTTACTGAGGTGAGTTCATAACCCCTACTTTTACTTGTTTTATTAACTGTTTTGGGGGAGAATACATGCTCGTTTTAACTAAACTCAGTTCTTGTTTACACTTAAACTCATTACTTGTTCTTACTTGAAAGCACGATTTAGTTACTCATTGCACATTGGATTACCTTATTTTCGACACAAGTGTTTGAATCATTTATGTGAGTTTATAGCCCCACTTTTCTTATACTTGTTTTACAACTATGGGGTGAGAAACATGCAAAACATTTTCTTGACCACAATACTATTTGCTCAAAACTATTGCGCAGTTAGCCTAAGCCCCTGAACCCACTGTTGTGCCCACCTTCATGAACCGTTAATTCCTGTTGGGAAGCGCGATTGATATAAATAGATCTACTGGGGGTGACTCCCCCCGTTCGGTTGGCCAGACAGGTCAATGCGGGCGTATACCAAGTCGGATTACGAGTGTATTGGGTTAAACACTCGCTATGGGCCCCTATTATTATTATATATGTGCTACATTGTAGCGCACTGAACTGTCGAGCTTCGGTTGCATGAACTTAGTGCTAGCGTAATAGACTTTTACTTTTATGTGACATTATATTCGTTGTAATGATTACATACTTTGCCTATGGTCCAACTTTATGCTTATGATCTACTTTACTGATATTTTCATGACGCTGTAGTCACTAAAACTGAACTTGATTTGTATGTGAAAGGTATTCACACTCGAAAACCTTGTGGTCCACATTACTACATCTACTTGAAAGTAAACTATAATTTCATGACATTGTGAGCGACACAATGGTCACAAAACTTTTATCGAACTCTCATTTTCTTTCATACTAAATTGCTATTTATACAAACCTATGAACTCACCAACCTCGTGTTGACACTTTTTAGCATGTATTTTTAGGTTAAGGCGATAGCTAACTATTGAAGGTTTTGGCATGGCATGGCATGGTCATAGACAACTCTAACATATGTTTGGGACCGCTTAAACTCTTATATGGGCCTGTAATTCCATACTATTTTTGTACAATGAAAATTTGAATATTTTTGATAATGAAAGTTATTCTAAATGGTTGAGTGATGCGTGGGAATCGCACCTTGCTTTACCTCTCGAGGGATCTCGAGAAGCTTACAACCCCCACCAGGCAGTGTACCTGATCGTTGTAGTATAGTATAGTGACAAGTACCGGGGGATTGATCGTTCAGCTTAGGAATAGTGTCGCTAGGATTAGAAAACCTAATTAATAGTTCTAGAGATGAAAGATGATTATTTTTGTATTTTTATATTTTTATGAAAGCAAGTAAAATCTCGGGTTTTGGAAGAGTGGGCGGAATTAGTTGCTATTCAACTAACCCAAAGCTATTATCTAATTAAAATAAACTAATGAAAATGAAAATAAACTAAATTATACTAAGGTTGTGAGTAGTGGTTGGAGAAATTGTGTTTACTTAGACTTCATTACTCCCTAGATATCTTTTACATGTCAACTACTTGTTACACTTGTATGGATGACGGATTGTATTCCTTAATACCATTCGTGGGGTGGCATACATAACTCCCCAACTCTATGAGCTCTTATCTCCTCCTACACCATGACCCAGCACAACTATAGGGATTGTAAACAGTGGCTCATGCATTAAATACAACCAATAAAGACCTAGTACGCCTCGGTTCATGTTTCTTAAGACGTTCAAGCATGTTACCATTTGGAGATCTGCCAGTTTTCTTAAGCCTAACATATAATATCATTCATCCAAAACAAGAATAGACAAGTAATCAACACATAATCAACATCTAGGTTTCATTAGATCTAAGCAAACACAAAGGAAATCTAGCCTAGCATAGTAGAATTAAGATAAGAACAAAAGATAAACAACCAACACATAGACATATTGATTGAATTAAGAGTATACTTATCTCAATTACAATGCAAGGTCTCAAGGGTTTGGAACCCTTGAAAAACCTGTAAAAGAGGAACCAAAATCGTCTTTAGGGTTTCACCAAAACTTCTCCTTCCTTTTAATGAAAAAACTAGAAAACTATATATAGGAAAAACTGGCTGACGGCGTCAAGAGTAACTTCTGACGCCGTCACCTCGCCGCCATATACTTCCTCGGACGGCCTTGATCCACTTATGACGGCCTATGTGACGCCGTCACCACCTACGGTATTTTATTCTTGCCACTTTGACGCCGTCATATAGCCATTTGACGCCGTCACCAGCTACGGTGTTTAATTCTTCATGTCTGACGCCGTCAAGAAGGAAGTCTTGACGCCGTCACCTTGTATCTTCAGCATGGATTTTTGGTACTTTGCCGTTTTCCTCACTTTAATGCTCCAAAAACGTCCAAAATAGCTTCTTTTCCAGAATTCACTCTCCAAACACCTAAAATCACAAAAGGAACGATTTAGGGCAATATTTGATCAAATAAAGTCGGATTCGGGCTTAAATGACCCCCTAAAAACGGATCATTTTTCGCCTCATCATTGAGATAAAGACCGTTCTTTGTACTTGTGTATGATACCAATTGAGTAGCACCCCAGTAACATGTATGCTTCCGCTGGACCAGATTTTGGGGGTGTTACAATATATTATAATATTAACAGGTCATAACAGGTCTTAACTGTTAAGACACGAAACCTGTTAAGGTCAAACACGAAACCATGAAGGTCAACAACATTAATACACAATCACCCAATGACCAAGTAAAATATATTATTATTAACAACACACTAATATTACATACATACAACAATAATTCAAAGATACAAAACACAAACATCATAATTAAGAACTGATATACACAACTGCATAATTAAAAAGGTCCCAGACCTCCTCAAACTCCTCTACATGCCTCACAAATATTTTTATAATCTAACGTCATTTCCCTATATATATACGTGTCTTCTCTTCTTCTTCTTCTTCAAGACCAAACTCTCTGCTGCATCAGCAATTGCATTGAACCATTTGACTTTTCTTGTAGACAACATTAGATATCCCATCACCAAACCAAGTATGGTTCCACATCCATATCCCAACGTCACCATTTCCCACGTAAACCCATTTTCTTCATCACTTTCAAGTTGTCGTTCATGTGAATGCTCGCTACACTTCTTTGGCAGCACTATTAGCGAATTTAGACCACCTATGACGTTTGGAATATGACCTTCAAATGAGTTATTGGACATATCAATAATTGTGTAGTCAACCGAAATTTGTGGAAATTCTTGATTCACCCCTTTAACCGCAACAACTAATGAGTAATACTTTCCACCCATGTATAAATACTCTGGTGTTGTGTTGCTTTTAACAACATTCTTCATGGAATTGAAAGTTTGAAAATATTTTGTAGGGAGTTGACCTACAAACCTATTATGAGATATGTCAAGAACTCGAAGACTTGAAAATTGAGAATCAACAGTTGCAGAGCATTGAATGTATCCATGAAAGTTGTTTGATTTAAGGACAATAGCCTGCAAATTTGGAAGATCTCCTAACCAACCAGGGAATGTACCATTCAAGTGGTTGTTTCCAAGATCAAGCACTCTCAAGCTTGAGCATTTAAACAAGGAACTTGGCACCATTCCTCTTAATTTATTTCCATTCAAACTAAGCCCTTCTAATCTGCAATCCTCGCATATCTTTGGAATTGTTCCTTGAAAGCTATTGTTCGCCATATCTATCATTTGAAGAGATGAGGTGATATTTCCAAAGCATTGTGGAATCAATCCACCAAAGCGATTATTGGACATATCCAAAGAGATTAGACTACTCATGTTGCAAATTGATGGAGGGAATGACCCTTCAATCAAGTTGGACTGTAGGTAAAGTTCTTCTAGTCCATACCATTGAAATTGTGGCAAGCATGTTATGAAGTTATGTAAGAGATTCAAAATAACGGCCCATTAGTACCCCCTATCTCCCGAGCCCAATGAGGAATTTGGCCATGGATTTCGTTGCTAGAGAGATCTAAGTATTGAAGTTGTTTCATGGCTCGAAATGAATTCAGAAACACCTTTAGCTTGCAAGAGGCCAAATTTAAGAAACTAAAACCAGGGTTGACATAATGATTGGTATTTTTTGTGGTAACAGAGAAACCGCTGTGTGAGATATCGAGATCTTCAAGTTTTGTGAGGATTGATAACAATGTCTCCAACTCCCATTCACCACTAAAATTATTAAATGAAAGCCATAGAACAATGAGGTTGATGAGATTAAGAAATGTTTGTACATCACTATGCCCAACTAACTGATTGTTGCGACTGAGGTCTAACACTTTTAACGATGGAATAGAAAATGACTCAAACGGTACATTTCCACTGAACATGTTATTACTTAGAGAGAGATTTTCTAAAGAGGGGGAAGTAAACAGCCAAGATGGCAATGTCCCATTAACTTGGTTATCTGATAAATCAAGATTGGTAAGATGCGTGATGAGTGCTCAAACACTCATCATTTTTGGTCAAATCTGAACTTCAAAACATACAAAAACACTCAGAAATGCATCAAAATACTAAAAATATTTCAAAATTGTGTTTTATATGTTTTAGATGCAAAAAGAGTAAAAACAGATGAAAAACGTACAAAGTTTGTAAAATTGGCAGTTTCAGTCCCCCAACTTTCATAAAATGTTAAAACTAGTCCCTGGTCATTCAAAATATGAAAAATTATCACCAAAGGTCATTTTAAATCATAATTTGTCATATTTAGTCCTTTGGTAAAAAATCTCAAAAGTTTTGGAAATTTACAATTTTGGTCCCTGGAGTTTTAGAAATTGACAGAATTGGTCCTTGGTGAAATATTTTTGGATAAAAAGTCACTTTTGGTCCTTGGGAAATCACAAATATCAATTTTAGTCCTTGGGTGTGAAGTTTGGAGAAATGTCAGTATTGGTCCCTCAAGTTTGGCAACTTGTCAGATTTGGTCCCCGGGTATTTTAAAATGGAAAATTCTCAATTTAGGTCCTTATATAAATGGAGTTTGGCATTATTGGACCTTATGAGTACTTTTGGAAAATTACATTTTCAGTCCTTTGTGTTTTCAGAATTTACACCATTGGTCCTTGTGATAATTACCAAAATACATGGACCCTAAACTACCCAAAACCAAAACCTGATCCAAAAGCCCACCCAGCCAATACCCCTAGCCCATTTACCAAGCCCAATCCCCTTATAATAATTCCCAGGGTCAACTCCCAGTCAAACCAACACCCTCCACTGTTCATCCTCCTTCTTCCCCCTGAACCACGCTCCATTGTCTCCCCCCTCCTCCACTTTATCACCAACTCTCTCATCCCCATTAATACATTCACCTGCCAAAACCAACCAACCCCCCTCCTCATTAAATTGCCTCACCCAATCCACTCAACCTGTCCAAATACCCATTTCCCGCTAAACCATTTTAAATGGCCATGATCAATTGAAGCCATCCAATGGCTAGTATTACAAGTGGGAAAGAGAAAGGAAGCTCCAAGTGACTATATAAATCAAGAAAAAGATGGAAAAGTCAGTTAGTTAGCTTAGGTAGAGTAGTATAGTTAAGTAATTAGAATTAAAAATACTAAATGTAATTTTAGCTTTTCAAGTTATTAGTTTCAGTTACTAAGGTTTGTAATCAAGACTTCTCAGTGTATTTTCAAGTAATTTTCTCAATACAAGTTTCAGTTGTTCATTTTCAATTTATGATTATTCCAAAAAAATCCCATTTCAATGTTAATATTGTTAAGAATAGTTGTTAAGTGATACAGAAGCTCATTAAGGTTCATTATAGCTTTTTATAGCTATTGGTGAGCTTATTGTTTCCATTGTACTGCCCCATTCTCAAAAGCTCAAGAAAGTCAACAAAAGTCAACCTGGTGGAATAAGCAGTTGGAAGTTGGTTTAGAACCTCATGGGAGGTAGTAGGTGGAATAGAAACTGAGTTACTTATGGTTTTGAGCACAGAGATTCCTTGTAAGTCTCCATTTGAGTTCTAAGTATAAATGTTCATATGTTGTTTTTGGCAGTTGTATTTGTTTTTAATAAGTTGATTTCTGTTTATCTATGGTCATACTTAACTAGTGTAAACTTAAAATTCATTTTCATGACTTAAACTTGTGGTTTGCTTCATAAAATTTCAAAACAGCTTCAATAAAGGCGTGTTTGGATTAGGGTATTTCACCACTAGGTTCTAAGTCTTAGTTGTTGATTTTAGCTCATGCATGCTTAGTCAAGTCATTTTAGGTCATAAGTAGTATAAAAACTCAGGTAACTAGGGTAAATAGTCAAAATCATCAAGTTTGCATCATAACTGTCCACTGTATGGACAGTGAGACCCATAGACCCTCATATCATTTCATATTTAGGTAACTTAGCTTATTTTGGTTTGATTTCATCTTATTAAAACTTATTAAACCAGTAGTAATCATTAGAAACTCATATAAGTCAAAGTGGTGCAAAAACTTAAAAAGTCAAAAAGTGTATTAGGCAGAAATTCAATTTTTTGTGGGAATTGTTTTGATTTATGTGGTAGGTTTCAAGCTCTGAGCTTTTGATATGATGTAACCCCCCAGCTAGTCTTCAAGTTCCTGGCATCCTTTCATTTTTGGTAATTTTCTGTGGGCCCCCACACTTGATCAAACTCAGCTGCAGGGGGAGGTTATCCCCTGCTGCAGCAGATCACACAACCATCACCACCACTTTGGTGGTGGTTTCTGGCCACTACAGTGGTCCCACAGCCCCCCCTCTTTGTTTCTTTCAACCCCCTGGTTGTCTCAACATTCCAGCAAATCATTTGAGCTTATGACCTCTGGGACCCACTTAGAATTGCCCATCTTCTCTGTCCCATTTCTGTGTTGATAAGGAACTTGGAAATTGCTTATTATAGCTTATTTGCTTATTCAACTAGCTTATTTGGTAGATTCTTGCTTAAACATGTCCAACACACTTAATTGAACCAAATTTTACCCTTGTGGACCCCACTTAAGCTCATTTGAGCTTAATTTCTCTTTTGGTCAACATAAGTCAACTGCCAAGCTTTTTAGCTTGCATTTGGCTTATTTTTAGTCTTTGGAAATTTTGTTTTCACAAAAGTTTCATGTTTTTAGTATTCTAAGAGTTTTGTAAAAGAAAAATCCAGAAAAACAAATTTAATTATAAGTGATAGTTTCTATTTAATGTAATTTAAATTTTAATTTTCCTTTTTAGATTTTTATTAAGCACTTGGCATTTTTATATTTTTATTAAATTCCTTTTATGTTAAAGTAATTTTAGTAATTTTCTCAGATTTTTATTTTGTCATTTAGTATTTATTAGATTTAATATTAGTTTTATTAATAATTAATTAATATTAAGTATTAAATAGCATAATTAGATTTTATAAAGTAACACATAGTTTTTATATTTTTCCTAGCTTTTATATACTATAATATAATTTTAGTAATTTTTCTAGAATTTCTACTGATCATTTTGTAGTTTTTATAATTTAAATAGTTTACTTAGTAATTAATTAATATTTAATATAATAATTAGTAAAATAGTGTAAAAACTTATAAAACAAACTTTTTATAATTTTTTACGATTCCTGTGATGGTTAACTAGATTTGTAAAATTTTTCTTAATTTTCTAAGCCTTTTTAGTATTTTTAATAATTCTAATTACTTTAATTAGGTAATTAATATTTAATTAGTAATTAATTAATAGAAAAATCACAAAAAGACAAAAAAAAAATACATATTTTTAGTTTTAAAATTTGTTTTTAGTTATTTTATAATTTTAGATATTTAATTTTCATTTTTCTAGTATTTAAATAATATTATATTGTATTTAAGTATTTTAAATATTAATAATTAGTGTTAAATAGTATTTAAGTAATATTAAATAATTAATTAGGGTAAAAATTTATTTTCTTTTTCTAAAAATTTTCTTCTATCCTTTAGTTTGTAAAAAAGTCATTTTCACCCCCTATGGATTTTGAGATTTCAGTTTTCACGTTTTAGTTTGTACGTTTACGTTATTTTAAATGTAAACGTACGCGTTTTAGGTTTTAAACGTTTATGGTTTTTCTAAACTTCCAGTCTTGTTTATATAGCTTATTTAAGCTATTTCCTTGTAGATTCCTTAGTGTAAACATTCACAAACCCCCTTTCTGTCCAAATTCACCCGATCACAAACCCTGAAAGGCCTCATTAAGGTGAGTCACCCGACCCACCTCGTTATTTTAAATCCGAACTCGCTTAACCAAAAACCCTTGTCAACCACACCCCGACGACGCGTTCATTTTGCCACCAGCCGAGCTCTTAGTCCAAAAAAGCATGTCCAAAACAAAAGAGGTTCAACTTCAAACACCTAGTCCAAAACCAACAAAAGTAAGGTTCAAAGTTCAAACACCTCCCACCACATTATCTTCCCAAACACCAATGACCATCATCACTCTCCGATACCCACCACCACTCCCACACCCCTTCACCCAAACACTCCAAATCCCCATTCCCAAACACCCCTTCAAAACCCAACACCGACATATAAAAACAAGAACAAGAACCAAAGCAGCAGTAACAGAATGGAGAGAATATGAAGAAGCAGTCAAAGACAAAGATCTTGGTCGGGCACTTCGCTTCCTTAAAGAAACCCAACTTGTTGTTGATAATAATGATGAGGAGTTAAGGGTGTTGGAGCTGCAAAGAGATTGGGATGTGTTGGACACGTGTCTTAATGCTGATGATATGAGGCTTGTTGCTTCTGCTTATTCTTTTTTGAAGGATAAGGGGTTTTTGACTTCTTTCGGGAAATATCGTAGTATTGGTAATGTTTCGTTAAATGCGAATTTATTAATAACTTGTTAGGCCCTGTTTAATTAGTTAGGATTGTTACTTAGGATATTTTGGTGTAGTGAGTACTTTAGATAGGCACATTGGTAGGTACTCATTTTAAGCACGATATAAGCTGAAAATTTGCTGCTTTATAGAGATGCAATTTAGTCCGAAATTGGTTATAGAAAGGCATTAGTATAATATAATTGTTTTTTGGGTAACCATGGTTTCCGACTTTTAGGCCGACTAATTCACGGATCACGGGGAATAAACCAACCCTCACCCAGACTCGATCTAGGTAAAGCCCATCCCTCCTTTTTCAAGAGATAGGCGTGACCTCTTCAGAGTTGTTGTTTGCACCTAATAGGATTTGAACTTTAGACCTCACACATTTTAGTGTGAGTAACAAGCCCTTTTACCACTAGGCCACCTCCAAGTGGTTTAGTATAATACTAGAACGGTACCCGCGCAATGCGGCGGCGGGTACGTGTGGTTGTATTTTGCATTATTCGGTTACACATTTAGTTGTCTTTATGATTTATAAGTAGAGATGGTAGAGATGGTTAAGCCAAATAATTTTAGTTTGAACGGCCAACTTTCTTCCTAACAAACTTCCTAACCAACTTGCTTCCTAACCAATTAATTTTGAAATCCTTCCATAAATAAGCAAGTAAAAGTCTGAATTTTAAGCCTTTCTAATTATAGAATAGTCCCAAATGCATTATATAGTAGTATAGATAATTGTTTAGTCTACTTATGTGTACGCCGCGCCAATCTTCTAAAAAGGAGGGCTTTACCCAGTTTGATTTTGAGTGGCGTTGGATTCAAACCCCGTGGATTAGCCTGTTAAAGTAAAAGTCACTTTCAATGTTAAAATAACGTAGTAATTCTTACAAGAAAAGAAATTATATAAACACTTTTGTTCACCCTAAAACTCAATTTGATATTCTTTCGTCAACGTAATTAATTTGTTGTTTGAATAAGCATCTCCAAACATCCGCTTAGAACACTAGTACTTGCCCCCACTACAAAATGTACAAAATGTTGGTCCGTTTCTCAACATCCTTTGTATATGCGTGGAGTATAAATGGATGATATATGAATAATGAAATGATGGCTCTAAATCTTGCCTAAAACAAGTAGTTATAGTCATCTCCCACAAAAAGTACTTGTGTTGTCTGGGCTGCAGAGCTACGCTATGTCAACTAAGTCCTAATGTCCATGCCTGAAAACTTGAAAAAAGTATAATAACACTTAAAGAGCCGCAGACTTCAATTATACACACACACTACATAGTATCAAGTGTTTATGTTAAGCTTATAATTCATGGACAACTATACACACACACTAGCACATGCATATGCACATAGTAATCAAGTGATTATACAACTGTCCATATGTCATTATGAATCATTGTTTTACAATTTGCAGTTCTGGAGGGAACGAGAGATGTTACTCCAACTGTTTTGAAGTCTTCAACTGGTTTAGAAGGTACATATTCCCTTTCATTTGAAACTCACATCCCCTGATCTTGCTATGACAGATATATTTGTGAATTTTTTTATAACAACAATTTTGACACTAAATCATATTCATTGTACAGTTTCCAAACTTTCACCAAAAAAGTGGGGTCTTTCGAGAAACTCAAGTATCGTTCTCGCTACATTTTTTGGTGCATTATCGTATCTGATAGACCATGGAGTCGACCTCAGACCTCAGTTAGCAGTTGTGTTAGGTTTAGCAATGGTAGACTCCATATTTCTTGGTGGGTCCTGTTTAGCCCAAATATCAAGTTATTGGCCTCCATACAAACGCCGTATTCTTGTCCATGAAGCAGGACATCTACTTGTTGGTGAGTCATTGTCACACATTTATGTTCAAATTGATCAGAAACTTGTCACTTTTCATATTCGGGAAATGTGTTTTTGTACTAACTAATTTCCCAATATGAAATTGCAGCTTATCTCATGGGATGCCCCATTCGTGGCGTAATTTTAGATCCTATTGTTGCAATGCAAATGGGGATTTAAGGGCAGGTAAAATCTATTTGGCCTGCAACTTGGCAGTTAGAACACAATTTTGAGCTCTAATAGTATACAATTTTCAATTGTGCAGGCAGGAACACAATTTTGGGACGAGAACCTTCAAAATGAGCTTGCTGAAGGCCGCCTCACCGGGGTTGCCTTTGACAGGTAGATATGCCTTTCCACTTATTTTTTTGGATGGAAAAGTCAGTAGTGTGTTAGAGTTAGGTTCATGAGTTGTAACAATACATTAGATGACCAAAACGGACACCCTGTGAGAAATGTGAGACACAATTATGAGGTTAGAGTAAACCTTTAACCAGTAGGTAAAAATTAGGGGTAGTAACTATATTCTATCTTCCAATAATCAGTCATGTTGCTGCTGAGATGAAACTGATTATCCAAAACTTATCTTTTAGCGCCTAAACAATCAAAAGCAGAAATTGTTTATTCAAACACTCAAAAACTGATTACGGCGACTACAAGTTGCATAGGTTTAAAGGAAAATACAAAACCCCATCAATCAGCAAATTTGTTCTGCTTCAACTTTATCCTATATATAGATTGCTTTCTGATTTCTGAACACCCAATCCCCTAATTCAGGAACTGAAATAAGACTCGACCTTTTTAAATATTACAGTTTCAATTACTTTTCTGAACACCCAAACCCTATAACTCACTATCTCTAACGAGTTTCAATTACTTTCAGATACTGCATGGTTTTATTTGGTGGGATAGCAGCAGAAGCTCTTGTTTATGGTGAGGCGGAGGGTGGAGAAAATGACGAAAATCTATTTAGGAGCATTTGTCTACTTTTGGAACCACCATTCTCTGTTGCTCAGGTAAATTATTAATCACAAATAATTAGTAAGTTTACGATCATAGCAGACAATGATAATAAACCATGGATTTGTTATTGTCTTGAAACAGATGTCAAATCAAGCACGGTGGTCGGTTCTGCAGTCATATAATCTATTGAAATGGCATAAACATGCGCATCAAGCGGCTGTTAAAGCTTTAGAAAGTGGCGGTAGTCTGAGTGTAGTCATCAGAAGTATTGAGGAAGCAATGGCTACCAACAGATGATGCTTATGAGATGTAGTTAATAAGTATATATGTACATTTTGTAGTAACTATAGGCTGATTAGTGTGATCATAAGTATAGATAAAAGTCGCCATTTGTTGATTGTAATGTATGAAAGCTAGTTAGGTCAAAGCAAAATTTATCAACCAGTGCAATTCTCATAGAAGATTATATTATATCCAATGAAAAGTTATACAACGACATTTATCATCAAATAAGGAGTCCTTCCATGGTTGAGTACAGTCTGCGTTGGCTTTCACAAGCGATTACCACCAAAAAATAATAATAATAAAAATAAAAAATAATAAATAATAAATAAAATAAATAAAAAGTAAAATAAAGCCCTCTAAAATGGCACGTTTGACTTTATATTTAACTTAACCATAGCTTAAATCAATCTCCAGAAGAAAAAAAAAACATACACAACCTGACCAATTTTTAGTTAGACCACCCGTAAATGTAAAAGGTAGCAATATTGACGCGTGAGGCTTGTGGGTGCCTCACTAGGTGGGTATTGATTTCTTATGCGCAAATTATGACCATATACTAATGTCTCATCTTTCAGTTGAATCGAATAGTTGATCAAAAAAAAAATTTTGGATTGAAAGTTATATATTAAAACCCAACTGACTAAATTAGCTGATCATGTTTAGGTAAAGTACCACAAATGAAAATAAAGTGAAATGAGAAATATGAATATGTACGTATGATTCGATATGATGCGTTTGAGCCAGACAATGCAGGTGGACATTTCATTTTTGGATTTTTAAAGTGTCTCTTATTCAGAAAGCTCATTGTACAGGTTTCATTTGCACACTTTCAGCAGATATATTATCATGTACCTGTTCTTGGTGAATCACTTTAATTTGAAGTTTGGAACATTAAACTTAGAAACGAAGATATACAACATTAAGATCCTACACCATGCCACTCGTTCGAAAAGTAGAAAACTATGTTTACTGTGTTGTCCTTACTTCTGATGCATGTGAGAACACAAAGAAACTTTAACACTTCATTACCACCAACGTGTTAATTACTGCCCATAAGACATAAGTGTTATTCTTTTCAACAAATGATTAATTAGAAAAACAAGTTATATCACAGCCTCATTAATGACAGATTCAAATATTGTCTGCTACTGGTTCTTATCTATGTAATACAAACGAAACAAAAGCAGATTGAGGAGTAAGTAGTTTTTCAATTTACACATCAAACATGCCACAAACATTGATCCATGTCTCGTGAACTTTATAGTTTTGGTAAAACATATAAATGGGTGTATGACCATCAAATAACAGAAACGTGATGAATTGTATCGAAGGTTCAACCTGTGCCTGTTCTTGAAACTGAACCGGACTAACCAAACTCATTTCGACCCATTACCTTACCCAACCTGCCATTTTGACACCGATATTTCTATTCTCGTTGCCTCAGTCATCTTGTGTCCCTTAAAAGGCTTTGGATACATATTTTTGTATATTCTGTTTCAGATGTTTTAAATGATTTGCACCAGAAACCATGAAACTTGAATTCTTCTGTTATTATTACTGATTTACTGATTTTTTCGGTTGTTATATAGAGTACCATCAGGTCATCAACTAAAACTAATCTTAAATTATCTCACAACCGCCGTTACAGAAAAGCAATAAAAGTACTATCATGCTGTAAATCAGTTCAACTAAATTAGATGGCAAAACGATGTAACCATGTGTTATTTACTTTGACAATGATATTGTTTGTCTACAAGGCTAGCAATACAACACAATGATATAAATACAGTAAATTATAACAGCAGATCCGACACTACAATATCAGCAGCTATATATGTATCTCAGAACATCCAGCTGCCTCCAACCATAACATTCCAACTGCATCTAGAAATATGAAAAAAAAAAAAAAAAAAAAAAAAAAAAAAAAAAAAAAAAAAATAGTTTTAATCATTTTGCACAATCTGGTGAAATTGGAAAACATGTAAAATACTTGCTTTTCAGAAAATAACTTAATTTGCCCATATAAACACTTCTTCTCTTGTTTCGCCTCTTCAAGATCATGTGCTCCCCTGCATCAGCAATTGCATTCAGCCAGTTTGTTCTTGCGGTTGATAACATGAGATAGCCTATCACCAATCCAATTATGGTTCCATCCATGTCCCAACATCACCATTTTCCATGTAAATCCACTCTCCTCCTTGTCATCATCTTCAACTTGTCGGGAACTTTGATGTTCACGATTGGGCAATGGAAACACATAGGGTACTGAATTCCCTCCAAAGGAAGTGCTACTGAACTGTGGGCCTCCTGGTATACGTCCAACAAGATGGTTTTGTGAGAGATTCAACACTTCAAGAGTGTTGATGTGTGCAAGACTTTGTGGGATCTCTCCAGAGGGTTGGTTCCAAGATATAACGACTCAATCTCCATGAGATTCCCCAAACCAGGTGGAATTGGACAAATGCTGCTGTTGTGGGACAAGTTGAGCACTGTTAGCAAATTAAGACCACCGATGACGTTTGGAATCTGTCCTTCAAATGTGTTATTGGACTGATCAATAATTGTGTATTCAACTGAAATTTGTGGAAAATCTTGATTCACCCCTTTCACCGCAACAACGAGTGAGTAATAACAAACATCTAATTTGCTGCTTTACTAGAAGACACGCTATTAATAATCATGCTTTCATTAACACAAATGCATTTCTACTGCAACTTCTTGTTAAGCTTGCAGCTTACAACTCATACTTATGAGAAGCATATGGTTTTGCCAAAAGCAAAGCGATATCAGTATGTACAAACACTAGTACTCAGATCAGGATCACATTAAATAAACTTTATAGTATAAAAATAAGCAAATGTGTGTTGCCTTTCCATATGAACATCATGCTACGAAAACGGCTGCTCCAAAAATTTCACATCATTAGCCTTTGTTCGGATGAAACATTTGTATCAACACATGACATGAAAAGTGTTATGCAAATCCAAAATGGTTGTATAATTAACAAAATAACAAAATAACATTAATGCACTAATATTACATACAACAATAATTCAAAGATACAAAACACAAACATCATAATTAAGAACTGATATACCATCACCAAACTCCTCAAACTCCTCTACCTGCCTCATAAATATTTTTATAATCTAATGTCTTCTCTTCTTCTTCTTCAAGACCAAACTCTCTGCTGCATCAGCAATTGCATTGAACCATTTGACTTTTCTTGTTGACAACATTAGATATCCCATCACCAAACCAAGTATGGTTCCACATCCATATCCCAACGTCACCACTTCCCACGTAAACCCACTTTCTTCATCACTTTCAAGTTGGGGTTCATGTGAATGCTCACTACACTTCTTTGGCAGCGGAGTCCCACAGAGGTTTGGATTCCCACCAAAAGAGTTCCCTTCAAATGTTCTGAACTGAGGTCCTTCTGGTATACGACCCACAAGATCATTTTGCGAGAGATTTAACACTTCAAGGGTCTTGATGTCTGCAAGGCTTTGTGGGATCTCTCCTGAGAGTTGGTTCCAAGATAGGTCTAACGACTCAATTTCTATGAGATTCCCCAGAGCATGCGGAATTGAACCAATGAGGCTGTTGTGGGACAAGTTGAGCACTATTAGCGAAT
This sequence comes from Artemisia argyi, assembly GCA_030686995.1. Classification (NCBI taxonomy): domain Eukaryota; kingdom Viridiplantae; phylum Streptophyta; class Magnoliopsida; order Asterales; family Asteraceae; genus Artemisia; species Artemisia argyi. Next base: position 17,287,684 of record CM060702.1, on the reverse strand, counting down.
TTAGACCACCTATGACGTTTGGAATCTGACCTTCAAATGAGTTATTGGACATATCAATAATTGTGTAGTCAACCGAAATTTGTGGAAAATCTAGATTCACCCCTTTCACCGCAACAACGAATGAGTAATACTTTCCACCCATGGATAAGTATATTGGTGTTTTGCTGCTTTTAACAACATTCTTCATGGAATTGAAAGTTAGAAAATATTTTGCAGGGAGTTGACCTACAAACCTATTATGAGATAAGTCAAGAACTCGAAGGCTTGAAAAGGGAGAATCAACAGTTGCAGAGCATTGAATCTGTCCCTGAAAGTTGTTTGATTTGAGGACAAGAGCCTTGTAGGACCGTAGAACAACCTATTTCACATATGATTCAAGCTTAAACCTAGAGAGAGAAAGTAAGTAGAGAGAGAGAGTGGATGGGAACTCTAGTGTGTGAAATAATAACCTTGTTAACACTAAATGAATCACTAAGAGAACCAACCTCACAAATGACGTTTACAAGAGTATTTATACTTGAAGTCTAGGGCATCATTTATCTTATACATTATTACACTAATGGCCCTTAGACTTTTACAAAACATGAATAATACACATAAACTTCATCATAATGATATTCTAAAGCAACCTATAACTATATGTTAATGACCGACACTTTTTATAAATAAAATATGATCCTAACAATCTCCCCCTAAGTGTTGGTCATTGAGGTTGCGCGACGTCATCATCTTTGTCTTTAAACTTTATCATTCATAGCTCTTGACGTCTTTAAGAATCACTAGATGAGTCAGTGTATATTGATCATTGTTCCTTGTTCATTGTTGATGAAGTGATCCGATGATGTCATCTGCCTTTCGTCACTTCTGTGTTTGTGGTGGTTGTCTGCCATTCCAACATGCTCATACATCTTTGGACTTTGATATTCATATGCACGTAGTTCCCTTTCTTACACTTTGATCTTTAGTCTTTATACTTTGTAGATTCTTCTTTTTGGCGTAGAATCTTTCTTTGAACTTTGTGTTGTATAGATCTTTGAGGGAGCTTTCTTTAACTTCCAGATGTATGTATGAGCATGCGGAATCTGTCGCCATGGAGGTGATGTGTAGCTGCATGAAAACAGTTAGCAATAAATCAACCGGTACTTACTGATAAGGAATTAGAGATCGTCAACAGCATAGTGTGAAGACTCCTTCTAACCCTTACCATGGCCGTTCCCATGTCAGATACTCTCGAAAGAGCTTACGAGACCTACTAAGTAGCTCAATGACTGGGTGAGTCGCTGGGGATCACTCCACGACTGTAGACCGTTTGAAACCACCGCGAACACTAAGCGTAACCCATAAAGAATTACCGAAGTGACCTGCTGTCAGGGCTGCTTGATGTTGACCCTGGCAGGAATTTCCGTTCAATCATTGAGAAACTACATAAGCAAATTCTCTCATAAACGTTCTTGGCAGATTGCTAAGATCTGCGAAGGACTCTTAGGTTTACATCTGGTGTCCTTAATGATGAACAACCAGTGTAGAGATATCATGTGTTCCTATGAGATCTTTTGATGAATCTCGGGGCTCTAGACTCAATAAGTGCACATTAGGTTTCCTATGCGGAGATTAGGGAGAGGTCTCCTGCTTCAATATCAACCATCTTTAAGAGATAGGTCGATAGATTATGCCGGTTCCCCGTGAGAATGAAACAAGCTCTTTTAAGAGAACTTGAGTGGCTAGAAGGTTTAGTGCAGTGCGTCACTGGGTCCATGACGTCTTTATCTTCAATACCGGTGTCACCTTAGTAACAACCAGTAGCATATGAATTGAACCCAGTGTCTGCCCTAAGGTTGAACATATAGAGGGCTATTTCTTTTCACCCTTTTTCATAGCTTTTCTTTTTAATTCTTCAACCCCTTCTTTCTCCTTTCTCATTTTCTCCCTTTTTTAATCATACCTAAGGACTTCTAATTCTAATCTATTGGAATTGTCCTTGGGTAGATCCCTCCGGCTATGGCGGATCATAGGACGGTTTTCCCTAACCTTAGTCACCTTATTACTCCATGAATCCTATAATTGCCATGAAACCTTTGATTGAAAATCTCTCAAAGTGTTTATGAATATAAACACATTTTTGTTGACACTTTGAGAGTTTTTGTTTCTTTTGAAGGACTCCCCCTTCACATGTGCTCATGGATTTTTAAGAAATTTGCACATGCGTGAGGAGTTTGCACTTTTTGAATTGATCCACTTTCAGTGAACATGACCGATTCGAGACACGCTTACATCACTAGTTAGACTAGCTTGAAGTTATTACCCGTCCTGGTCAAGTCCAAAGAAAGTCTCTCGATACGGTACATTCTACTCAGACAAGTCCTATTCGAGACACGCTTACATCACTAGTTAGACTAGCTTGAAATTATTACCCGTCCAGGACAAGTCTTTTCGATTACTGACATTTTAAGCTTCGTCAATTCATTGGTACATTCTGAGTCTAGCTCTTTTGAGATTCAGTCACAAGCTTTAAACATCTTTGATCACATTTTAATCATGTCTTATCCCCCTCAAAAATAGCATATCGTGATATTTTTGATATCAACTAATTAAGAAAAAGCTTTTTGGAGAGATAGACAGATTTCATTTTGCATGAATTCGGAACATTTTGTTTTTGTACTCCCCCTTAATGATAGCACATCTTAAAATCAATTAAGGGTTTTTGAGGGAGTTATCTTGAGCACTCATTTGCAAGATTTTGAGAAATCTTGTGAACAATCTTGAAAAAGTGCTCAAGATTACTATTTTGAAAACGAGTTTTTGTTTGAAGTCTTTTTCGTTTGTTTAGACTCGAACTTTTTGAAAAAGATTTTGTCCTTGAAAATGCAAGTCCTTGATTTGAAATAATCAGAAGTCATCATTCGGGTCCGGGTTTCGTACTGAAGTATACGAAAGCCATTGTGAAGAAACTTTTGAGAAACGACATGTTTTTAGAAAAACATATAAAGAACTCCCGTTCAAGCATCTGTACATGTCCGTATCATTGTTGAATGACATTTCTAGAAACGTACAGAATATTGATTTATACGAGAGACATGTCGTGAGAAGAATATTTTTGGATTTTTTGATTTTATATTGTTTTTGTATTTTTTTGAAAATTTTATATTTTTGTATTTTGTTTTTGTTGGTTTTTCAAATTTTGTATTTTGTTTTTTCAAAAAATATTTACAGCGAAGCGATTTTGAAAACATTTTTCAAGAGGATTCGAGAAGACGTTCTAGCTCCTCAGGAGTTAGGCTTCGCATGCCAATTCGTCGAACTAAATAGTCAAACCTTTCTTTTGGAATGGCTTTAGTAAATAGATCGGCGAGTTGGTAATCAGTCTTAACGAAAAATAATTCAACAGTACCCTCTTCCACATGTTCTTTGATGAAATGGTAGCGGACTTTGATATGCTTCGTCTTAGAGTGATGTACGGGATTGCACGAGATGGCTATGGCACCTTTTGAGTCACAATACATAGGTATTCTGTCAAAAGTAAAGCCATAATCTGTGAGCTGTGTCCTCATCCAAAGAACTTGGGCACAACACGCAGATAAAGACACATACTCGGCTTCGGCGGCTGATAGCGCAGTACAATCCTGTTTCTTTGACGACCAGCTTACTAGCTTTTCACCCAAAAATTGTGCTCCACCTGATGTACTCTTTGCTGTAACTTGATCTCCTGCATGGTCGACATCTGAAAAGGCTGTTAGATTAAACCCCGAATCCTTCGGATACCAAAGTCCCATGTTAATGGTTCTTCGTAGGTACCGAAAGATCCTTTTAACCTCTTTGAGGTGAAGTTCGGTAGGCTTTGCCTGAAACCATGCTAACAAACAAACAGCAAATTGAATATCTGGTCGACTAGCAGTTAAGTACATGAGAGAACCGATCATGCTCCGATATTTCTTCGGATCGACGGGTTTCCCAAACAAATCAGCATCAATTTTTGGTGTAGTGACCATTGGAGTACCAACAGAATCACAATTTTCCATTCCATGTTTTTTCAAAATCTCTATTATATATTAAGCTTGATTGATAAAAATACCACGAGGGGATTGATGTATTTGTAAACCAAGAAAGAATTTTAGTTCCCCCATCATGGACATTTCAAATTTGCTTTTCATGAGATTTTCAAAATGTTTTGAATGGTTAGGATTGGTTGATCCAAAAATTATGTCGTCCACGTAAATTTGAACGATCAAAATGTCATCTTTGAATTTTTTGATAAACAAGGTGTCATCAACCGTTCCTTTTGTGAAATTGTTTTTGAGCAAGAAAGATGATAGTTCGTCATACCACGCTCTTGGAGCTTGTTTTAAACCATAAATGGCTTTCTTAAGCTTGTAGACGTAGTCTAGATGATCTTTGTCGATGAATCCCTCTGGCTGACTCACATACACTTCTTCTTTCAGAGTTCCATTCAAGAAAGCTGTCTTAATGTCCATCTGATAGACTGTGATGTTTTTGTGAGCTGCATAGGCTAAGAAAATCCGGACTGCTTCAAGTCTAGCTACAGGCGCGAATGATTCTTCGAAATCTATCCCTTCTTCTTGTGGATATCCTTTAGCCACGAGACGAGCTTTGTTACGAATTACAGTCATTTCCTCATCCAGTTTGTTCTTCCACAACCACTTGAGATCAAGAACGCGTTTATCAAGTGGTCGTTCAACAAGTTCCCAACTATCATGTAACAGGTATTGAAGAAGTTCATCCTGCATCGCTTCTATCCAAGGGTATTCTGCCATTGCTTCCCGAATGTTCTTTGGTTCTTTGAGGCTGATTGAGCAAATATAAATGCACAATTCGAGATCAGTGGCAAGTTGTCTCCTCGTCTGAACTGGCTTTGAAGGTTCACCAATAACTTGTTCTATTGGATGGTCTTTTGTCCATTGAAACGTAGAAGGGTACCTTGGGTTTAACGTATGTGTGTTAGACGGTTCTTGTAACCTTGAAGAAGATTCAGCAGAGTCTGTTGCAAACGGGTTTTCAAATACTTCTTCTCCTTCTTCTAATGCAACATCATTTGAATTATTTGTTGGTTCTTCTTGAAAATTTGTGTTTTGATTTTGCTCATCAACTCTTGGTAGTTCAGTTTCAAGTACTGGAGTGGCTTGAGTAGATGTAGATGATGTTGAGGTAGTTGGTGCTTCAGCTTCGATTGTTGTAGATGCATCCAGTGGTGGTGGTGGTGGTTGATTTTGAGCGGGTGCAGCGGAATGTTGTTGAGATGCATTTGTCGAAGTTCCACCATAATATTCATCAAACATTAACTCGAAGAAATTTTCCAGTTCTTGTTCTGAAGGTTTGTCCGTGTTTGTTGACTGAGCTCCTTGAGGTACGAGTCCTGAACTGATGTGTCCAGAAGTCAGACTGTTTGGTGCGGGTCCTAATCTGGTTTGATTAGAAGCCATTGGATTAAGCGCGGGTTCTAGAGCGTATCTCTCAGAAGCCATTTGTGAAATCTCGTCAAACTTCACATTCATCGTCTCCATTATCTTTTTCGTTCTTCTATTATACACCCTGAATGCCCTCGAGTTTTCTGAATATCCAATGAAGATTCCAATATCACCCTTAGCTTTTAACTTTCCTAGATCTTCTCTGTCATTCGTTGGATAGCACAAAGCGCCAAACATGTGAAGGTAAGAGATGTTAGGTTTCCTGTTGTTCACTAGCTCATATGGGGTTTTATTGAATCTTGGATGGACTAGGGATCGGTTTTGAGTAAAACAAGCAGTGGCTACAGCATCAGCCCATAAGAATAGTGGTGCACTAGAATATATCAGCATTGTGCGAGCAGCTTCCACAAGTGTTCTGTTTCTTCTTTCAACTACCCCATTCTGCTGTGGAGTTCTAACAACTGATGTTTGATGTGTAATTCCAACATCTTCGAGGTAAGTTCTTAACTCCTGGTTTGTAAATTCTGTGCCATTGTCTGTTCTTATAATCCTTACTGGAGCTTGAAGTAGAACTTGAATACGCTTCAGAAAGGTGATGATGATGCCTGGTGCTTCGTCTTTTGATCTCAAAAACTTTACCCAAGTATATCTTGAATAATCATCAACGATAACAAGAATATACTTCTTCCCATTAATGCTTTCAACTCTCATTGGGCCACATAAGTCCATATGCAACATATGTAACCTTGCTTCCGAACTAGGTACGGTTTTGGGTTTATATGATGCTCTTTTACTTTTTCCTTGTTCGCATGATGGACATAGGTGTTCCTTGGTGTATTTGAACTTAGGAAGTCCGGTGACGATGTTGTCTTTGGCTAACTTGTTGATGTTGTCGAAATTGAGATGGGATAACCTTCTATGCCACAGCCAGGACTTAGTTTCGGTTGCCCTTGTCATAAGACAAATTGGTGATGTAGAAGCCATTTGGTTGATGTCGATAATATACAAGTTTGTGCCACGATTACCAGTTAAGAGATCATCACCAACCAAATTTCTAATAAAAACCGTGTTTCTCCTGAATGCAACTTCTAAATCTGCATCACAAAACTGCCCAACTGAAAACAAATTATGTCCCAATCCTTCGACGTAGTAAACTCGAGTGATCAAAAAATTCCCAAACTGAAGATCTCCAAAACCCAGAATAGCTGCTACATGATCATTTCCAAAGCGTACAGTTCCCATGAATTTCCAAACGAAATTGATCAGCAGCTTTAAATTCCCGGTCATGTGCTTGGAGCAACCCGAGTCGACGATCCAAAGACATATTTCGATAACCTGCGAAGAACAGAAGATTTTGTATTTGGAAACCGTTTTGAATTTGGTTCCATTGGGTTAGGAGTAAAATCCATATCACACTCATAGAATGTTTCAACATATTTCGATAACTTTCAATGTTCCATCCTGGAGAATGAATTTTCTACCCGTTGGTTTCCATACACAATACTTAAGATAGTTCCTAGGCATTTGGCTACTAGTGGTAGACCTAAAGCGTGCAACGAATCTTTCAGTAGATCTAGATCTAGCCCTAGTTCCTTTTGGAACTTTCTTCTGTTCAGGCGTAACATTCACATTCTTAGAAACACCTTCATCATGAACATACTTAATTAAACATTTCTTTTTATAAATAAAATTTTCTTAATGAACATACTGAAAGATTTTTATTGTGTTCTTTCTTTTTCAAAAGTTTATCAAAAGTTTATCTTCTTTCTTCTTTCTTTTTATAAATAAAATTTTCTAAAGCCTGCAAATTTGGAAGATCTCCTAACCAACCAGGGAATGTACCATTCAAGTGGTTGTTTCCAAGATCAAGCACTCTCAAGTGTGAGCATTTAGACAAGGAACTTGGCACCACACCTCTTAATTGATTTCCATTCAAACTAAGCCCTTCTAATCTGCAATCCTCGCATATCTTTGGAATTGTTCCTTGAAAGCTATTGTTCCCCATATCTATCATTTCAAGATATGAGGTGATATTTCTAAAGCATTGTGGAATCAATCCCCCAAAGCGATTATTGGACATATCCAATGATTGTAGATAGCTCATGTTGCAAATTGATGGAGGGAATGGCCCTTCAATCAAGTTGGACTGCAGGTAAAGTTCTTCTAGTCCATACCATTGAAATTGTGGCAAGCATGTTATCAAGTTATGTGAGAGATTCAAACCATACGGCCCATGAGTACCTCCTATCTCCCCAGCCCAACGAGGAATTTGGCCATGGATTTCGTTGTTAGAGAGATCTAACTGCCAAAGTTGTTTCATGGCTCGAAATGAATTCGGAAACACCTTTAGCTTGCAAGAGGCCAATCCTAATAACCAAAAACCAGGGTTGACATAATGATTGGCATTGTTTGTGGTAACAGAGAAACCACTGTATGAGAGATCGAGACCTTCAAGGTTTGTGAGGCTTGATAACAATGTATCCAACTCCAATTCACCACTAAAATTATTAAATGAAAGGTACAGGTCACTGAGGTTGGTGAGTTTTCGAAATTTTTGCACATCAGTTTGGCCAGATAACTGATTGTTGCGACTGAGGTCTAACACTGTTAACGACGGAAGAGAAAATGACTCAAACGGTACATTTCCACTGAACATGTTATATCCTAGATAGAGATATTGTAAAGAGGGGGAAGTAAACAGCCAAGATGGCAACGTCCCATTAAGACTGTTACCAGATAATCCCAGATAATTAAGATGTGTTAGGTTAACTGAAATTTCTGAAGGGAAACCGCCTGTGAAACTGTTGTCTGACAAATCAAGTGTTTCCAAAGAATGAAGATTGAAAATGTAATGAGGTAATTTTCCTTCCAATCCAGTCAGGCGAAGATTAAGTAATTTCAAAGAAGAAGAGATGTTAAGACTCGTAGGTAAAACCGAAGAGATATCAACTTCTTCAAGTGAAAGTTGTTCCAAATTAGTAAAATTTCGAAAAATATTGATGAAAACATCTGGTCTAAGCTTCAAATCATAATTGAAAGAGAGATCAAGAGAGACCAATTTATGAAGGAGTGTGATCTCCGGTGGGACTTGGCCAGAAAACCAACAACGCGAGAGGTTGAGATGAGTGAGACTATTTGAAAACCTTCCTATTTCACGTGGAATTTGGGAAGGATAAAAATAATTGAAAGCAAGGTTGAGTGTTTTGAGGTGAGGAAGGTTGAAGAGGGAGCTGTTAGGATGAATTGTACCGTTTAGCCTTCCACAACTAACGTCGATGCCGATAACGTCACCAGTGGAGTCGTCGCAAGTAACACCATCCCAGTTACAGCAATCTGAATTTCTGTTCCAGTTCATCATTTTTGGATAATAATGATGACAGAAGTAATCAAAGGGTGTGTCGTTGATGGATGAAAGGTTATGTTTGAAGAGAAGCAAAGCTTCACTCTGTTTTGCGGAGCATTTGTGAATATTAGTATTATTCAAAGAAGTGGAAGAAGCAAAAGTGGTGAAAGAAAAGAGAAGGAAAAAGATACCAAACAGTTTTGAAAAACCCATATTGTTTTATTTTTAATTGCTATAAAAACTCACAATTGCTACAAATATATATACTAATACGTATAAGAATATTCTCCTAGTTGCTTTCACAATAATATATGATTCAGAATATATTTGTGGTCTAGTTTTATTCATTAGCGTATCACTTGGGAAATTGGGTTGCTCGAGTCTATTTATTGACTCTAAGCTCTAATTCTTTGTCGAATTATGCAAAAATTTCCAACTTTTGAATGCAATAGAGAAGAATCATTCAATGAAATATTGTAGTCCACAACAAATATTAATATAGTTGCTTTCACGATAAGATAGATCGAAATATGTTTGTGGTCTAGTTTCATTGATAAACGTATCACTTGGGTTATACAAGTGTATTGATCGATCTTTGTCAAATTATGAACAAATTTCAATTTCGGATTATTGCGAAAGAAAAGAATCGTTCAATGAAAATTTTGTGGTCCACCATAATGTTTGTCTGCAAAAAATTTCATAGAGATTCTTGTGTTCTCTATTAGATTTTTGGGTTCTCAACAAAAAAAGCCAACTTACATTTATGATCTTAGTCACATTATACAACTCTTTTAATTTGATAGTCTCACAATTTTCAATTCATCTTTTATTGTGCAAAATTTATAAACTTCAAATTGACATAATTAAAAATAACAATCAGTTATTGGAACTTTATTGTGTTTACTTTTTTTACTGGGATTTTAATATCATGCTTAGAAATTATTAAAGTTTACAAACAAATGCTTGCATAGTGGTTTTTTGAGGTTTACTAGTTTACTAATGGTGTAGGTCTTTATGTTGGTGTTCTTTCTATGCGTGCGTATGCTTTTCTGATGGTATTTGTTTGTCACTGTACAGAGAAATCTAAGGGTCTTCTACTCTTCTTTACTTATTTTACGTTTACATAGACTTTTGGAATGAACCAACTCACAATAGTGTTTGAAAATAGTACTTTTAGAAAAAGCTAAATGCTAACACTAAACGCTTTTTTCAAGTAGTGTTTGAAAATAGTGCTTTTAGAAACGTTAAACGCTACTTCTCAAATGAGCTTTTTATATTCACCGCTAAACACTAAGCGCTCTTAAATGTTCTTAAAAGCTCCTTGCCAAACATACCCTTATTATGCTACTTTTTTTGCGGGTTATGTATGTTGTTAAATTGTTTAGCATTTTTGGTGAATGTTTATGTTCAAGGGTGTTTGTGTCTGCTATGCTTAGTAGATATATTGGATTGGTATGGGATTACCAACTAATCTTTTGGTGAGATGAATACGTTTTAATAAACACATTGGTAGATACTCATTTTAAGCATAACGGTAAGCTGAGAATTTGCCATTAAAACTGCCCTGAAAACCGCTTACCTGATTTGAAGTTTGAACACCACCAAAATTTCTCCGCACCTCACCTATACATTACTAAACATGATTATGTGTGAAGTAATTTTAGTGGTGGAAAAGTCTCTTCCATTATTGACACAATGTAGTTCTTGTTGACTCCTTAATGTCATTAGATGTCAAAACTACTAGTATTTAGTATGTACTTAGTTTAGTTAATGTAATATGTATTTAGTTAATGTAAATGGGTCGAATTAGGTTGCTGCAATGGGTCAAAAGCAGTTAACCTGTAACACCTAAAATCCGAGAACATGTGAAAAGACCAAAATGCCCCTACAAGTTAAAACTTAATTAAAAGCTTATTAAAGTCTCCAAATAAATCCCAAACTTCAAACAATGCACAAGTATGTATCCAAATAATTTTAACAATTACATTTAACATTTATACAAGTTGTGAAATTACCAAATTACCCCTCTATGGACCGAATTAATAATAAATGGTTTTAATATTTATTTAAATGATTTAAATATTGATAAATATGGAAAATAATCATCAAATCAATTTCCTCAACTAAAGGGCCGAAACTTTTGGCCCAAGCCCTCCCCTAGGATCGGCAATCCCCACTTAAAAATCAATCCATACCATATTTCTCCCTAAACCTAATTTCCGATTGGAAGAAAAACACACAAATAATTCCTAAGCCTCCATTCGACAACCCCATAATCCTCAAGCAATTTTCTGTGATCCATCATCATCCAAGAGGTACTAGAAAAATCCCTTTTTGATTTGTGGAGGCTTGGTTCGATCATGGTACTACTTTTCTTTTTGTCGAGCCAAGAAACAAGGTAAATCGTTTATACATCATTCGACCTCTACAAAATTCGTTTCTTATTTTTCTTGTGATCCTTACATCATATAAAACCCACGAAAAATGTTTACAAGGTTGGAAGGTCGTCGGTGAAGGCGTGAGCATTTTGGGTTCGAATTGCCTATACGCGTACACAACAATTCGCACAGCCTATCCCACACGTTCGAATATTGGTTTGGTATTTTTCTCAGGTCCCTTACATCCTATTAACATCATCTAAAATGTTCCATTTGATCCATGCATGCTCTACATCGATTTCGTGATTTAAAACCCTAAAAACGTGCTTTATTGTGAAATATATATTCCGATCCATAATAATTATTAATAAAATTATTATACGCTTGTTATAATGTATTATGACCTGGAAAATTATTGGAAAGAATTATTGTAACCTAAATCCTTTGTTTCGAATTATTTTTGGGTTTAATGAATTTTGCATAAATCGTTTAAAAAGAAAAAGGAAAATTCATGCGATCTGATTTTTTAGAATTAGGGCTTGTATTGGTGATTTTTAATGATGTTTAATGATTGTTTAATGATTGAAAATGGATTAGTTTTGATTAGGGTTTTTAATCCTATGATTTTATGTTTATACGATTTGGTTAAAAAGTTTTGGGTGAGTTTTGTAACTTTTAAAACTTGTGGGTTATTTTTAGAACTTATTCTGGGCTGTGTACTTTTCGAATAAAATATAAGATAAGGGTGCCAAGTGTAAATTTTGCATATTAAAGGATTAAAATGTATTTTTAAACCTAATTAGGGTTTGTTTTGAAAATAATTAAAAGAGAGGGACTAAATATGTAATTTCTGGAAACTTAAGGCTGTTTGGAGTAATTTAATATATTCAGGGATTTATGTGTCATTTTGATAATTTAATGGCATAATATGTAATTAGTAATAATTAAAAGTTGAAATTATAAATTAAAGGGTTAAATATGTAACTTTTATAACTTGAGGGACTTAAAGTATAAATTATGAAAAATTGAGGATCCATTCGAATAACTTAATAAAATAAGTACTCATTATGTAAAATGGATAAGTTAAGGGTTTAATGTGTGACTTTGAATACAAAAAGGTTTAAAGTGTAATTTTGGAAAGTAAAGGGTATAAAATGTAAAGTTGTGAAATCCCAAGGACTAAATGGGTAAATGTGCTAAAAGATACTTTATTTCCATAAATAATGATGATTAATCCAACTTACTAAATATGGAAACTTTCCATATATGGAAACTTTCTAAAAGTGGAAACTTAATATTTATGGAAACTGGCTAAAAATGGAAAGTTACTTAAAATGGAAAGATATGCATTTAAAGAATGAATTATGATTCCCCCTCTTCTCCTCTAGGTGTGAAGAAGGAGAGATCTTGAGCCCTTTCCATTTCTGTGTTTGTTTCATTTGTGCTTTGCAATAAGGTACGGATACTCTGCCTTTTCAGTAAAGGCTCCTATATTATTCTTATGACTTTGAGCTATGATTCAGTTAAGATTCCCAAAGCCATTGCTATGTTTCCTTCTGTTGTGAACTTCCTCTGATTTTTGTTAAACGTTGATTTGTTAGCTTCTGATCTGATTTCGTTGCTATGACTTCTGACCCTTGAATATCCGATATCTCTGGTTCATCTTTTATGATGATTTGATATGAAAACTTTTTTGAAAATATAACTTGATGTTCTGGAAGGAAACTGTTTTGAAATGACACTCTATGATTTTGAAACGAAACCATTTTAAAGGAAGGATTAATTGGCTTTTATAAAGAATGTTTAAAAAGGGAGATCTTTGAGATGAAATGGGTAAATGACTATTAAAGTTTTTAAATCTATTTTCTCTTAACTCTTTCACATTTTATTTTGAACTTACGAAACTTAATAACGAATCTTTTGAAATGAACCTTTGGGAATGAACCTTGGATATTCTGATATTATGATTTTGAGATGACCTTGAGACATGACTTTCAGATAAACCTTTGCTATATGACCTTTTGTATGACTTTGAGACCTGACTCTTAGTTTGATACCCGAGCCATTTATGTTTCCCTACCTATGGAGGTACCATAGGCATGTCTGTGATGCACCGCTGGCATGACTCATGTATGGGTGAGTGATTTCTCACGCCGTCCCTTTTGATGATTACTATTATGGCCATTATGACTTTGAGTATATGACCTTGAGATTGACTTTGAGTAAGGGGCGTATGGATTGCAATCCTAGATCTGATCTGTTTAGTGGATTTAACTATGACTTTGAGTTGACTTTGAGGTGACTGGTGCTGTGTGCAATACACGCCTTTCACAATTTCTGGGAGCTAGCTACTCCACCCATTTGATACATGAGGACACCCCTCATATTATCTGGTTGCCTGAGAGGTATCCCCTCTGATTGTGAGAATTATGACTTTGAGATTTATGACTTTGAGATTTATGACTTTGAGTTTCTGGGCTCGTGGTAGATGACTATCCTTTCTTCTTTCTATTCTATTACTCTTTTATCTATTCCTTATTCTATTTCCCCAATGCACTATATTTCAGTTCTGTTTCATTATCATTGCTTTGTATATGTATCTGTTCACTAGGCTTTTTAAGCTCAGCCGCATTTCTTTTTCCTGCGGCAGGTTTTAGTAGGAAGCTGGGTTATGGGAAGAGAGTGTGACTGGTCTTAGAAGACTATGCTTTGATAGTTACGCTGGACTAGAGATGATTAGAAGAAGTTTCACCTCATTAGACTTAGTATTTATTTTTGTAACCTTGTAGTATCAGATTTTCCATTTGTAAACCCTGAATTTCTTTTGTATGTATAAATCATATGCTTGTGTTTGTTCTGATATGTCACTGTAATGTAATACTTCTACCCTTATCGGGTTGGGGTGTTACAATTATGGTATCAGAGACCAGGCTGCGATTCGTAATACATTTACCCTTGACCTGTGAAGTTTGGACCCCTAAGTTTCCACTGTAGGCGCTCATAAGACAACCTTTGAAACTTTACCTTAGGATTCCCCATAGGAACCCAAGTTATTACCAGTGAGGAATGGGTAGACTAAGACATTTATGTAAGTATCATTGCTCCCGCATCACTCTGATCGTGCCTTTGCTCTTAGATAAGCCTTATAAGGACCTTTGTTTCAGAAGTTAGAAGTTTTGCAACTTAAGCTTAGTAACCGAGTAAGTTTGGAATACCTCGGAAAGCTACCTGGATACCTTACAAATTTAAGTTTCACCTTCAGATTTTGATCTCCGCCTCTGATTTGTTGATAAGCTGTTTGACACCTTTTCGACCACATCGTAGGTCATTCAACCACAATGTGTTCGACACATTCTGTAAATTCATTACTTATGATGGGTATGAATGTACCACCCGATACTACTTAACTCTGTATGATCCATTACTACTCCTATGAGAATCCTGGTAATTATGAACCACGAATATAAGACGTTTTGTTTCCTCTCCTTGAATGATGAACCTTGTCCTGCCAACCATTTCCTTCGGAAGGGTATGATGTAAAGACTATCTTTGTATGGATCTGTTAACTAAGCATGATGATGCTGATAACTGAGATTCTGTACATCTCACAATTGACAATTATACGATGTTCATATTACCAATGATACACATCCTACCTGTCGCTTATGCTAAGAAGCTAAACGAAATTCCCACACATTGAACTGTTCGTTTATCCATCCCAACTTTTTTGTTGAACCATGTACTTGACTCTGATATGTGAACTATCTGTATGATTTGACGACGGTATTCACTCTATGAAATCCTTTGACCTTGATATGTTTGATTGTACGGTCTTTTGGACTGAATGACTATTCGTGAAGATACCATAGACTACCATATCTGAAATGTGACCTTAAAAATCTGCTTCACCCTATTTCGTTATGATGATTCTCTACATCTACTAAAATTTTTGCCACTATGGAAACACCAACCCCGAACTCATATGATTATCAAGTCTTTCCTGAAAACCATTATTATCAACCCTTAGAAAGTTCGACTATTGGAAAATATTTTGTTGTACGAAGATTTTTCGGTATTCTCTGATGAACCTTTTTGGTACTCCTTTGAACTGATCTCAGTTGAAGAAACCATGGTGCCATAGAAGTTGAGAGATTGACGGAGCTGATGGAGTATGATTTTTGTTAACCCTTTGTGATTCTCTTTGGATACTCTTGTTTGTTTATGAAGAAGAACAAGAGAAGTATGCAATGACGTATCGACTATCGTGAACTTAAACGTACCACTATCACTAATCATTATCTATTTCCGAGTATCAATAATTAATTTGGCCTTCCTTTGAAACTCCGCATCTGATTTCACCATTTTAGATTTGAATCACTAAAGAAGCAACCACAAGAACTTCTAAGAAGAGAGTTAACTAACCGAGAGTAACCTTTGTGAAGTATTTCAGTTCTTGAAGAAGAAAGAAGGCGATGTGAAAACTCCCTGAGATGATTTCTGAAGCTGCCTTTGCACTCGTTATAACATTTATGAGCTTGAATGATGCCAATGGTGTTGGCTAGAATAATCATGTTTTCGCATGTTTTGGACAAATTGTCATAGTATGACATTGTGTTGTGTTCTAAAACGAAAGAAGAACATAGAGATTATTGGTGAGATGACCCTTTGTTCTGGAAGGGAAATTTGATTGACGCTCAGAAAGCATAGTAGACAACACTACCCTGTATAATGTGAAGACAAAGCTTTCACAAGAGGGACCAAGATCGAAGACCGTTATCGGAGTTAGAAAACTGGTGGAAGAGTAGTAGAAGGTGGTTGCGACAAGCATTACCATGGAAGAAGCATATAAGAAGAAGAGAGGAACTGGGATAGTGCTCAATCATACATCATGCAACACGTGAAGATTTCAGTTTGGGCACCAAGACAACCAGACCAAAGAAGACGAACCATTCAACACACAACCTGGAGTCGACAACAACATCATGTACCTTAAAACCTGGAGCTATGTTAGAAGACCTGTCGAAGACACGCAGTCTTGTTTCTCTATTCATTTTAGTTGTACTAAGATGAATTGAGAGCAGAAGCAGACCTGCAGATGGAGGGATGCACAGTAATCGCGTCAGAGACTGCCGTTACGATACCACACTACCAAGAGGAGCTACTGAAGACCGGAGGAACCAGACTCGAGTTTTAAATTCTTTTAACCATGAGGTAAGATGGACAAGAGTAAACAGGCTACCCCAACTTGGAAGAAATTTTGAAATTTGTATTTGAGTGGACGGATTTTGAAGCGGACATTGTGTTTAGACGAGATGATTCTGTAAAGGATTGACGCTATTGATGACGTACCTTAATTTTGAATGACATTCTCGGATTTCCGTTACTCTTCGAGTAATTTCGTTCTCTTAGTTATGTTGTTTGATTTTGGACCTCTGAGAATGTAGGTGGACTAAGTGGATTTAGATAAGTTTGTGTGGTTCACGACTTGAGATAAAGTATGACCAGCATGAGGGCATATGTATATGATGCCAGTATTATGACGCCTGGCCAACGTGATAATACTTACATCATATAACGTGCACTTATGGTGGGCATGTGATATTTCGAGGAGTGCCTTAGAAGCTTTAGAATTCTGACATCTGATCAAGATCATCTGAGTTTAGTGAGACTTTAGGTTCATTCTACCTATACGTTTAATCTGCTGTCCTTGATATACGATTCGAAACGTTTGGACTCTCGACACGTGTTTTGCTGATCTTTGCAACTTCTGATAAGAATCTTAGGTTCCATTATGAAATTTCTGCCGTTGACGATATCTAACGATATGCTTTCTGTCCGTATACGATTCGCATTCGTGAAGTTATTCATTATGATCTACTATGAGTAAAATATGTGATTGTGGACTTTGAGGAAACGAGATCTGTTTGTTTATGAGAATACCTTTGGAAGGTTATCTGAAAGCCGAGACTATTTGAGAAGCTGAAGAGTTAAACCTTATATCACCCATGTTTACTACGATTTAATGTACTCTCATCTGATTCGCCTAATCAATTCGTTGAAATCCTATGAATTTTTATACCTCTTCCTGGAGAATTCGATTATCATCCGTTATGTTTGGTACATCATCCTTTTGATTCAAATTCAATATGATATGCCTTTCTGGGAAATCTGAAACTGTTTTGACAATAGTTACGAGTCATGAGAAACTAATTGGTCTGAAGATCTTTTTGGAAGAACCTCCCCGAGCGTGGGAATGTTTGTAATGACCGTTTGCGGTTTGCTACGACTTCGTCTAACTTTGCGAATTCAAATTTCGAGGACGAAATTTTTCTTTTTAGAGGGGAAGAAGTTGTAACACCTAAAATCCTAGAACATGTGAAAAGACCAAAATGCCCCTACAAGTTAAAACTTAATTAAAAGCTTATTAAAGTCTCCAAATAAATCCCAAACTTCAAACAATGCACAAGTATGTATCCAAATAATTTTAACAATTACATTTAACATTTATACAAGTTGTGAAATTACCAAATTACCCCTCTATGGACCGAATTAATAATAAATGGTTTTAATATTTATTTAAATGATTTAAATATTGATAAATATGGAAAATAATCATCAAATCAATTTCCTCAACTAAAGGGCCGAAACTTTTGGCCCAAGCCCTCCCCTAGGATCGGCAATCCCCACTTAAAAATCAATCCATACCATATTTCTCCCTAAACCTAATTTCCGATTGGAAGAAAAACACACAAATAATTCCTAAGCCTCCATTCGACAACCCCATAATCCTCAAGCAATTTTCTGTGATCCATCATCATCCAAGAGGTACTAGAAAAATCCCTTTTTGATTTGTGGAGGCTTGGTTCGATCATGGTACTACTTTTCTTTTTGTCGAGCCAAGAAACAAGTTAAATCGTTTATACATCATTCGACCTCTACAAAATTCGTTTCTTATTTTTCTTGTGATCCTTACATCATATACAACCCACGAAAAATGTTTACAAGGTTGGAAGGTCGTCGGTGAAGGCGTGAGCATTTTGGGTTCGAATTGCCTATACGCGTACACAACAATTCGCACAGCCTATCCCACACGTTCGAATATTGGTTTGGTATTTTTCTCAGGTCCCTTACATCCTATTAACATCATCTAAAATGTTCCATTTGATCCATGCATGCTCTACATCGATTTCGTGATTTAAAACCCTAAAAACGTGCTTTATTGTGAAATATATATTCCGATCCATAATAATTATTAATAAAATTATTATACGCTTGTTATAATGTATTATGACCTGGAAAATTATTGGAAAGAATTATTGTAACCTAAATCCTTTGTTTCGAATTATTTTTGGGTTTAATGAATTTTGCATAAATCGTATAAAAAGAAAAAGGAAAATTCATGCGATCTGATTTTTGAGAATTAGGGCTTGTATTGGTGATTTTTAATGATGTTTAATGATTGTTTAATGATTGAAAATGGATTAGTTTTGATTAGGGTTTTTAATCCTATGATTTTATGTTTATACGATTTGGTTAAAAAGTTTTGGGTGAGTTTTGTAACTTTTAAAACTTGTGGGTTATTTTTAGAACTTATTCTGGGCTGTGTACTTTTCGAATAAAATATAAGATAAGGGTGCCAAGTGTAAATTTTGCATATTAAAGGATTAAAATGTATTTTTAAACCTAATTAGGGTTTGTTTTGAAAATAATTAAAAGAGAGGGACTAAATATGTAATTTATGGAAACTTAAGGCTGTTTGGAGTAATTTAATATATTCAGGGATTTATGTGTCATTTTGATAATTTAATGGCATAATATGTAATTAGTAATAATTAAAAGTTGAAATTATAAATTAAAGGGTTAAATATGTAACTTTTATAACTTGAGGGACTTAAAGTATAAATTATGAAAAATTGAGGATCCATTCGAATAACTTAATAAAATAAGTACTCATTATGTAAAATGGATAAGTTAAGGGTTTAATGTGTGACTTTGAATACAAAAAGGTTTAAAGTGTAATTTTGGAAAGTAAAGGGTATAAAATGTAAAGTTGTGAAATCCCAAGGACTAAATGGGTAAATGTGCTAAAAGATACTTTATTTCCATAAATAATGATGATTAATCCAACTTACTAAATATGGAAACTTTCCATATATGGAAACTTTCTAAAAGTGGAAACTTAATATTTATGGAAACTGGCTAAAAATGGAAAGTTACTTAAAATGGAAAGATATGCATTTAAAGAATGAATTATGATTCCCCCTCTTCTCCTCTAGGTGTGAAGAAGGAGAGATCTTGAGCCCTTTCCATTTCTGTGTTTGTTTCATTTGTGCTTTGCAATAAGGTACGGATACTCTGCCTTTTCAGTAAAGGCTCCTATATTATTCTTATGACTTTGAGCTATGATTCAGTTAAGATTCCCAAAGCCATTGCTATGTTTCCTTCTGTTGTGAACTTCCTCTGATTTTTGTTAAACGTTGATTTGTTAGCTTCTGATCTAATTTCGTTGCTATGACTTCTGACCCTTGAATATCCGATATCTCTGGTTCATCTTTTATGATGATTTGATATGAAAACTTTTTTGAAAATATAACTTGATGTTCTGGAAGGAAACTGTTTTGAAATGACACTCTATGATTTTGAAACGAAACCATTTTAAAGGAAGGATTAATTGGCTTTTATAAAGAATGTTTAAAAAGGGAGATCTTTGAGATGAAATGGGTAAATGACTATTAAAGTTTTTAAATCTATTTTCTCTTAACTCTTTCACATTTTATTTTGAACTTACGAAACTTAATAACGAATCTTTTGAAATGAACCTTTGGGAATGAACCTTGGATATTCTGATATTATGATTTTGAGATGACCTTGAGACATGACTTTCAGATAAACCTTTGCTATATGACCTTTTGTATGACTTTGAGACCTGACTCTTAGTTTGATACCCGAGCCATTTATGTTTCCCTACCTATGGAGGTACCATAGGCATGTCTGTGATGCACCGCTGGCATGACTCATGTATGGGTGAGTGATTTCTCACGCCGTCCCTTTTGATGATTACTATTATGGCCATTATGACTTTGAGTATATGACCTTGAGATTGACTTTGAGTAAGGGGCGTATGGATTGCAATCCTAGATCTGATCTGTTTAGTGGATTTAACTATGACTTTGAGTTGACTTTGAGGTGACTGGTGCTGTGTGCAATACACGCCTTTCACAATTTCTGGGAGCTAGCTACTCCACCCATTTGATACATGAGGACACCCCTCATATTATCTGGTTGCCTGAGAGGTATCCCCTCTGATTGTGAGAATTATGACTTTGAGATTTATGACTTTGAGTTTCTGGGCTCGTGGTAGATGACTATCCTTTCTTCTTTCTATTCTATTACTCTTTTATCTATTCCTTATTCTATTTCCCCAATGCACTATATTTCAGTTCTGTTTCATTATCATTGCTTTGTATATGTATCTGTTCACTGGGCTTTTTAAGCTCAGCCGCATTTCTTTTTCCTGCGGCAGGTTTTAGTAGGAAGCTGGGTTATGGGAAGAGAGTGTGACTGGTCTTAGAAGACTATGCTTTGATAGTTACGCTGGACTAGAGATGATTAGAAGAAGTTTCACCTCATTAGACTTAGTATTTATTTTTGTAACCTTGTAGTATCAGATTTTCCATTTGTAAACCCTGAATTTCTTTTGTATGTATAAATCATATGCTTGTGTTTGTTCTGATATGTCACTGTAATGTAATACTTCTACCCTTATCGGGTTGGGGTGTTACATAACCCAAACACCCCTGTAGCAGTTAGAAAATGGCAGTTATGGTAGTTGGTAGTTAAGGCAGTTATGGCAGTTATATGCCAAGGGTCACAATGTTTAGAAATAACTGTCATGGTGTCGATTAGATTAGTATAAATATGTATTATGCAGTCTGCAAGAATATAACAGTTCAACATCAATAAAAGTTTCAGTTTGCATACTTTTGTCCTTTATACTGTTTCATTGATTCTCACATCACAACACAATTACGGTTCATTATAAACACATTCTGAAACACAACATGGTTGGCTTGAAACCTTTGCAAAAGTTCTTTCTATGAGAAAAGAACTAAGCATAAACACTTTTGTTCACCCCAACACTCAATTTGATAATCTTCGTTTAACGCAGTAAGTAATATGGGGTTTAGCGATGGTAGACTCCATATTTCTTGATGGGTCTTGTTTAGCCCAAATATCAAGTTATTGGCCACCATACAAACGCCATGTACTTGTCCATGAAGCAGGACATCTACTCGTTGGTGAGTCATTGTCACACATTTATGTTCAAATTGATCAGAAACTTGTCAATTTTCATATTCGTGAAATGTGTTATGATACTAACTAATCTCCCTATATGAAATTGCAGCTTATCTCATGGGATGTCCTATTCGTGGCGTAATTTTAGATCCTATTGTTGCAATGCAAATGGGGATTCAAGGGCAGGTAAAATCTATTTGGCCTGCAACTTGGCAGTTAGTACGTTAAAGTATAGTTTGAGCTCTAATGGTATACAATTTTCAATTGTGCAGGCAGGAACACAATTTTGGGACGAGAACCTTCAAAATGAGCTTGCTGAGGGCCGTCTCACCGGGATTGCCTTTGACAGGTAGATATGCCATTCCACTAGTTTATTTTGGACTGAAATCAGTAGTGTGTTACAGTTAGGTTCATGAGTTGTTACAATACATTAGATGACCAAAACGGACACCCTGTGAGGAAAGTGAGACACGATTATGACAGTGGTAGTAACTTTATATTTTCTTCCAAAATTTGTTGCTGCTTAAATGAATACGCTTATCCAAAGCTGATCTTTTAGCCCCTAAACAATCAGAAGCAGAAATTGTTTATTCAAACACTCAAAAACTAATTTACTGCGACTCTGCGACTACAAGTTGTATAGATTTAAAGGAAAGTACAAATACCCCATCAATCAGCAAATTTGTTGTGCAGTATATTTTATTTGGTGATTCTTCCATGACATTTTCAGTTTCTTCCAAATACGTGATTAACGCTTCAACTTTATCCTATATATAGATTATTTTCTGATCAACCAATTCCCTAATTCAGGAGCCTACATAAGACTCAACTTGTTAGATATAAGACCTTATGATACCCTATAACTCATTATCTTTAACGAGTTTCAATTACTTTTCAGATACTGCATGGCATTACTTGGCGGGATAGCAGCAGAAGCTCTTGTTTATGGTGAGGCGGAGGGTGGAGAAAATGATGAAAATCTATTAGGAGCATTTGTCTACTTTTGGAACCACTGTTTTCTGTTGCTCAGGTAAACTACTAATCACCAATTTTTACTTTTTAGTAAGTTTACGATCATAGCAGACAATGATAATAAACCATGGATTTGTAATTGTGTTGAAACAGATGTCAAATCAAGCACGGTGGTCGGTTCTGCAGTCATATAATCTATTGAAATGGCATAAACATGCGCATCAAGCAGCTGTTAGAGCTTTAGAAAGTGGCGGTAGTCTGAGTGTAGTCATCAGAAGTATTGAAGAAGCAATGGCTACAAATAGATGATGTTTATGAGATATAGTTAACATTATTTGTAAATATATATACTAATACTTATAACAATATTCTTGTACTTGCTTTCACAATAATATAATCCAGAATATATTTATGGTCTAGTTTCATTCATAAGCTTATCACTTGGAAAATTGGGTTGTTCGAGTCTATTAATTGACTATAAACTTTAATTCTTTGTCGAATTATGCAAATATTTCCAACTTTTAAATGCAATAGAGAAGACTCGTTCAATGAAATAATGTAGTCCACAACAATATTAATATAGTTGCTTTCACGATAATATAGAACAAAATATGTTTGTGGTCTAGTTTCATTGATAAACGTATCACTCGGGTTATACAACTGTATTGATCGATCTTTGTCAAATTATGAAAAAATTTCAACTTCGGATTATTGCGAAAGAAAAGAATCATTCAATGGAATTCTTTTGGTCCACCATAATGTTTATCAGCCAAAAATTTCATAGAGATTCTTGTGTTCTCTATTAGATTTTTGGGTTCTCAACCTGTAAATCCTGACAAAAGTAGACAAGGCAACCTCGCGTAAAATCGGCGGCATCCTATATAAGTTACTAAATCCTAGAAAACAAAGTAAGATATAATGCTTGTGGAATGAAGTTTGCAGATTTCCTGGAGATTATAAAACTTAATAATTCACAAAAACCATAAGACTCCGTTAGAAAAACAAAACCGGTAAAATTTCCAGATTTTTTGACTCCTGACGCCGTCAAGAGCAATACCCTGACGCCGTCAGAATGAACCTGCAGAAATCCTTATGTTAAGTTTCCGGAAAATTTCTGGAAAAACTTTGTCCTACTTCCTGGAAAATCCTGCAAAACTTCATTATGACTCAATACAAGCATTTGACTCTAACAAATACGAATATACATGTTCATTAAATATTGTGGAGAATCATGATCGGTTTGTTTCTTAAAAACATATTTAGGGTTTCCCCTTACACTTATCTTTTGCAAAAATACCTTTAGGTTGAAGTTAAGGCTAGGCCAAACAACATAATAAAGTATTTCCACATTTTAATTGAGAAACATGATCAACCAACAATAAAAATAAAACATGCATACGGAAGCAAATAACAATCAAACAAATAAAATTACACAAAACATGGGTTGCCTCCCAAGAAGCGCTTTTCTTTATTTACGAGTCTTGTAGCTAGACTCAAAGTCGTGGGTTACTACGTGATTTCATCATTGGTTCCATTCTCCGATTGTAAATATTCCTTGTAGAAACCAATCACCTTTTTCTCAATCGCCCCCATAATCAATCGGACAAATTCTTCATCGACCTTATACCTTGGTCCAAGGGCCAAGCAATTTTTATAATAAAAACTCCTTTTTTCCCATACATAATCCATGCCCTTTTTCTTATCCTCCTCATCAATATCCTCAAAAGCACCAACGTTATCCTGATCAAAACGAGATATAAAGCGAAATTCTTTCATCTTATTGGGCATCCTATAAGTGATACTATCGGTGTTACTTGCAAATCGAATCGTGCCCTCTACCTCATCATATTCTAACTTAGACTCCTCAACAAATGGCTTGCCAAACACAACATTGGATAATCGACAATCAATAACATTAGCAAGATCCTCCACAATCATAAAGTCGGTGACAAACATGAAATTACCAACAAAGACACATAAACCTTTAACTCTCCCGACAAAGTTACAAACTCCACCGGGGTACTTGGGATCCCTTCTAGGTTCAAGTCTTGTGTTCACTATATCATTATAAACCGTTGAGGACATAATGTTGATTGGAGATTTAAAGTCAATGCAAGCATTGCTAATGTGCCTATATCCAATCATACATGGTATCTTAGCATTCTTAGGATCGCCTCTCTTGATCTTAGGTTCAATCATGGTGAAGGGAGATCGCAGGTTATCAATAAGGTTATTATAGTATGCAATCTCCTCCTTAGTGGGGTATAGGTTAAAGTAGTCGTTAAGCCTCGAATCCATTTCCTCCTCTTCTGGTCTCTCAATAATACTCATAAAGTCATTAGGCCCTAGGTCCTTATTTGAATACAAGACGGTTGCTAGGTCGCTAAATGTATGTTCGAGTTCAATCTTGATTAACCTATTAAGCTCTCTTAGCTCCCTAATCTCACTCTCAATTTGTTCACGTAACACAGCCAGTTCACTAGGGGAAAGGGGTGGATTCGCGTTTTCCATAATGGTCAACGGAATAGTCAATGAGTTTAATTTACTAACAAAGGCACCAAGAAATAAGATAGACTAAAGAAGACCTAAAAATAAAAATAAAAATCTTACTAGAAAGGAATCTAGCAAGTAGACCTAATAAAAAGAAATCCTAACCTAGACAATAACTATTCCCCGGGCTGCGGCGCCAAAAACTTGATGCGTGGGAATCGCACCTTGCTTTACCTCTCGAGGGATCTCGAGAAGCTTACAACCCCCACCAGGCAGTGTACCTGATCGTTGTAGTATAGTATAGTGACAAGTACCGGGGGATTGATCGTTCAGCTTAGGAATAGTGTCGCTAGGATTAGAAAACCTAATTAATAGTTCTAGAGATGAAAGATGATTATTTTTGTATTTTTATATTTTTATGAAAGCAAGTAAAATCTCGGGTTTTGGAAGAGTGGGCGGAATTAGTTGCTATTCAACTAACCCAAAGCTATTATCTAATTAAAATAAACTAATGAAATTGAAAATAAACTAAATTATACTAAGGTTGTGAGCAGTGGTTGGAGAAATTGTGTTTACTTAGACTTCATTACTCCCTAGATATCTTTTACATGTCAATTACTTGTTACAGTTGCAGAGCATTGAATGTATCCATGAAAGTTGTTTGATTTAAGGACAATAGCCTGCAAATTTGGAAGATCTCCTAACCAACCAGGGAATGTACCATTCAAGTGGTTGTTTCCAAGATCAAGCACTCTCAAGCTTGAGCATTTAAACAAGGAACTTGGCACCATTCCTCTTAATTTATTTCCATTCAAACTAAGCCCTTCTAATCTGCAATCCTCGCATATCTTTGGAATTGTTCCTTGAAAGCTATTGTTCGCCATATCTATCATTTGAAGAGATGAGGTGATATTTCCAAAGCATTGTGGAATCAATCCACCAAAGCGATTATTGGACATATCCAAAGAGATTAGACTACTCATGTTGCAAATTGATGGAGGGAATGACCCTTCAATCAAGTTGGACTGTAGGTAAAGTTCTTCTAGTCCATACCATTGAAATTGTGGCAAGCATGTTATGAAGTTATGTGAGAGATTCAAAATAACGGCCCATTAGTACCCCTATCTCCCGAGCCCAATGAGGAATTTGGCCATGGATTTCGTTGCTAGAGAGATCTAAGTATTGAAGTTGTTTCATGGCTCGAAATGAATTCAGAAACACCTTTAGCTTGCAAGAGGCCAAATTTAAGAAACTAAAACCAGGGTTGACATAATGATTGGTATTTTTTGTGGTAACAGAGAAACCGCTGTGTGAGATATTGAGATCTTCAAGTTTTGTGAGGATTGATAACAATGTCTCCAACTCCCATTCACCACTAAAATTATTAAATGAAAGCCATAGAACAATGAGGTTGATGAGATTAAGAAATGTTTGTACATCACTATGCCCAACTAACTGATTGTTGCGACTGAGGTCTAACACTTTTAACGATGGAATAGAAAATGACTCAAACAGTACATTTCCACTGAACATGTTATTACTTAGAGAGAGATTTTCTAAAGAGGGGGAAGTAAACAGCCAAGATGGCAATGTCCCATTAACTTGGTTATCTGATAAATCAAGATTGGTAAGATGCGTGATGAGTGCTCAAACACTCATCATTTTTGGTCAAATCTGAACTGCAAAACATATAAAAACACTCAGAAATGCATCAAAATACTAAAAATATTTCAAAATTGTATTTTATATGTTTTAGATGCAAAAAGAGTAAAAACAGATGAAAAACGTACAAAGTTTGTAAAATTGGCAGTTTCAGTCCCCCAACTTTCATAAAATGTTAAAACTAGTCCCTGGTCATTCAAAATATGAAAAATTATCACCAAAGGTCATTTTAAATCATAATTTGTCATATTTAGTCCTTTGGTAAAAAATCTCAAAAGTTTTGGAAATTTACAATTTTGGTCCCTGGAGTTTTAGAAATTGACAGAATTGGTCCTTGGTGAAATATTTTTGGTAAAAAGTCACTTTTGGTCCTTGGGAAATCACAAATATCAATTTTAGTCCTTGGGTGTGAAGTTTGGAGAAATGTCAGTATTGGTCCCTCAAGTTTGGCAACTTGTCAGATTTGGTCCCCGGGTATTTTAAAATGGAAAATTCTCAATTTAGGTCCTTATATAAATGGAGTTTGGCATTATTGGACCTTATGAGTACTTTTGGAAAATTACATTTTCAGTCCTTTGTGTTTTCAGAATTTACACCATTGGTCCTTGTGATAATTACCAAAATACATGGACCCTAAACTACCCAAAACCAAAACCTGATCCAAAAGCCCACCCAGCCAATACCCCTAGCCCATTTACCAAGCCCAATCCCCTTATAATAATTCCCAGGGTCAACTCCCAGTCAAACCAACACCCTCCACTGTTCATCCTCCTTCTTCCCCCTGAACCACGCTCCATTGTCTCCCCCCTCCTCCACTTTATCACCAACTCTCTCATCCCCATTAATACCTTCACCTGCCAAAACCAACCAACCCCCCTCCTCATTAAATTGCCTCACCCAATCCACTCAACCTGTCCAAATACCCATTTCCCGCCAAACCATTTTAAATGGCCATGATCAATTGAAGCCATCCAATGGCTAGTATTACAAGTGGGAAAGAGAAAGGAAGCTCCAAGTGACTATATAAATCAAGAAAAAGATGGAAAAGTCAGTTAGTTAGCTTAGGTAGAGTAGTATAGTTAAGTAATTAGAATTAAAAATACTAAATGTAATTTTAGCTTTTCAAGTTATTAGTTTCAGTTACTAAGGTTTGTAATCAAGACTTCTTAGTGTATTTTCAAGTAATTTTCTCAATACAAGTTTCAGTTGTTCATTTTCAGTTTATGATTATTCCAAAAATACTCAAAATCCCATTTCAATGTTAATATTGTTAAGAATAGTTGTTAAGTGATACAGAAGCTCATTAAGGTTCATTATAGCTTTTTATAGCTATTGGTGAGCTTATTGTTTCCATTGTACTGCCCCATTCTCAAAAGCTCAAGAAAGTCAACAAAAGTCAACCTGGTGGAATAAGCAGTTGGAAGTTGGTTTAGAACCTCATGGGAGGTAGTAGGTGGAATAGAAACTGAGTTACTTATGGTTTTGAGCACAGAGATTCCTTGTAAGTCTCCATTTGAGTTCTAAGTATAAATGTTCATATGTTGTTTTTGGCAGTTGTATTTGTTTTTAATAAGTTGATTTCTGTTTATCTATGGTCATACTTAACTAGTGTAAACTTAAAATTCATTTTCATGACTTAAACTTGTGGTTTGCTTCATAAAATTTCAAAACAGCTTCAATAAAGGCGTGTTTGGATTAGGGTATTTCACCACTAGGTTCTAAGTCTCAGTTGTTGATTTTAGCTCATGCATGCTTAGTCAAGTCATTTTAGGTCATAAGTAGTATAAAAACTCAGGTAACTAGGGTAAATAGTCAAAATCATCAAGTTTGCATCATAACTGTCCACTGTATGGACAGTGAGACCCATAGACCCTCATATCATTTCATATTTAGGTAACTTAGCTTATTTTGGTTTGATTTCATCTTATTAAAACTTATTAAACCAGTAGTAATCATTAGAAACTCATATAAGTCAAAGTGGTGCAAAATCTTAAAAAGTCAAAAAGTGTATTAGGCAGAAATCCAATTTTTTGTGGGAATTGTTTTGATTTATGTGGTAGGTTTCAAGCTCTGAGCTTTTGATATGATGTAACCCCCCAGCTAGTCTTCAAGTTCCTGGCATCCTTTCATTTTTGGTAATTTTCTGTGGGCCCCCACACTTGATCAAACTCAGCTGCAGGGGGAGGTTATCCCCTGCTGCAGCAGATCACACAACCATCACCACCACTTTGGTGGTGGTTTCTGGCCACCACAGTGGTCCCACAGCCCCCCTCTTTGTTTCTTTCAACCCCCTGGTTGTCTCAACATTCCAGCAAATCATTTGAGCTTATGACCTCTGGGACCCACTTAGAATTGCCCATCTTCTCTGTCCCATTTCTGTGTTGATAAGGAACTTGGAAATTGCTTATTATAGCTTATTTGCTTATTCAACTAGCTTATTTGGTAGATTCTTGCTTAAACATGTCCAACACACTTAATTGAACCAAATTTTACCCTTGTGGACCCCACTTAAGCTCATTTGAGCTTAATTTCTCTTTTGGTCAACATAAGTCAACTGCCAAGCTTTTTAGCTTGCATTTGGCTTATTTTTAATCTTTGGAAATTTTGTTTTCACAAAAGTTTCATGTTTTTAGTATTCTAAGAGTTTTGTAAAAGAAAAATCCAGAAAAACAAATTTAATTATAAGTGATAGTTTCTATTTAATGTAATTTAAATTTTAATTTTCCTTTTTAGATTTTTATTAAGCACTTGGCATTTTTATATTTTTATTAAATTCCTTTTATGTTAAAGTAATTTTAGTAATTTTCTCAGATTTTTATTTTGTCATTTAGTATTTATTGGATTTAATATTAGTTTTATTAATAATTAATTAATATTAAGTATTAAATAGCATAATTAGATTTTATAAAGTAACACATAGTTTTTATATTTTTCCTAGCTTTTATATACTATAATATAATTTTAGTAATTTTTCTAGAATTTCTACTGATCATTTTGTAGTTTTTATAATTTAAATAGTTTACTTAGTAATTAATTAATATTTAATATAATAATTAGTAAAATAGTGTAAAAACTTATAAAACAAACTTTTTATAATTTTTTACGATTCCTGTGATGGTTAACTAGATTTTTAAAATTTTTCTTAATTTTCTAAGCCTTTTTAGTATTTTTAATAATTCTAATTACTTTAATTAGGTAATTAATATTTAATTAGTAATTAATTAATAGAAAAATCACAAAAAGACAAAAAAAAAATACATATTTTTAGTTTTAAAATTTGTTTTTAGTTATTTTATAATTTTAGAAATTTAATTTTCATTTTTCTAGTATTTAAATAATATTATATTGTATTTAAGTATTTTAAATATTAATAATTAGTGTTAAATAGTATTTAAGTAATATTAAATAATTAATTAGTGTAAAAATTTATTTTCTTTTTCTAAAAATTTTCTTCTATCCTTTAGTTTGTAAAAAAGTCATTTTCACCCCCTATGGATTTTGAGATTTCAGTTTTCACGTTTTAGTTTGTACGTTTACGTTATTTTAAATGTAAACGTACGCGTTTTAGGTTTTAAACGTTTATGGTTTTTCTAAACTTCCAGTCTTGTTTATATAGCTTATTTAAGCTATTTCCTTGTAGATTCCTTAGTGTAAACATTCACAAACCCCCTTTCTGTCCAAATTCACCCGATCACAAACCCTGAAAGGCCTCATTAAGGTGAGTCACCCGACCCACCTCGTTATTTTAAATCCGAACTCGCTTAACCAAAAACCCTTGTCAACCACACCCCGACGACGCGTTCATTTTGCCACCAGCCGAGCTCTTAGTCCAAAAAAGCATGTCCAAAACAAAAGAGGTTCAACTTCAAACACCTAGTCCAAAACCAACAAAAGTAAGGTTCAAAGTTCAAACACCTCCCACCACATTATCTTCCCAAACACCAATGACCATCATCACTCTCCGATACCCACCACCACTCCCACACCCCTTCACCCAAACACTCCAAATCCCCATTCCCAAACACCCCTTCAAAACCCAACACCGACACATAAAAACAAGAACAAGAACCAAAGCAGCAGTAACAGAATGGAGAGAATATGAAGAAGCAGTCAAAGACAAAGATCTTGGTCGGGCACTTCGCTTCCTTAAAGAAACCCAACTTGTTGTTGATAATAATGATGAGGAGTTAAGGGTGTTGGAGCTGCAAAGAGATTGGGATGTGTTGGACACGTGTCTTAATGCTGATGATATGAGGCTTGTTGCTTCTGCTTATTCTTTTTTGAAGGATAAGGGGTTTTTGACTTCTTTCGGGAAATATCGTAGTATTGGTAATGTTTCGTTAAATGCGAATTTATTAATAACTTGTTAGGCCCTGTTTAATTAGTTAGGATTGTTACTTAGGATATTTTGGTGTAGTGAGTACTTTAGATAGGCACATTGGTAGGTACTCATTTTAAGCACGATATAAGCTGAAAATTTGCTGCTTTATAGAGATGCAATTTAGTCCGAAATTGGTTATAGAAAGGCATTAGTATAATATAATTGTTTTTTGGGTAACCATGGTTTCCGACTTTTAGGCCGACTAATTCACGGATCACGGGGAATAAACCAACCCTCACCCAGACTCGATCTAGGTAAAGCCCATCCCTCCTTTTTCAAGAGATAGGCGTGACCTCTTCAGAGTTGTTGTTTGCACCTAATAGGATTTGAACTTTAGACCTCACACATTTTAGTGTGAGTAACAAGCCCTTTTACCACTAGGCCACCTCCAAGTGGTTTAGTATAATACTAGAACGGTACCCGCGCAATGCGGGGCGGGTACGTGTGGTTGTATTTTGCATTATTCGGTTACACATTTAGTTGTCTTTATGATTTATAAGTAGAGATGGTAGAGATGGTTAAGCCAAATAATTTTAGTTTGAACGGCCAACTTTCTTCCTAACAAACTTCCTAACCAACTTGCTTCCTAACCAATTAATTTTGAAATCCTTCCATAAATAAGCAAGTAAAAGTCTGAATTTTAAGCCTTTCTAATTATAGAATAGTCCCAAATGCATTATATAGTAGTATAGATAATTGTTTAGTCTACTTATGTGTACGCCGCGCCAATCTTCTAAAAAGGAGGGCTTTACCCAGTTTGATTTTGAGTGGCGTTGGATTCAAACCCCGTGGATTAGCCTGTTAAAGTAAAAGTCACTTTCAATGTTAAAATAACGTAGTAATTCTTACAAGAAAAGAAATTATATAAACACTTTTGTTCACCCTAAAACTCAATTTGATATTCTTTCGTCAACGTAATTAATTTGTTGTTTGAATAAGCATCTCCAAACATCCGCTTAGAACACTAGTACTTGCCCCCACTACAAAATGTACAAAATGTTGGTCCGTTTCTCAACATCCTTTGTATATGCGTGGAGTATAAATGGATGATATATGAATAATGAAATGATGGCTCTAAATCTTGCCTAAAACAAGTAGTTATAGTCATCTCCCACAAAAAGTACTTGTGTTGTCTGGGCTGCAGAGCTACGCTATGTCAACTAAGTCCTAATGTCCATGCCTGAAAACTTGAAAAAAGTATAATAACACTTAAAGAGCCGCAGACTTCAATTATACACACACACTACATAGTATCAAGTGTTTATGTTAAGCTTATAATTCATGGACAACTATACACACACACTAGCACATGCATATGCACATAGTAATCAAGTGATTATACAACTGTCCATATGTCATTATGAATCATTGTTTTACAATTTGCAGTTCTGGAGGGAACGAGAGATGTTACTCCAACTGTTTTGAAGTCTTCAACTGGTTTAGAAGGTACATATTCCCTTTCATTTGAAACTCACATCCCCTGATCTTGCTATGACAGATATATTTGTGAATTTTTTTATAACAACAATTTTGACACTAAATCATATTCATTGTACAGTTTCCAAACTTTCACCAAAAAAGTGGGGTCTTTCGAGAAACTCAAGTATCGTTCTCGCTACATTTTTTGGTGGATTATCGTATCTGATAGACCATGGAGTCGACCTCAGACCTCAGTTAGCAGTTGTGTTAGGTTTAGCAATGGTAGACTCCATATTTCTTGGTGGGTCCTGTTTAGCCCAAATATCAAGTTATTGGCCTCCATACAAACGCCGTATTCTTGTCCATGAAGCAGGACATCTACTTGTTGGTGAGTCATTGTCACACATTTATGTTCAAATTGATCAGAAACTTGTCACTTTTCATATTCGGGAAATGTGTTTTTGTACTAACTAATTTCCCAATATGAAATTGCAGCTTATCTCATGGGATGCCCCATTCGTGGCGTAATTTTAGATCCTATTGTTGCAATGCAAATGGGGATTTAAGGGCAGGTAAAATCTATTTGGCCTGCAACTTGGCAGTTAGAACACAATTTTGAGCTCTAATAGTATACAATTTTCAATTGTGCAGGCAGGAACACAATTTTGGGACGAGAACCTTCAAAATGAGCTTGCTGAAGGCCGCCTCACCGGGGTTGCCTTTGACAGGTAGATATGCCTTTCCACTTATTTTTTTGGATGGAAAAGTCAGTAGTGTGTTAGAGTTAGGTTCATGAGTTGTAACAATACATTAGATGACCAAAACGGACACCCTGTGAGAAATGTGAGACACAATTATGAGGTTAGAGTAAACCTTTAACCAGTAGGTAAAAATTAGGGGTAGTAACTATATTCTATCTTCCAATAATCAGTCATGTTGCTGCTGAGATGAAACTGATTATCCAAAACTTATCTTTTAGCGCCTAAACAATCAAAAGCAGAAATTGTTTATTCAAACACTCAAAAACTGATTACGGCGACTACAAGTTGCATAGGTTTAAAGGAAAATACAAAACCCCATCAATCAGCAAATTTGTTCTGCTTCAACTTTATCCTATATATAGATTGCTTTCTGATTTCTGAACACCCAATCCCCTAATTCAGGAACTGAAATAAGACTCGACCTTTTTAAATATTACAGTTTCAATTACTTTTCTGAACACCCAAACCCTATAACTCACTATCTCTAACGAGTTTCAATTACTTTCAGATACTGCATGGTTTTATTTGGTGGGATAGCAGCAGAAGCTCTTGTTTATGGTGAGGCGGAGGGTGGAGAAAATGACGAAAATCTATTTAGGAGCATTTGTCTACTTTTGGAACCACCATTCTCTGTTGCTCAGGTAAATTATTAATCACAAATAATTAGTAAGTTTACGATCATAGCAGACAATGATAATAAACCATGGATTTGTTATTGTCTTGAAACAGATGTCAAATCAAGCACGGTGGTCGGTTCTGCAGTCATATAATCTATTGAAATGGCATAAACATGCGCATCAAGCGGCTGTTAAAGCTTTAGAAAGTGGCGGTAGTCTGAGTGTAGTCATCAGAAGTATTGAGGAAGCAATGGCTACCAACAGATGATGCTTATGAGATGTAGTTAATAAGTATATATGTACATTTTGTAGTAACTATAGGCTGATTAGTGTGATCATAAGTATAGATAAAAGTCGCCATTTGTTGATTGTAACGTATGAAAGCTAGTTAGGTCAAAGCAAAATTTATCAACCAGTGCAATTCTCATAGAAGATTATATTATATCCAATGAAAAGTTATACAACGACATTTATCATCAAATAAGGAGTCCTTCCATGGTTGAGTACAGTCTGCGTTGGCTTTCACAAGCGATTACCACCAAAAAATAATAATAATAAAAATAAAAAATAATAAATAATAAATAAAATAAATAAAAAGTAAAATAAAGCCCTCTAAAATGGCACGTTTGACTTTATATTTAACTTAACCATAGCTTAAATCAATCTCCAGAAGAAAAAAAAAACATACACAACCTGACCAATTTTTAGTTAGACCACCCGTAAATGTAAAAGGTAGCAATATTGACGCGTGAGGCTTGTGGGTGCCTCACTAGGTGGGTATTGATTTCTTATGCGCAAATTATGACCATATACTAATGTCTCATCTTTCAGTTGAATCGAATAGTTGATCAAAAAAAAATTTTGGATTGAAAGTTATATATTAAAACCCAACTGACTAAATTAGCTGATCATGTTTAGGTAAAGTACCACAAATGAAAATAAAGTGAAATGAGAAATATGAATATGTACGTATGATTCGATATGATGCGTTTGAGCCAGACAATGCAGGTGGACATTTCATTTTTGGATTTTTAAAGTGTCTCTTATTCAGAAAGCTCATTGTACAGGTTTCATTTGCACACTTTCAGCAGATATATTATCATGTACCTGTTCTTGGTGAATCACTTTAATTTGAAGTTTGGAACATTAAACTTAGAAACGAAGATATACAACATTAAGATCCTACACCATGCCACTCGTTCGAAAAGTAGAAAACTATGTTTACTGTGTTGTCCTTACTTCTGATGCATGTGAGAACACAAAGAAACTTTAACACTTCATTACCACCAACGTGTTAATTACTGCCCATAAGACATAAGTGTTATTCTTTTCAACAAATGATTAATTAGAAAAACAAGTTATATCACAGCCTCATTAATGACAGATTCAAATATTGTCTGCTACTGGTTCTTATCTATGTAATACAAACGAAACAAAAGCAGATTGAGGAGTAAGTAGTTTTTCAATTTACACATCAAACATGCCACAAACATTGATCCATGTCTCGTGAACTTTATAGTTTTGGTAAAACATATAAATGGGTGTATGACCATCAAATAACAGAAACGTGATGAATTGTATCGAAGGTTCAACCTGTGCCTGTTCTTGAAACTGAACCGGACTAACCAAACTCATTTCGACCCATTACCTTACCCAACCTGCCATTTTGACACCGATATTTCTATTCTCGTTGCCTCAGTCATCTTGTGTCCCTTAAAAGGCTTTGGATACATATTTTTGTATATTCTGTTTCAGATGTTTTAAATGATTTGCACCAGAAACCATGAAACTTGAATTCTTCTGTTATTATTACTGATTTACTGATTTTTTCGGTTGTTATATAGAGTACCATCAGGTCATCAACTAAAACTAATCTTAAATTATCTCACAACCGCCGTTACAGAAAAGCAATAAAAGTACTATCATGCTGTAAATCAGTTCAACTAAATTAGATGGCAAAACGATGTAACCATGTGTTATTTACTTTGACAATGATATTGTTTGTCTACAAGGCTAGCAATACAACACAATGATATAAATACAGTAAATTATAACAGCAGATCCGACACTACAATATCAGCAGCTATATATGTATCTCAGAACATCCAGCTGCCTCCAACCATAACATTCCAACTGCATCTAGAAATCTGAAAAAAAAAAAAAAAAAAAAAAAAAAAAAAAAAAAAACAGTTTTAATCATTTTGCACAATCTGGTGAAATTGGAAAACATGTAAAATACTTGCTTTTCAGAAAATAACTTAATTTGCCCATATAAACACTTCTTCTCTTGTTTCGCCTCTTCAAGATCATGTGCTCCCCTGCATCAGCAATTGCATTCAGCCAGTTTGTTCTTGCGGTTGATAACATGAGATAGCCTATCACCAATCCAATTATGGTTCCATCCATGTCCCAACATCACCATTTTCCATGTAAATCCACTCTCCTCCTTGTCATCATCTTCAACTTGTCGGGAACTTTGATGTTCACGATTGGGCAATGGAAACACATAGGGTACTGAATTCCCTCCAAAGGAAGTGCTACTGAACTGTGGGCCTCCTGGTATACGTCCAACAAGATGGTTTTGTGAGAGATTCAACACTTCAAGAGTGTTGATGTGTGCAAGACTTTGTGGGATCTCTCCAGAGGGTTGGTTCCAAGATATAACGACTCAATCTCCATGAGATTCCCCAAACCAGGTGGAATTGGACAAATGCTGCTGTTGTGGGACAAGTTGAGCACTGTTAGCAAATTAAGACCACCGATGACGTTTGGAATCTGTCCTTCAAATGTGTTATTGGACTGATCAATAATTGTGTATTCAACTGAAATTTGTGGAAAATCTTGATTCACCCCTTTCACCGCAACAACGAGTGAGTAATAACAAACATCTAATTTGCTGCTTTACTAGAAGACACGCTATTAATAATCATGCTTTCATTAACACAAATGCATTTCTACTGCAACTTCTTGTTAAGCTTGCAGCTTACAACTCATACTTATGAGAAGCATATGGTTTTGCCAAAAGCAAAGCGATATCAGTATGTACAAACACTAGTACTCAGATCAGGATCACATTAAATAAACTTTATAGTATAAAAATAAGCAAATGTGTGTTGCCTTTCCATATGAACATCATGCTACGAAAACGGCTGCTCCAAAAATTTCACATCATTAGCCTTTGTTCGGATGAAACATTTGTATCAACACATGACATGAAAAGTGTTATGCAAATCCAAAATGGTTGTATAATTAACAAAATAACAAAAAGTGATTGAATTACCATGAAGGTCAACAATCAATAATACACTAACAATAATTCAAAGATACAAAACACAAACATCATAATTAAGAACTGATATACCATCACCAAACTCCTCAAACTCCTCTACCTGCCTCATAAATATTTTTATAATCTAATGTCTTCTCTTCTTCTTCTTCAAGACCAAACTCTCTGCTGCATCAGCAATTGCATTGAACCATTTGACTTTTCTTGTTGACAACATTAGATATCCCATCACCAAACCAAGTATGGTTCCACATCCATATCCCAACGTCACCACTTCCCACGTAAACCCACTTTCTTCATCACTTTCAAGTTGGGGTTCATGTGAATGCTCACTACACTTCTTTGGCAGCGGAGTCCCACAGAGGTTTGGATTCCCACCAAAAGAGTTCCCTTCAAATGTTCTGAACTGAGGTCCTTCTGGTATACGACACACAAGATCATTTTGCGAGAGATTTAACACTTCAAGGGTCTTGATGTCTGCAAGGCTTTGTGGGATCTCTCCTGAGAGTTGGTTCCAAGATAGGTCTAACGACTCAATCTCTATGAGATTCCCCAGAGCATGCGGAATTGAACCAATGAGGCTGTTGTGGGACAAGTTGAGCACTATTAGCGAATTTAGACCACCTATGACGTTTGGAATCTGACCTTCAAATGAGTTATTGGACATATCAATAATTGTGTAGTCAACCGAAATTTGTGGAAAATCTAGATTCACCCCTTTCACCGCAACAACGAATGAGTAGTACTTTCCACCCATGGATAAGTATATTGGTGTTTTGCTGCTTTTAACAACATTCTTCATGGAATTGAAAGTTAGAAAATATTTTGCAGGGAGTTGACCTACAAACCTATTATGAGATAAGTCAAGAACTCGAAGGCTTGAAAAGGGAGAATCAACAGTTGCAGAGCATTGAATCTGTCCCTGAAAGTTGTTTGATTTGAGGACAAGAGCCTTGTAGGACCGTAGAACAACCTATTTCACATATGATTCAAGCTTAAACCTAGAGAGAGAAAGTAAGTAGAGAGAGAGAGTGGATGGGAACTCTAGTGTGTGAAATAATAACCTTGTTAACACTAAATGAATCACTAAGAGAACCAACCTCACAAATGACGTTTACAAGAGTATTTATACTTGAAGTCTATGGCATCATTTATCTTATACATTATTACACTAATGGCCCTTAGACTTTTACAAAACACGAATAATACACATAAACTTCATCATAGTGATATTCTAAAGCAACCTATAACTATATGTTAATGACCGACACTTTTTATAAATAAAATATGATCCTAACAATCTCCCCCTAAGTGTTGGTCATTGAGGTTGCGCGACGTCATCATCTTTGTCTTTAAACTTTATCATTCATAGCTCTTGACGTCTTTAAGAATCACTAGATGAGTCAGTGTATATTGATCATTGTTCCTTGTTCATTGTTGATGAAGTGATCCGATGATGTCATCTGCCTTTCGTCACTTCTGTGTTTGTGGTGGTTGTCTGCCATTCCAACATGCTCATACATCTTTGGACTTTGATATTCATATGCACGTAGTTCCCTTTCTTACACTTTGATCTTTAGTCTTTATACTTTGTAGATTCTTCTTTTTGGCGTAGAATCTTTCTTTGAACTTTGTGTTGTATAGATCTTTGAGGGAGCTTTCTTTAACTTCCAGATGTATGTATGAGCATGCGGAATCTGTCGCCATGGAGGTGATGTGTAGCTGCATGAAAACAGTTAGCAATAAATCAACCGGTACTTACTGATAAGGAATTAGAGATCGTCAACAGCATAGTGTGAAGACTCCTTCTAACCCTTACCATGGCCGTTTGTCACAACTCACCATTTCAGATCATTTACCGTTTCAGGTCATTTTCCCAAACTTCGACTTTTTACTATTCATAAATCACTATTCATCAAAACACTATTCATCGATTTACTATTCATCATTTTCGAGGTCAATTTGATATTCTGAGAACCATTTGGGAAATTTACTATTCACTGAACACTATTCATTTCCGGAAAATATTTCATCATTCACGTGCATTACTCATTTTATCGTAAATTTAGTTTACGGGTATTCAAATTCGCGTAACCGGATTGGTTTAGGTGCGAATTCATTTCATTAGTGTTAAGAACACTGCATACGGACTGGAGATAGTCTGCATATCATCATAACAGCATTTTCATGTTATACCACTCTTAGGATTTTCAAATTTCTATATTCAGTACATTTAACGTTTTTACGTATAAGTATTTATAGTAAACGTTAACACTCGGTTTATACACGACGAATATATCTAAATATTCCCACAATGGTCCCGACATATTTTTATATCCATTTTAACATCATAAAAGTTATAACATTCAGTTACCCAGTATTTTGGAAATTTATTTTATTTATAACGTACGCGTATGAATATAACGACGGTTTTCGTGAAAACTAAACAATAATCACCCGATCACTCAGTAAATGTACCCAACATATTTTTAACATATTTTCAACATTATTATGACTTTATTTCATCCCGGTTAACTTCGTGAACATTTATTTCTATTAAAAACGGTACCCGATTTTAACGAATAACACAAACTAGTGCATAATTCATGCAAGGTTTTCTAATTAAATCACAAGCACCCTACCCCCCCCCCCCCCCTTCTACCCTTTGAAAACCGGCCCATGAAACACCCTTTTAACCCTATGCATTAACTCCTAAGTTTAAAACTAATAAACCTTAAAAACCTAACTTTACCAAAAATCACAAATCATAATCCAACTTTTTTAGATAAGAAAGATTTTCATCTCATCTCCTTTCCTCTCTTCAAACCCACGACCCAACCCAAATCACAAGATCAAGTGATCATTTTTCAAAAGTTATAACACTAAACTTGTTCCTTTTACTTGCCTAATCAAGAATCAAGCAACAAAAACACAAGAAATCCAAGCATAATCATCATCTAATCATCTCATTTTATCAAGTAAGTTATCAACTTTATTTTTACATGAAACATCTTATATTTACTTGTATTTCATGATTTCCATGCTAAAAACCATGTACAACTAGCTATACCACCATTTATTTTGTCTAAAATGGAACATACAAACCCTAACTTTTTATTTATGAATCCCCTTGCTATAATAACTTGGTTAGGAGTCCATGGCACCCTAAGAAGGTGTATGGTAGGATTAGATTAGCTATGTGGTGATTACAAGAGGTTTGGTGATGGTAGAAATTAGTTATAAACCTTGAAAACTTGATTTGGAACATGTTTAGAACATGCTGTCCCGTTTTGTAAAAATCTGGAAAATCAGTAAACACCAAGGAAACTTTGGCAAAATTTTTAGAAAATACTTTCAAAAACGAATCCGTAGGCGAAAGAACGGATTAAAAAGAGTTTATAACGAAGAAGTTATGATTTTTGCAAGATTGTTGACGAAAAGTATTTTCTGGAAATTTGTTTGCTGTTGGACGTTTTTCATTGGACAAAAAGAGACTTTAGACGTAACCCGGAGGAGCCGAGCTTTCCAAAATATATTACTACATACTAAGACGTAACCGTGGATATAAAGAACAAGTAAAACGGACAAGTAACGACAAAGATATTCACGTTTGAATATCGGCTAAACCCATTTTTATTTGACAGCTTTTAATAAAAATTGGCACAAAAACTACGAAGTACTTTTATAAGCTAGACATAATATTAAGTACCAAGCTTTATAACTAATGAAGTATTAGTTATTACAAGTATATTTTCATCATTTCAAGGCGATATTTCAAGGATTACAACCCGAGTATTTCAACACTAACATGGAAACATACGATATATATATATAAGTATATATTGCTACTAGCTTATTTTATTTTTCTAATAGCAATATTTTTCCAAATTCTTGGATATATATTTTTGATAACACAAGTGTTTTTCCAAAGAATAGAGTGGTATAGGAACATGAGCATGGACATTCATAACATCATTTGGTGATCTAAATGAGATCGTTCATCATTCATATTAGGTTGCGGCAGTTAACCAATCATTGTTGTTCATTTCATATCATCGCAGTATCATCAGTTGAGGTGAGTTTTCATAGCCCCGTTTTCAATTACTTATTTGATTTCAAATCCCACGGGGGAGAATACATTGCATCAATTACTTTCGTACATGCCCAAGTATTACAAATTCCATACATTGCTTAAGTTGCCTTTATACCATATCATAACAAGTCCCCTTTTCAATATCATGGACCGTTAATTTCAAGTACTAAGCGAGAGTGAGTGAATAGATCTATTGAGGGTGACGCCTCCATTCGTGTTTGGGTTGCTCCAATGGGACGAATGCATTTCATGTCTTATCAAGTGAGTGTCTGGTAAACACTCTGTTGGGGCATTACAAAGTCTAGCTTCGGGGTCATGAGCTTAAGGGACAATGTAGCATTTTGACATTTATGTCGGTTTACTTTATACTTGTGGTTTATGTACATACGATTTAACTTACAAACCTATGATTATTCACCAACATTCGTGTTGACCGTTTTCGCAATGTATTTTCAGGTAACTAAGAGCATAAACTTCATGGCATGCATGGAGTCATTTTAGTGAGGACCTAGGATGACGCGTCTCACTTTGACACTTTCATGCACTTATGTATAATTATCGTTTGACATGTCTAAACTTATTTCTGTAAACCTTTCATGACTTTTGGGACCTATGTAATATATTCTGAATGTTTTAATAAGTCAAACGATGTGTTTTCAAAACGACACTTTAGGTCGTTCAATATTTCCTTGTTATGGTGCTATGACAGTTACACCCTCAGGCATTCCATTCCGCTGCAAGTCAGGTAAATTGGGGGTGTGACAGATTGGTATCAGAGCTAAGGTTATAGAGAACTAGGATGTATCATTGACCCTAGACTATAACCTCATTATCATAGCATCTCATCATTTCATCATAAGTGCATGTTCATTACTTTTGGTGATTTCATTACGAGTTATTTATTTTTATTTCACCTTGATTATCACAGAACCATGTCTGCAAACCCAAATGTTATACTGTACACCATCACAGACTCCGATGTCGAAGGCTCTATGTCTTCTACTGCCCGTTCACCATTACCTATTTCTCATGTTGCCCCTATTGCACCACCCGAGATTACCTGTACACCCACTGATACATCATCCCCTGCTACCACTGTTCCATCAGAACCTAGACTTATGTTTCCACGCAGTAAGACTACTATAGGTCCTAGGAAGAGAGTTTGCCCTATTACATCTACCTTTAAGGTACCCACTATTCCTATGTTACCTACACCACCACCAGCCATACCTGCTACTACATGCATATCTACTTCACTACTGCCACCTAGGAAGCGTGCTAGGTTTACTACACCAGATTCCCCTACTACAGAGTCAGAATCAGCAGAACCACCACCAGTATACCATGTAGGGGAGTGTTCGAGAGCAGCTGCTGCTAGGGAGCCTACTGCTGCTAGGGAGTCTACAGTTGCTAGTGAGCCTACTGATACTAGGGAGCCTGCAGATGTTACATTGGAGGGTCAGCTAAGGGCTCATCAGGATCAGATTGATAGTTTGGACTATAGGGTTGATGAGGATATCACTCCTCGACTAGAGGCGGCTGAGAAGCAGATCGAGGGTTTGCTGTTAGGTGAGAGTTCTAGAGCGGCTGCGGCTGGGAGCCCTACAGCCGTCACATTAGAGGATCAGATGGGTGCTCAGCAGGAGCAAGTCGATAGGTTAGGGTATAGAGTTGATGAGATCATTACTACTTGACTTGAGACTGTCGAGGAGCAGGTTGAGGATTTGGTTCAAGGCAGGGTTAGTATTGATGTGACATATCATGGACTTGAGGCACGACAGTTGGGACATCAGGAGCTGATTGACCAGCTTAGAGGTGAGCTATCAGGGATTCGAGATAGAGCTCAGGCGACACAGGAGACTCAGTGGGAACAGGTAGATCAGTTGGCATTGCTTCGTGAGAGGTTGACAGTGATGGAGCGCAGGGATGCTTCTTCTCAGTTACGAGTTCAGCATCTGGAGGAGATCGTGGTTGCGATGGATCGTGAGATTCGCCGTCTGAGGGGAGAGCCTGGACCATCTGGAGCATCTGGAGGAGCATAGGCATAGACTGGTATTATATTAGCTTTTACTATTTCCTAGTCCCGAGGTGTGGGACGTAGTTCAAGAACTTGTAGTCTTTTGGTTGTTGTACAAACAAATATATCAAGTGCGACTCTACTATGTTGGAAATGTTGTGCTATATATATATCGGTCTATGTAGGCCGAAATTTTCATGTATTATACTCATGTGTTGTGATTATATTTATGATGTTTCATGGTTGCTCTTTATGGTTAACGTATTTATACTTGTTGTGGTTGTATCTATACGTGTCGTGGTTGTATTATTACAGGTTGTGGTTGTACTCGTACATGTCGTGGTTGTATTTATACTTGTTGCGGTTGTATATATACATGTTGTGGGCGTATATTTTTGTACGATGACTATTTCTATTATAGTTTTCTCATGGTTGTTGTCGATTATTATTTATCAGAAGTATGGCGCCAAGAAAAGCAAAGGCTACATCGGAAACACCCGCTATGACACAAGCAGCTATCCGCAAGTTGGTCAGGGATAGTGTAGCAGAAGCTCTAGAGATTGAAAGAGCTGAAGTTGCTGCTAGGGCTGCTGAGGTTCCACCTACTACTGAAGTGGTTCAACCCACTACTAGGCGTGAATGTACTTGGAAGGATTTCAAGATTAGTGATCCTATCAAGTATAAGGGCAATGAGGGAGCGGTTGCTTTAATCCGCTGGTTTGAGAAGACTGAGAACGTTTTTCTCATGTGTGGTTGTCAGGAGGTTAACAAGGTAAAGTTCGCTACAGGAATGCTGCTGGATGAAGCCATGTCTTGGTGGAATTCGTATGCTCAGCCTATTGGTATGGAGAATGCCTACAAACTCACTTGGGCTGAATTCAAAAAGCTAATGACTAAGAAGTTTTGCCCTCGTACTGAGGTGCAAAAGTTGGAAACCGAATTCTATGAGCTGGTAACAAAGGGTGATGACATTGAGACTTATATCAGGAAGTTTCAGGAGTTGGCTACACTATGTCCAACTATGGTTCCGGATGACGAGAAAAAGATGGAGAATTTTACTGGGGGATTACCCGAAAGCATCCGAGGGGATGTGATGTCTTTCGACCCACAATCAATGGAAGAGGCCATTCGTATAACTCAGAAACTTATGGTCCAAGTGTTGAAAGGAAAATCTGCTGCAAATAACAACAATAACCGAAACAACAACCCAAACAACAATAACAACAACAAAAGGAGGTTTGACGGTAACCAAGGTGGAAATGCCATCCAACCAGCACCTAAGAGGCAAGAAGTGGCAAGGGCCTATGCTGCAGGACCTACTGAAGGGAGAGGGTATGCTGGAAATCTACCCAAATGTGATAAGTGTCAGAAACACC
The DNA here is from genome assembly GCA_030686995.1 of Artemisia argyi. Taxonomy (NCBI): domain Eukaryota; kingdom Viridiplantae; phylum Streptophyta; class Magnoliopsida; order Asterales; family Asteraceae; genus Artemisia; species Artemisia argyi. The sequence continues at coordinate 17,243,173 of CM060702.1, read as the reverse complement.
ATAACCCAGGACGTTGCCCAGATATATGTGGCAACTGCAAGAAGGCTGGTCACTACACCAGGGATTGCTGGAATCCAAACTTGGGTGGAAATCAGAAACCACCAGTAACATGTTTCGACTGCGGAGAAATTGGACACTATAGGAGTGAGTGCCCAAAGAGGAAGAATCAAGGAGCTGGAAATCAAGGAGGAGTAGCTCGAGGAAGGGCTTATGTTATGGGAGGAGAAGATGCCCGTGAGGACCCGAATGTTGTTGCGGGTACGTTCCTCGTTAATAATCGTTATGCATCCATTTTATTTGATTCAGGAACGGATAAAAGTTTTGTTTCTATTGCATTTGCACCTTTACTTAACATAGAACCAACTACTTTAGACATTCCCTATATTGTTGAATTAGCCGATAGGTCTTTAGTTAACACCAACACCGTTATCCGTGGTTGCACCATCAATTTCCTAAATCACCCATACAATATAGACCTTATGCCCGTAGAACTTGGAAGTTTTGACATTGTTATCAGTATGGATTAGATGTCTCAAACCTTAAGAAATGCCTTTCAGATGAGTCATCCGTTATACCATTAGAAGAGATTCAGTTAGATGACAAACTTAACTTTGTGGAGAAACCAGTTGAAACCATGGACCGAGAGGTCAAACAGTTAAAGCATAGTAGAATTCTGATCGTTAAGGTTCGCTGGAATTCTCGAAGAGGAACCGAGTTTACTTAGGAACGAGAGGACCAAATGCAACGCAAGTATCCACACCTTTTCACCAAACCTATTACCGAGACCAACACTAGCTGAATTCAGGGACTGAATTCCTATTTGGGTGGGCGGATGTCACAACTCACCATTTCAGATCATTTACCGTTTCAGGTCATTTTCCCAAACTTCGACTTTTTACTATTCATAAATCACTATTCATCAAAACACTATTCATCGATTTACTATTCATCATTTTCGAGGTCAATTTGATATTCTGAGAACCATTTGGGAAATTTACTATTCACTGAACACTATTCATTTCCGGAAAATATTTCATCATTCACGTGCATTACTCATTTTATCGTAAATTTAGTTTACGGGTATTCAAATTCGCGTAACCGGATTGGTTTAGGTGCGAATTCATTTCATTAGTGTTAAGAACACTGCATACGGACTGGAGATAGTCTGCATATCATCATAACAGCATTTTCATGTTATACCACTCTTAGGATTTTCAAATTTCTATATTCAGTACATTTAACGTTTTTACGTATAAGTATTTATAGTAAACGTTAACACTCGGTTTATACACGACGAATATATCTAAATATTCCCACAATGGTCCCGACATATTTTTATATCCATTTTAACATCATAAAAGTTATAACATTCAGTTACCCAGTATTTTGGAAATTTATTTTATTTATAACGTACGCGTATGAATATAACGACGGTTTTCGTGAAAACTAAACAATAATCACCCGATCACTCAGTAAATGTACCCAACATATTTTTAACATATTTTCAACATTATTATGACTTTATTTCATCCCGGTTAACTTCGTGAACATTTATTTCTATTAAAAACGGTACCCGATTTTAACGAATAACACAAACTAGTGCATAATTCATGCAAGGTTTTCTAATTAAATCACAAGCACCCTACCCCCCCCCCCCTTCTACCCTTTGAAAACCGGCCCATGAAACACCCTTTTAACCCTATGCATTAACTCCTAAGTTTAAAACTAATAAACCTTAAAAACCTAACTTTACCAAAAATCACAAATCATAATCCAACTTTTTTAGATAAGAAAGATTTTCATCTCATCTCCTTTCCTCTCTTCAAACCCACGACCCAACCCAAATCACAAGATCAAGTGATCATTTTTCAAAAGTTATAACACTAAACTTGTTCCTTTTACTTGCCTAATCAAGAATCAAGCAACAAAAACACAAGAAATCCAAGCATAATCATCATCTAATCATCTCATTTTATCAAGTAAGTTATCAACTTTATTTTTACATGAAACATCTTATATTTACTTGTATTTCATGATTTCCATGCTAAAAACCATGTACAACTAGCTATACCACCATTTATTTTGTCTAAAATGGAACATACAAACCCTAACTTTTTATTTATGAATCCCCTTGCTATAATAACTTGGTTAGGAGTCCATGGCACCCTAAGAAGGTGTATGGTAGGATTAGATTAGCTATGTGATGATTACAAGAGGTTTGGTGATGGTAGAAATTAGTTATAAACCTTGAAAACTTGATTTGGAACATGTTTAGAACATGCTGTCCCGTTTTGTAAAAATCTGGAAAATCAGTAAACACCAAGGAAACTTTGGCAAAATTTTTAGAAAATACTTTCAAAAACGAATCCGTAGGCGAAAGAACGGATTAAAAAGAGTTTATAACGAAGAAGTTATGATTTTTGCAAGATTGTTGACGAAAAGTATTTTCTGGAAATTTGTTTGCTGTTGGACGTTTTTCATTGGACAAAAAGAGACTTTAGACGTAACCCGGAGGAGCCGAGCTTTCCAAAATATATTACTACATACTAAGACGTAACCGTGGATATAAAGAACAAGTAAAACGGACAAGTAACGACAAAGATATTCACGTTTGAATATCGGCTAAACCCATTTTTATTTGACAGCTTTTAATAAAAATTGGCACAAAAACTACGAAGTACTTTTATAAGCTAGACATAATATTAAGTACCAAGCTTTATAACTAATGAAGTATTAGTTATTACAAGTATATTTTCATCATTTCAAGGCGATATTTCAAGGATTACAACCCGAGTATTTCAACACTAACATGGAAACATACGATATATATATATAAGTATATATTGCTACTAGCTTATTTTATTTTTCTAATAGCAATATTTTTCCAAATTCTTGGATATATATTTTTGATAACACAAGTGTTTTTCCAAAGAATAGAGTGGTATAGGAACATGAGCATGGACATTCATAACATCATTTGGTGATCTAAATGAGATCGTTCATCATTCATATTAGGTTGCGGCAGTTAACCAATCATTGTTGTTCATTTCATATCATCGCAGTATCATCAGTTGAGGTGAGTTTTCATAGCCCCGTTTTCAATTACTTATTTGATTTCAAATCCCACGGGGGAGAATACATTGCATCAATTACTTTCGTACATGCCCAAGTATTACAAATTCCATACATTGCTTAAGTTGCCTTTATACCATATCATAACAAGTCCCCTTTTCAATATCATGGACCGTTAATTTCAAGTACTAAGCGAGAGTGAGTGAATAGATCTATTGAGGGTGACGCCTCCATTCGTGTTTGGGTTGCTCCAATGGGACGAATGCATTTCATGTCTTATCAAGTGAGTGTCTGGTAAACACTCTGTTGGGGCATTACAAAGTCTAGCTTCGGGGTCATGAGCTTAAGGGACAATGTAGCATTTTGACATTTATGTCGGTTTACTTTATACTTGTGGTTTATGTACATACGATTTAACTTACAAACCTATGATTATTCACCAACATTCGTGTTGACCGTTTTCGCAATGTATTTTCAGGTAACTAAGAGCATAAACTTCATGGCATGCATGGAGTCATTTTAGTGAGGACCTAGGATGACGCGTCTCACTTTGACACTTTCATGCACTTATGTATAATTATCGTTTGACATGTCTAAACTTATTTCTGTAAACCTTTCATGACTTTTGGGACCTATGTAATATATTCTGAATGTTTTAATAAGTCAAACGATGTGTTTTCAAAACGACACTTTAGGTCGTTCAATATTTCCTTGTTATGGTGCTATGACAGTTACACCCTCAGGCATTCCATTCCGCTGCAAGTCAGGTAAATTGGGGGTGTGACACCGTTCCCATGTCAGATACTCTCGAAAGAGCTTACGAGACCTACTAAGTAGCTCAATGACTGGGTGAGTCGCTGGGGATCACTCCACGACTGTAGACCGTTTGAAACCACCGCGAACACTAAGCGTAACCCATAAAGAATTACCGAAGTGACCTGCTGTCAGGGCTGCTTGATGTTGACCCTGGCAGGAATTTCCGTTCAATCATTGAGAAACTACATAAGCAAATTCTCTCATAAACGTTCTTGGCAGATTGCTAAGATCTGCGAAGGACTCTTAGGTTTACATCTGGTGTCCTTAATGATGAACAACCAGTGTAGAGATATCATGTGTTCCTATGAGATCTTTTGATGAATCTCGGGGCTCTAGATTCGATAAGTGCACATTAGGTTTCCTATGCGGAGATTAGGGAGAGGTCTCCTGCTTCAATATCAACCATCTTTAAGAGACAGGTCGATAGATTATGCCGGTTCCCCGTGAGAATGAAACAAGCTCTTTTAAGAGAACTTGAGTGGCTAGAAGGTTTAGTGCAGTGCGTCACTGGGTCCATGACGTCTTTATCTTCAATACCGGTGTCACCTTAGTAACAACCAGTAGCATATGAATTGAACCCGGTGTCTGCCCTAAGGTTGAACATATGGAGGGCTATTTCTTTTCACCCTTTTTCATAGCTTTTCTTTTTAATTCTTCAACCCCTTCTTTCTCCTTTCTCATTTTCTCCCTTTTTTAATCATACCTAAGGACTTCTAATTCTAATCTATTGGAATTGTCCTTGGGTAGATCCCTCCGGCTATGGCGGATCATAGGACGGTTTTCCCTAACCTTAGTCACCTTATTACTCCATGAATCCTATAATTGCCATGAAACCTTTGATTGAAAATCTCTCAAAGTGTTTATGAATATAAACACATTTTTGTTGACACTTTGAGAGTTTTTGTTTCTTTTGAAGGACTCCCCCTTCACATGTGCTCATGGATTTTTAAGAAATTTGCACATGCGTGAGGAGTTTGCACTTTTTGAATTGATCCACTTTCAGTGAACATGACCGATTCGAGACACGCTTACATCACTAGTTAGACTAGCTTGAAGTTATTACCCGTCCTGGTCAAGTCCAAAGAAAGTCTCTCGATACGGTACATTCTACTCAGACAAGTCCTATTCGAGACACGCTTACATCACTAGTTAGACTAGCTTGAAATTATTACCCGTCCAGGACAAGTCTTTTCGATTACTGACATTTTAAGCTTCGTCAATTCATTGGTACATTCTGAGTCTAGCTCTTTTGAGATTCAGTCACAAGCTTTAAACATCTTTGATCACATTTTAATCATGTCTTCTCCCCCTCAAAAATAGCATATCGTGATATTTTTGATATCAACTAATTAAGAAAAAGCTTTTTGGAGAGATAGACAGATTTCATTTTGCATGAATTCGGAACATTTTGTTTTTGTACTCCCCCTTAATGATAGCACATCTTAAAATCAATTAAGGGTTTTTGAGGGAGTTATCTTGAGCACTCATTTGCAAGATTTTGAGAAATCTTGTGAACAATCTTGAAAAAGTGCTCAAGATTACTATTTTGAAAACGAGTTTTTGTTTGAAGTCTTTTTCGTTTGTTTAGACTCGAACTTTTTGAAAAAGATTTTGTCCTTGAAAATGCGAGTCCTTGATTTGAAATAATCAGAAGTCATCATTCGGGTCCGGGTTTCGTACTGAAGTATACGAAAGCCATTGTGAAGAAACTTTTGAGAAACGACATGTTTTTAGAAAAACATATAAAGAACTCCCGTTCAAGCATCTGTACATGTCCGTATCATTGTTGAATGACATTTCTAGAAACGTACAGAATATTGATTTATACGAGAGACATGTCGTGAGAAGAATATTTTTGGATTTTTTGATTTTATATTGTTTTTGTATTTTTTTGAAAATTTTATATTTTTGTATTTTGTTTTTGTTGGTTTTTCAAATTTTGTATTTTGTTTTTTCAAAAAATATTTACAGCGAAGCGATTTTGAAAACATTTTTCAAGAGGATTCGAGAAGACGTTCTAGCTCCTCAGGAGTTAGGCTTCGCATGCCAATTCGTCGAACTAAATAGTCAAACCTTTCTTTTGGAAGGGCTTTAGTAAATAGATCGGCGAGTTGGTAATCAGTCTTAACGAAAAATAATTCAACAGTACCCTCTTCCACGTGTTCTTTGATGAAATGGTAGCGGACTTTGATATGCTTCGTCTTAGAGTGATGTACAGGATTGCACGAGATGGCTATGGCACTTTTTGAGTCACAATACATAGGTATTCTGTCAAAAGTAAAGCCATAATCTGTGAGCTGTGTCCTCATCCAAAGAACTTGGGCACAACACGCAGATAAAGACACATACTCAGCTTCGGCGGTTGATAGCGCAGTACAATCCTGTTTCTTTGACGACCAGCTTACTAGCTTTTCACCTAAAAATTGTGCTCCACCTGATGTACTCTTTGCTGTAACTTGATCTCCTGCATGGTCGGCATCTGAAAAGGCTGTTAGATTAAACCCCGAATCCTTCGGATACCAAAGTCCCATGTTAATGGTTCTTCGTAGGTACCGAAAGATCCTTTTAACCTCTTTGAGGTGAAGTTCGGTAGGCTTTGCCTGAAACCATGCTAACAAACAAACAGCAAATTGAATATCTGGTCGACTAGCAATTAAGTACATGAGAGAACCGATCATGCTCCGATATTTCTTCGGATCGACGGGTTTCCCAAACAAATCAGCATCAATTTTTGGTGTAGTGACCATTGGAGTACCAACAGAATCACAATTTTCCATTCCATGTTTTTTCAAAATCTCTATTATATATTAAGCTTGATTGATAAAAATACCACGAGGGGATTGATGTATTTGTAAACCAAGAAAGAATTTTAGTTCCCCCATCATGGACATTTCAAATTTGCTTTTCATGAGATTTTCAAAATGTTTTGAATGGTTAGGATTGGTTGATCCAAAAATTATGTCGTCCACGTAAATTTGAACGATCAAAATGTCATCTTTGAATTTTTTGATAAACAAGGTGTCATCAACCGTTCCTTTTGTGAAATTGTTTTTGAGCAAGAAAGATGATAGTTCGTCATACCACGCTCTTGGAGCTTGTTTTAAACCATAAATGGCTTTCTTAAGCTTGTAGACGTAGTCTAGATGATCTTTGTCGATGAATCCCTCTGGCTGACTCACATACACTTCTTCTTTCAGAGTTCCATTCAAGAAAGCTGTCTTAATGTCCATCTGATAGACTGTGATGTTTTTGTGAGCTGCATAGGCTAAGAAAATCCGGACTGCTTCAAGTCTAGCTACAGGCGCGAATGATTCTTCGAAATCTATCCCTTCTTCTTGTGGATATCCTTTAGCCACGAGACGAGCTTTGTTACGAATTACAGTCATTTCCTCATCCAGTGGTGGTGGTGGTGGTGGTGGTTGATTTTGAGCGGGTGCAGCAGAATGTTGTTGAGATGCATTTGTCGAAGTTCCACCATAATATTCATCAAACATTAACTCGAAGAAATTTTCCAGTTCTTGTTCTGAAGGTTTGTCCGTGTTTGTTGACTGAGCTCCTTGAGGTACGAGTCCTGAACTGATGTGTCCAGAAGTCAGACTGTTTGGTGCGGGTCCTAATCTGGTTTGATTAGAAGCCATTGGATTAAGCGCGGGTTCTAGAGCGTATCTCTCAGAAGCCATTTGTGAAATCTCGTCAAACTTCACATTCATCGTCTCCATTATCTTTTTCGTTCTTCTATTATACACCCTGAATGCCCTCGAGTTTTCTGAATATCCAATGAAGATTCCAATATCACCCTTAGCTTTTAACTTTCCTAGATCTTCTCTGTCATTCGTTGGATAGCACAAAGCGCCAAACATGTGAAGGTAAGAGATGTCAGGTTTCCTGTTGTTCACTAGCTCATATGGGGTTTTATTGAATCTTGGATGGACTAGGGATCGGTTTTGAGTAAAACAAGCAGTGGCTACAGCATCAGCCCATAAGAATAGTGGTGCACTAGAATATATCAGCATTGTGCGAGCAGCTTCCACAAGTGTTCTGTTTCTTCTTTCAACTACCCCATTCTGCTGTGGAGTTCTAACAACTGATGTTTGATGTGTAATTCCAACATCTTCGAGGTAAGTTCTTAACTCCTGGTTTGTAAATTCTGTGCCATTGTCTGTTCTTATAATCCTTACTGGAGCTTGAAGTAGAACTTGAATACGCTTCAGAAAGGTGATGATGATGCCTGGTGCTTCGTCTTTTGATCTCAAAAACTTTACCCAAGTATATCTTGAATAATCATCAACGATAACAAGAATATACTTCTTCCCATTAATGCTTTCAACTCTCATTGGGCCACATAAGTCCATATGCAACATATGTAACCTTGCTTCCGAACTAGGTACGGTTTTGGGTTTATATGATGCTCTTTTACTTTTTCCTTGTTCGCATGATGGACATAGGTGTTCCTTGGTGTATTTGAACTTAGGAAGTCCGGTGACGATGTTGTCTTTGGCTAACTTGTTGATGTTGTCGAAATTGAGATGGGATAACCTTCTATGCCACAGCCAGGACTTAGTTTCGGTTGCCCTTGTCATAAGACAAATTGGTGATGTAGAAGCCATTTGGTTGATGTCGATAATATACAAGTTTGTGCCACGATTACCAGTTAAGAGATCATCACCAACCAAATTTCTAATAAAAACCGTGTTTCTCCTGAATGCAACTTCTAAATCTGCATCACAAAACTGCCCAACTGAAAACAAATTATGTCCCAATCCTTCGACGTAGTAAACTCGAGTGATCAAAAAATTCCCAAACTGAAGATCTCCAAAACCCAGAATAGCTGCTACATGATCATTTCCAAAGCGTACAGTTCCCATGAATTTCCAAACGAAATTGATCAGCAGCTTTAAATTCCCGGTCATGTGCTTGGAGCAACCCGAGTCGACGATCCAAAGACATATTTCGATAACCTGCGAAGAACAGAAGATTTTGTATTTGGAAACCGTTTTGAATTTGGTTCCATTGGGTTAGGAGTAAAATCCATATCACACTCATAGAATGTTTCAACATATTTCGATAACTTTCAATGTTCCATCCTGGAGAATGAATTTTCTACCCGTTGGTTTCCATACACAATACTTAAGATAGTTCCTAGGCATTTGGCTACTAGTGGTAGACCTAAAGCGTGCAACGAATCTTTCAGTAGATCTAGATCTAGCCCTAGTTCCTTTTGGAACTTTCTTCTGTTCAGGCGTAACATTCACATTCTTAGAAACACCTTCATCATGAACATACTTAATTAAACATTTCTTTTTATAAATAAAATTTTCTTAATGAACATACTGAAAGATTTTTATTGTGTTCTTTCTTTTTCAAAAGTTTATCAAAAGTTTATCTTCTTTCTTCTTTCTTTTTATAAATAAAATTTTCTAAAGCCTGCAAATTTGGAAGATCTCCTAACCAACCAGGGAATGTACCATTCAAGTGGTTGTTTCCAAGATCAAGCACTCTCAAGTGTGAGCATTTAGACAAGGAACTTGGCACCACACCTCTTAATTGATTTCCATTCAAACTAAGCCCTTCTAATCTGCAATCCTCGCATATCTTTGGAATTGTTCCTTGAAAGCTATTGTTCCCCATATCTATCATTTCAAGATATGAGGTGATATTTCTAAAGCATTGTGGAATCAATCCCCCAAAGCGATTATTGGACATATCCAATGATTGTAGATAGCTCATGTTGCAAATTGATGGAGGGAATGGCCCTTCAATCAAGTTGGACTGCAGGTAAAGTTCTTCTAGTCCATACCATTGAAATTGTGGCAAGCATGTTATCAAGTTATGTGAGAGATTCAAACCATACGGCCCATGAGTACCTCCTATCTCCCCAGCCCAACGAGGAATTTGGCCATGGATTTCGTTGTTAGAGAGATCTAACTGCCAAAGTTGTTTCATGGCTCGAAATGAATTCGGAAACACCTTTAGCTTGCAAGAGGCCAATCCTAATAACCAAAAACCAGGGTTGACATAATGATTGGCATTGTTTGTGGTAACAGAGAAACCACTGTATGATAGATCGAGACCTTCAAGGTTTGTGAGGCTTGATAACAATGTATCCAACTCCAATTCACCACTAAAATTATTAAATGAAAGGTACAGGTCACTGAGGTTGGTGAGTTTTCGAAATTTTTGCACATCAGTTTGGCCAGATAACTGATTGTTGCGACTGAGGTCTAACACTGTTAACGACGGAAGAGAAAATGACTCAAACGGTACATTTCCACTGAACATGTTATATCCTAGATAGAGATATTGTAAAGAGGGGGAAGTAAACAGCCAAGATGGCAACGTCCCATTAAGACTGTTACCAGATAATCCCAGATAATTAAGATGTGTTAGGTTAACTGAAATTTCTGAAGGGAAACCGCCTGTGAAACTGTTGTCTGACAAATCAAGTGTTTCCAAAGAATGAAGATTGAAAATGTAATGAGGTAATTTTCCTTCCAATCCAGTCAGGCGAAGATTAAGTAATTTTAAAGAAGAAGAGATGTTAAGACTCGTAGGTAAAACCGAAGAGATATCAACTTCTTCAAGTGAAAGTTGTTCCAAATTAGTAAAATTTCGAAAAATATTGATGAAAACATCTGGTCTAAGCTTCAAATCATAATTGAAAGAGAGATCAAGAGAGACCAATTTATGAAGGAGTGTGATCTCCGGTGGGACTTGGCCAGAAAACCAACAACGCGAGAGGTTGAGATGAGTGAGACTATTTGAAAACCTTCCTATTTCACGTGGAATTTGGGAAGGATAAAAATAATTGAAAGCAAGGTTGAGTGTTTTGAGGTGAGGAAGGTTGAAGAGGGAGCTGTTAGGATGAATTGTACCGTTTAGCCTTCCACAACTAACGTCGATGCCGATAACGTCACCAGTGGAGTCGTCGCAAGTAACACCATCCCAGTTACAGCAATCTGAATTTCTGTTCCAGTTCATCATTTTTGGATAATAATGATGACAGAAGTAATCAAAGGGTGTGTCGTTGATGGATGAAAGGTTATGTTTGAAGAGAAGCAAAGCTTCACTCTGTTTTGCGGAGCATTTGTGAATATTAGTATTATTCAAAGAAGTGGAAGAAGCAAAAGTGGTGAAAGAAAAGAGAAGGAAAAAGATACCAAACAGTTTTGAAAAACCCATATTGTTTTATTTTTAATTGCTATAAAAACTCACAATTGCTACAAATATATATACTAATACGTATAAGAATATTCTCCTAGTTGCTTTCACAATAATATATGATTCAGAATATATTTGTGGTCTAGTTTTATTCATTAGCGTATCACTTGGGAAATTGGGTTGCTCGAGTCTATTTATTGACTCTAAGCTCTAATTCTTTGTCGAATTATGCAAAAATTTCCAACTTTTGAATGCAATAGAGAAGAATCATTCAATGAAATATTGTAGTCCACAACAAATATTAATATAGTTGCTTTCACGATAAGATAGATCGAAATATGTTTGTGGTCTAGTTTCATTGATAAACGTATCACTTGGGTTATACAAGTGTATTGATCGATCTTTGTCAAATTATGAACAAATTTCAATTTCGGATTATTGCGAAAGAAAAGAATCGTTCAATGAAAATTTTGTGGTCCACCATAATGTTTGTCTGCAAAAAATTTCATAGAGATTCTTGTGTTCTCTATTAGATTTTTGGGTTCTCAACAAAAAAAGCCAACTTACATTTATGATCTTAGTCACATTATACAACTCTTTTAATTTGATAGTCTCACAATTTTCAATTCATCTTTTATTGTGCAAAATTTATAAACTTCAAATTGACATAATTAAAAATAACAATCAGTTATTGGAACTTTATTGTGTTTACTTTTTTTACTGGGATTTTAATATCATGCTTAGAAATTATTAAAGTTTACAAACAAATGCTTGCATAGTGGTTTTTTGAGGTTTACTAGTTTACTAATGGTGTAGGTCTTTATGTTGGTGTTCTTTCTATGCGTGCGTATGCTTTTCTGATGGTATTTGTTTGTCACTGTACAGAGAAATCTAAGGGTCTTCTACTCTTCTTTACTTATTTTACGTTTACATAGACTTTTGGAATGAACCAACTCACAATAGTTTTTGAAAATAGTACTTTTAGAAAAAGCTAAATGCTAACACTAAACGCTTTTTTCAAGTAGTGTTTGAAAATAGTGCTTTTAGAAACGTTAAACGCTACTTCTCAAATGAGCTTTTTATATTCACCGCTAAACACTAAGCGCTCTTAAATGTTCTTAAAAGCTCCTTGCCAAACATACCCTTATTATGCTACTTTTTTTGCGGGTTATGTATGTTGTTAAATTGTTTAGCATTTTTGGTGAATGTTTATGTTCAAGGGTGTTTGTGTCTGCTATGCTTAGTAGATATATTGGATTGGTATGGGATTACCAACTAATCTTTTGGTGAGATGAATACGTTTTAATAAACACATTGGTAGATACTCATTTTAAGCATAACGGTAAGCTGAGAATTTGCCATTAAAACTGCCCTGAAAACCGCTTACCTGATTTGAAGTTTGAACACCACCAAAATTTCTCCGCACCTCACCTATACATTACTAAACATGATTATGTGTGAAGTAATTTTAGTGGTGGAAAAGTCTCTTCCATTATTGACACAATGTAGTTCTTGTTGACTTCTTAATGTCATTAGATGTCAAAACTACTAGTATTTAGTATGTACTTAGTTTAGTTAATGTAATATGTATTTAGTTAATGTAAATGGGTCGAATTAGGTTGCTGCAATGGGTCAAAAGCAGTTAACCCAAACACCCCTGCAGCAGTTAGAAAATGGCAGTTATGGTAGTTGGTAGTTAAGGCAGTTATGGCAGTTATATGCCAAGGGTCACAATGTTTAGAAATAACTGTCATGGTGTCGATTAGATTAGTATAAATATGTATTATGCAGTCTGCAAGAATATAACAGTTCAACATCAATAAAAGTTTCAGTTTGCATACTTTTGCCCTTTATACTGTTTCATTGATTCTCACATCACAACACAATTACGGTTCATTATAAACACATTCTGAAACACAACATGGTTGGCTTGAAACCTTTGCAAAAGTTCTTTCTATGAGAAAAGAACTAAGCATAAACACTTTTGTTCACCCCAACACTCAATTTGATAATCTTCGTTTAACGCAGTAAGTAATATGGGGTTTAGCGATGGTAGACTCCATATTTCTTGATGGGTCTTGTTTAGCCCAAATATCAAGTTATTGGCCACCATACAAACGCCATGTACTTGTCCATGAAGCAGGACATCTACTCGTTGGTGAGTCATTGTCACACATTTATGTTCAAATTGATCAGAAACTTGTCAATTTTCATATTCGTGAAATGTGTTATGATACTAACTAATCTCCCTATATGAAATTGCAACTTATCTCATGGGATGTCCTATTCGTGGCGTAATTTTAGATCCTATTGTTGCAATGCAAATGGGGATTCAAGGGCAGGTAAAATCTATTTGGCCTGCAACTTGGCAATTAGTACGTTAAAGTATAGTTTGAGCTCTAATGGTATACAATTTTCAATTGTGCAGGCAGGAACACAATTTTGGGACGAGAACCTTCAAAATGAGCTTGCTGAGGGCCGTCTCACCGGGATTGCCTTTGACAGGTAGATATGCCATTCCACTAGTTTATTTTGGACTGAAATCAGTAGTGTGTTACAGTTAGGTTCATGAGTTGTTACAATACATTAGATGACCAAAACGGACACCCTGTGAGGAAAGTGAGACACGATTATGACAGTGGTAGTAACTTTATATTTTCTTCCAAAATTTGTTGCTGCTTAAATGAATACGCTTATCCAAAGCTGATCTTTTAGCCCCTAAACAATCAGAAGCAGAAATTGTTTATTCAAACACTCAAAAACTAATTTACTGCGACTCTGCGACTACAAGTTGTATAGATTTAAAGGAAAGTACAAATACCCCATCAATCAGCAAATTTGTTGTGCAGTATATTTTATTTGGTGATTCTTCCATGACATTTTCAGTTTCTTCCAAATACGTGATTAACGCTTCAACTTTATCCTATATATAGATTATTTTCTGATCAACCAATTCCCTAATTCAGGAGCCTACATAAGACTCAACTTGTTAGATATAAGACTTTATGATACCCTATAACTCATTATCTTTAACGAGTTTCAATTACTTTTCAGATACTGCATGGCATTACTTGGCGGGATAGCAGCAGAAGCTCTTGTTTATGGTGAGGCGGAGGGTGAAGAAAATGACGAAAATCTATTAGGAGCATTTGTCTACTTTTGGAACCACCGTTTTCTGTTGCTCAGGTAAACTACTAATCACCAATTTTTACTTTTTAGTAAGTTTACGATCATAGCAGACAATGATAATAAACCATGGATTTGTAATTGTGTTGAAACAGATGTCAAATCAAGCACGGTGGTCGGTTCTGCAGTCATATAATCTATTGAAATGGCATAAACATGCGCATCAAGCAGCTGTTAAAGCTTTAGAAAGTGGCGGTAGTCTGAGTGTAGTCATCAGAAGTATTGAAGAAGCAATGGCTACAAATAGATGATGTTTATGAGATATAGTTAACATTATTTGTAAATATATATACTAATACTTATAACAATATTCTTGTACTTGCTTTCACAATAATATAATCCAGAATATATTTATGGTCTAGTTTCATTCATAAGCTTATCACTTGGAAAATTGGGTTGTTCGAGTCTATTAATTGACTATAAACTTTAATTCTTTGTCGAATTATGCAAATATTTCCAACTTTTAAATGCAATAGAGAAGACTCGTTCAATGAAATAATGTAGTCCACAACAATATTAATATAGTTGCTTTCACGATAATATAGAACAAAATATGTTTGTGGTCTAGTTTCATTGATAAACGTATCACTCGGGTTATACAACTGTATTGATCGATCTTTGTCAAATTATGAAAAAATTTCAACTTCGGATTATTGCGAAAGAAAAGAATCATTCAATGGAATTCTTTTGGTCCACCATAATGTTTATCAGCCAAAAATTTCATAGAGATTCTTGTGTTCTCTATTAGATTTTTGGGTTCTCAACCAGAAAAGCCAACTTACATTTATAGTCAGAGTCACATTATACAACTCTTTTAATTTGATAGTCCCACAATTTTCAATTCATGTTTTATTGTGCAAAATTTTTAAACTTCAAATTGACATAAAGAAAAATAACATTGTGTTATTGGAACTTTATTTTGGTTACTATTTTTACTCGGATTTCAATATTACGCTTAGAAATTATTAAAAGTTACAAACAAATGCTTGCATAGTGGTTTTTTGTGGTTTACTAATTTACTAATGGTGTAGGTCTTTATGTTGGTGTTCTTTCTACACGTGCACAGACTTTTCTGATGGTATTTGTTTGTCGGTGTACAGACAAATCTAAAGGTCTTCTTTACTCATTTTAATTTTACATAATTTTTCGAATAAACCAACTCACAATCTAACATTTATTTATGAATGTAAGTTCTTGGTTATAATGTTGAATGTTCCTTCTAAATAAGCCGTAGGCCAGTTATATAAGCATAAACTAGGGGTGTTCACGGATCGGGTAATACCACAACAACCGAAAACCGAACCGAACCGAACCGAACAGAACCGAACAAAATTGAACCGAATTCATAACTGAACCGAGTAAATATTCGGTTATCGGTTTGGATATGGTTTTGGTAATGAAAACCGAGAACCGAACCGAAAACTGAATTCTTATGAATATATATTTTTTCTATGTATTTATATGAAAAAAAAAAAAAAAAAAAAAACATTACTAAAACTCTTTTTTAGTATAAATATAACATTTTTATAGAGTTCAACGGGTTGTGCAAAATTTTTCGACCCTCAAGAAACAAAACTTCATTTTTAATAGGATTGGTTTTGCCATCCAAAAAGGGGCTGCGGCGCAACTTGTTGCTCGTTTGCCTGCCATCTTATTGTAATCTGTTAAATTGTTGTTAGTAATATATATTTTGAGAGAACATTTTCCTATGTATTTTAATGAAAAAAAATTACTAAAACTCTTTTTAGTATAACAATATATTTATTTAAGCTAAAAAGAAAATTGTGCCAAAATATATATAATTAAATGAAAAAGTAATTAAATTATGTAATTCGGGTTATTCAGTTCAGTTTTTGGTTATTTGATTGGGTTTTCAATTCGGTTGAATCAGTTTTGAATTCGGTTTCGTTCGATTTTTGGTTTGACCTAAAATTTCAAACAAACACACACTAAATGAAGTAAGAGCCCAGCCCAGCCCAGCCCAGAATGAAAAACAAAAGAGACCTATTTTCTTTCTAATTTAGTTCTCTTTCTCCTTCCTTCCTAGGCACCAATTCAGCCGTCCGTTAACAACTTATTATAGCAGTAACCATATAAGCAGTTTGGACAAGCAATAACCATATAAGCAGTTTGGACAAGCAATCAGCTTAGGGCTGTTCTTTGTCGGATTTAGATACTTAATATTTCGGATACAAATACTAGTTCAGATTTCAGTTCTCTTTCTCCTTCTCCTTCCTTCCTAGGCACCAATTCAGCCGTCCGTTATTATTCCATCAGATTTCAAATGATGCTTTTGGCCGATTTATTCCATCAGATTAGGCAGTTAGACAAAAAAAAGTAAGGCTGAGTACTGCCTGTGCCTGTGTAGGTTTAAACATACTACGGAGTACCTCAGATATATTGGTGTACAACTATGCAACGTAATACTAAGGAACCAAAACCATTGTGTCAGCTTTAAATTTGAAATAGTATATAGATAATAAGATATATATGTGACCAAACAGTTGATGACGAATTTGCAGTTTCTAAGTTAGACGACTTAATTAAGTTGATGCGTGAGACCTAGAACTTAAGGCATGAGATGGGATGAAACATGCTTACATGACAAATTGATGAATCAATTTGATGTAAATCCCATAATGATCTAGGAATTGGAAAAGTGTTTGCCAATTATTGTTCGACAGATTACCATCTTTTATACTTTCACCAATAGCAGATCAACTGATGTGGTGAAATCTATGTAAAGTTGGATCCTAGATTTTCAAGAAAATATGTTGGTTATATGAATATATCCTTGGGTATTATATTTTCTTGGAAATATAAATTATCGAAAATACTAAAATTGAATTTTGTAAATTCTTTTAAATGTATTAATGCAACATTAAAACCGTAAACGTGAGTTATTCTTTTATCAAGTAAATTAATCTACACCCGTATGGGTTTTTTTTGTTAGAGTCAATTTTACTAAAAGAATAAATTAAGTCTTCTTTCTATTAGGAGAAGTGTGAGACTTAATCCTAATCCTTTTCATGAATGAGAAAGATATAATAGGATGATTAGAATTGTCTAAATTCTAAATACATAACTCATAGCAAAATTTAATAGTAAGATTATTTGCACTTTATGAGTTATTAAATTAGAAGCTAGACTGATTACTGCAAAATGGTAAAAGACGAATTAGATTATTTTATCTAGTTGTTTTGATTTGACCATTTAAAGATACTACATACAATTGTTGGAATGGTAGATCTCTTCAGGAAGAAATTGCATGCCCAATTTTTCAAGTTAATAGTTTGGAATGTGATGAATCACATTTATGTAGTAGAATACATTCTTTTAGAACCTATATATAATTGTTGGAATGGGTTTTCTTAAAAGATGTAGGAAAGTAAACAGTACACTATTTCCTTTCACTGATTAATGAAACATTTACAATGTTGAAAAATTCAGTGGGAGTATTGTGTTCTTATGGTTGAATAAGGGATTATTGTAATGTTCTCTAATTCAGTGGGAGTTATAAGACTTATTGTCTTAATTGTAACTCAGATTATCTTTTGAATATCTCAAGATAATTACTTTCCAAATATAGACACTAATATTTTCAAGGATAGTCCTGAGCGTTTCCTTGATTGATTGAGTAAACTCTATATCTACTAGTTATGCTAATGACACAAATCATATTGTTCACATTAACAAACGCGTGCGTGTTGTTTATGTGGTACATGATGTTGTTCCATGCACAAGTGGGAGAAATCTACATTGTGTGCAAGGTACAACACATAAGAATACGATTTAACGGATTCTCTTAACTGCAAAGTAAGAGACTATAGTTCTAATATGATTAATATAAATCTAATCTAAGAAACACTTGGTGTTGAAATTTAGTAAACGTGAGACGCAGGCTAAATATTAACAACAAGGTGAATTTCCATGTATGCATGAGACCAACATGGATAATTTACAATTTCTAAATTAGACATCTATTAGAACATGTGTCAATGTAATACTACTTCAACTATAATATTTATGTATTATTGGAATGACATAAATGTATGAAGTAATATAATACTACTTCAATAATTATGTATTATAAGAATGACATAAATAAATGAAGTAGTGTGTTAACTTGAAAATATTATTGAAACCAAATGATCGTGTTCATGATTACTTTAATTATACATGTTTATACTTTATTGTATAGTTATAAACATGAAGTCTTTTAAGTATTACAAGACTTATAATAAAGTAAGACGTTAACTTGTTATGGTCTTTTAATTAAGACATATACAAGAAGTCATTGAGATGATCAATGATTAATAACGTATAGTGGGATTATAACATGTTCAGGTTTTGATGAGACATGAACATGAAGTGACTTGGTTAAAAGTACTTATGTTATAAAGCATGCAATTGGTTTGGAAATACTATTATACCATTAAGTTGACTTAGTTGGTAATAGGTATACCAAAAGGATTATGGTTATCTTATATATATATTGTTAGATCTTCTTACAATATTAATTCTAATTGAAATACCACATATTTATGGTATGATCAGTTAGAGAAATCAAACTTTTGTTAGATTGTTTGATTAAAGATAACTATGACTTCTAATCTTCCAAATGTTATCAATGTTAGAAATTGAGTATGGATTGAATATACTCAACGAGTGTGGCGGCGGCCGGCCGCGTTGCGGCCTGGGTTTTTTTTTTTTTTTTTTTGGTTGTATTTGGCTTACGATGGTTTTTATTAAAAAAACATAACATAGTTGTAATAAGCAATAAGATTAATGTATACACAATAATGGCGTTCGATTGTGTTGGCTGTTTCGACCCGACCCATGAAGCTCCTGGCGGAGGCTGAAAAATGGCCCAAAATTGACAGGTTTTTGTTTTGTTACAATATATGTAAGTATCAGAAACCTTGTATAGAATAGAATTAATTACATATTTTTGGTAAGGAAAAAAAAATACTGCATATTGTATAGCTATAATATCTAAACGCCGTCTCCTTGCCAATCCATCCAAGCAACACGGAGAAACACCTTTGAGACACATCCAGAGGTTCCGCTCTATGTCTAGAGGTGAAGTTATCAATGTAACGCATGCAATGGTGGTCTAACGGAAGAGTGGTACCACCAGATGTGACATATACAACCCTTTTAGGTCCCTGACTTCCTGAGAACAGAAGGAGATATAAGTTTACAAAATGGTGAAAGCACAGAAAATGTAATACATTATACATTTACAATCAAAGTAAACATGCCTGATGAAAAGGATTTCTGATCGATACATTGTATTAGCTTCGTGCTTATGCTGTTTGCGGCTTTCAGAAGAGGTGCTGACTAGCAATGGACAGAGGCTCAGATTCGCATTTACTCATGGAGAAACACCTTTGAAACACATCTAGAGGTCCCCGTCTATGTCGAGAGGTGTAGTTATCAATGTAATGCATGCAACGGTGGCCTAATGGAAGAGTGGTACCAATTAGCTTCGTGCTTATGCTGTTTGCGGCTTTCAGAAGAGGTGCTGACTGGCAATGGACAGAGGCTCAGATTCGCATTTACTCATGGAAAAGTAAATTTGCAGAAATATTCATCATCCCATCTTAATGATTCGCCTCTGCTAAGGCCTTCCTCCAAACTGTTTTTTCTGCTTATGTGCCAAGCAAGAATTCATATGCTAAGGAAGTGGCTTTTGATATTTTTCAAATGTACATAAGGTCAAAAGCCCAGAAAAAAAATATTGAAAGCCATATATTGTACAATTATATGTATATATATACAATAAATAATTCAAAAGTACATTTACCATGTCGTGACTGTTGTAATATTCTTATGAGGCTTTCCTGGTCAAAGTAAGATTTTCAAAGTGAGAAGCGACATATGTGTCATGTATTCTGCTACAGAACTGCATATTATAGAATATGTAAGGCATATAACATATATTCAATTAAAAACATATCATATAATTAACAATAAGCGTATTTGTTGTCATAACAATTTACACCATTAATTTATCGTCGGGTTTATGTGTGTGATGGTTATATCTGATTTTTATCAATTTTTCTCTGGACACACCATTCAGTTTTAATCAGTTTTGTTTGTACTTGTTTGGTTAAGTTGCCTAAGATGTGAAAGGTTGTACAATTAATGCATGTTCATGCATGTGTTAATGAATCAATGATGAAAAGTTGTTTGCATTGAGTAGTTTAAGAGGGGCAATTAAAGCCAGTGACTTGATAAGGTGCATAGAAACAAAGACTAATTATGAAAAACTGGTTGTATTGAGCATTCCAAGAGGGGCAATTAAAGCAAGTGCCTTTATAAGTCATAGATAAATAGAAGTGCACACTCATTAAGCAAGTCAAGGTACAATTAAAACACACACACATACATTTTGAAAAAAACCATTTCATATTCAAAGCAACAGAATGACAACACCTATGCCATTCTGTAAGGAACTTGCTGCTGTTGCAGATTCGAGTTTAGTTAAAGATATGATGGTGGTAAAGTTTCGGAGAGAGGTTACAGTGACATTGGTAGATGAAGTTGAGTTAAGAAAGAAATCTAAAGAAATAATGTCTCGTGTGGCTGAGAGGGATTTGGTGCTTGGGGAGCTGGACCTGTTGTTTTCTTTTAACTCTACTATTCATAGCATTTCGGAACTAAACAACTTGCAAACCCAAGATCTGACAGAAGTGTCGCTGATTTTGGTGAATGTGGTCAAGAAGCAGAAGTGAGCATCAGAGCTCTTGGCGCTGATTGAGAAGCTGAAGTGCTTGCCGTACTGATGGTGGCTGGTTTGTGTTTTGCGAATACCTATCTTGGGTTTAGGGTTAGTTGGTGGTGCCTAGTGTTGTGTGGGGTATTTTGTTGAAATGTTTGATGGTTTAAATTAGTAGATGATTAATAAGAAAAAAAAAAAACCCTTATTATATGTTGGTTTTATCTGTGTTGCAAGTTTTAAGTAGTGCAAGATTTAGAATTGGTAAGTTTTTTGTTGAAACATACCTGGTTTTTTTTCTCTTTTTTTTGTGCAGCATGGTTCTGGGTTCTTAATTTGCTTTGTATCTATCAATCTGTTTAAAACAATTATAAGCACTCGATAATTTTTTTAAGAAACAAGTGGTCTAATAAGTAAAGAGAAAATGTGTCTAATTAATGGTAATAGGGTATGGACTGTAATTTTAGACAACAACTTTGATTATATAAGATAATTTTTTTCTATGTATTCTAAACATGTAAAAAAGTAATATAATGGCATTGCGATTGGTAGTAGTCAATGAGTAAATAATATGCATAAGAGTTGTATTTCTATCTAAATATGCATAAACAAAGAACGAAACCTGTATATGCATTTACCTGATTTGGTGAGCGTAACTACAATCGAAAGGTGTAATAAACCTTGTCATCATTCTTCTTTTTCTTGTGCATCTTGTCCCTTTTTCCACCTTTGTCGCTGTCATTACGCCAATCATCAGCAATTTTCATAATTACAGCAAAGTATTAAAAGAAAAATGACTAAAATAGGTTTGTTTCTGAAGCCTATGCTTCATGCTTATTATCCAGCTTTTGAGGTTATTTCCATAATTCAGTTACAATAAGGTCATGAGAAAAAAGATAAGCCAAATAAAAAAGGCTAATGAAAAATAAGAGTGTTTGTTTAAGTTTATTTGCGGGCGTATAAGCTTATGTGGACAAACCCACCCGAATATACCCTGGGCAGCAATCAATGCTGCAAACCAAGGGGAAAAAAATTGGCAAGTAACCTGAGTGTTTTTTAGATCAAATTCGGCGAAAATAGTTTAAAAATGGGACTTTTAAGCATCTGTTTCGCCACGTGCTTAACTGAAAATCTGGCCTTGCATATTTTTAACTCCAGTTCCACAAAAGGCCCTGATCAATAATAGAGTGTAACTTCCAAGGATAGATGGGAAACAAAAGAGGATAGTGCGAAAAAGTAATCTTCACAAAATTTCTCGCCACACTATTCTCTTCTGTTTCGCATCTTTCTTTGGTAAGATGCACTGTGCCAATGATCAGAGCCTTTTATGGAACTGAATCTACTAACATGCATAAAACAATCTAAATGTGTTACCAATTTAATTGTATGCGTTGATGCTTATGTGAAAGGAAAAAAAGTCATAAGGTAGACGTACCAGTACAAAACAAAAGCATCTGGCTTCTTTAAAAAAAGACGGTCTTTTTGGGCTATTAAATGCTATTTTGTGACACATAGATCGCATGTTTCATCAGATTTATGTCGCACAAAATAGCATTTAACAGCTTAAGAAGATAGTATTTTTTTCCACTTAATGCTCTGAATTTCTTGGTAGGTCCTCTACCATTTTCGAAAGCTGGAAAGATATGCTGGATGTGCATTTGGTAATGGGTGCATATATATAACCAGTTTCAGAAATCTACATATATAAGTAACAGATAAATATAAGAAAACGGGGCTAAGGTTAAAATATAATGTTTAACGGGAAAATTACCGCTGAGCTTATAAAGCCGGTCTTTGGTTCCTAGCTTCTATTTGTGAGTTGTTGTTGTCATTTGGTCTAGGCATTCATTGCCTTGCTGTAATAGTGTTGGAGCTGAGGCCTTGGTTAATTGTGCATCTCGCATAACAAAGTAAGTATTAATGCATATACATGAATAAGGTTTAGATGTTTATCTGTTTGATTACGCAATTTTTTGAAATAAAGAAAAGGAAAAAAAAGTAGTTTTGTTAATAAAGTTTATTGATAAAAGATCATGGCAACCTATTGTACCTTGCTTTGTAAGACAATTGTGGATTTGATATTTTTAGCAATCTATTGTCTAAGAACTGTTTTGGCAATTGTTGAAACATAAATAAAAAGGGAATGACAACCTGAGTTTGTAACTTGAGTCAGACGGATTTATCATGCTCATGAATAACATAGGATACCACAAAAAACACAATCCAATTGTAACCATGGGCCCAGCAGAGATCACGTGTTTAGCTACAATCAGGCTTTGTTGATTGAATGGATGTCGGACAACCGATAATCTATTGGATGAGTCAGGGTCTGACATGCCATTCAATCAACAGAGCCGGATTATTGCTAAAATTCTAGTAACGCAACTATGATCGTGAAAAGAGGTAGAAGGGTTGACCTATCTGCAGCGAAGAGGTCAAAAGGCACACACTTAAACATACAGTCAACCATCATTCACATTACCTGCAAAGGAAAAACATAAATTACGCAGTTAGGCTATAATCTCATGAAAATATAAGCGAGTGTCATTTTACGAATGCAATCTACTCGTGGGACACCATGAAAAGGTTATCAAATGACAACGCTTGCCTGTCCTGAATACAATTATAATCACTATTATATTGTAAACAATAATCAGTATTATATCTCTAACATCATATACCTGTGCAAGCTTACTTACCATTGATAGATGTGTGAACTGATAGGCCCATGTTCTATCGTAGGTTTTTGCGCCATTCCAATTTCCAATCGCAATAGGTAGCCATTATAAAATATCTACAGCTAACATTGTAATAATTTTATAATGAACTACCTATTGCGATTGGAAAATGTTCAGGCTATAAACGCATCAGTTTTGATTGTAGGTTGTTTAGTGTTCGACATTTGTTTTGAATAATATAGTACTGGATGCACCTGCAAAACAAAAAAAGAGCAAAAGAAAATTGTAGAGAAAGTGTAAAAATTTGAGACACAGAAGTGTAAAGAAACCATGAAAGAAAGATGAAATGGAATGCACATATGTTAAGAAGCACAACATGACATTATATTGTATTAGGGAGGGTAGAACTGTTAAAAATGCTCTGCAACATAAAGACCGCCAATTCTGTCTATAATACAGGAAACCTAGTAGTCTTTAAGCTGGTCTTTAAGCCGTTGATCATTGCATGGTATTTTTTTTAGTAGAAAGTGGGTTGTTTTTTGTGTTACATGCACGGTATGATCAGAAAACCGACTATTTTGCTTAGTCATTCATATTTTACCCAACCATAGTCATAGATAGTTATACAACATAAACAAAAGAAATTGCCATTGGTAAGACAAAACCGAAAATATTATAACAAACTTGTTTAATAATCCAACTGTCACTGGCTTGTGCTTACAAACAACATAATCTTGTGAAAATTTACATCTAGTTAAAAAAAAAGATTGAAAAGTAGTTTTTATATTCATAGTAGTTGGTGCAAGCTCTTGACAACAAAATGATGGCACTCATAAGTCACGCAAGCTAAATGGAAAAAAAAGGTTTCTTATTAACCTTGCAATAAAGTTAACAAAAGCGATCGCAATTAAGGTAAGATATACAAAAAATAACATACCTGAGAATTGGACAATAGAACTGCATTTAGCTGATAATTGATATGTGCATCTGCTCGGGAATGTGTAGAAGCAAGCTCCTCAGGTGCTGCGTTTGCCATTTTGGCACCAATCTCAGCTATCTTATCTGGCCGAGTATACTTTAACTCTTCAGCAGCGCGTCTCAAGTCCACGACATTTATATTTTTCATACTCTCTGACGCCATTTTCAGCAACTCAGGAGTATACATCATCTGCAGTTTCACACAAAACTGAACAGATTTATAACAATGAATACCAGATATGTGTATTAACATAAAAAAAAAAAGAGGGGTCAGTGGTAAGTGAAAAAGTTGACTAAACTAAGTTCAAACGTTTGTTTAACTTACACATTAGGTAACCAATTTTTAAGCATAACATGAGTAGGGGTCTATAAAATCAATACCTTACAATCTTACCTAGTATAATCTCTCCAACAGTGCCACTGGTTTTCTTTCCTGCAAGTACATCAAGAAATGTCATTTTCCCGACGCCACTTATGCACATCAATGCTGTGAGAATACCACGTCTAAACCCCTCGCTATATCGTGAAGCAATTGGAGCCTTTTCCTACTGAATCCAGATCTTCTCATTTCTTGGCATCAAACGAACAATCACCTACGTATAACAAAAATGAGTAACAGGCGTCCAAGATTGAAAATTTATATATACAGTTTTGAACAGTTACCGGCGGTGGTTCAAAGCGGTATCGCTAGTCTTGGAAGGTACTCGTTAGCAGTTCAAATGGTAGCATAACCTTTCCAGTAAAATTAATGGCTGAATAAGTATCTATTGATGAGAAACCGAAATTTGTTAGTGTAAAGTGATATTCAACTTAAACAAAGAGTTATTTTTATAACATGGACCATCCATGCAGATGGAATAACACTTTACTAATTACTGGCTAGGGGAAAGTGGACTCAACTATAATGCATATGTGAGTACTATACATCGAATAGTTATTAGCCCTAAAAACATTGAATAAACTGAAATGTAACACGTACAAAAGCAAGATCTAACCTTAGTAAGGATTAGGGATGGCATTAAAGCATTTTTTAGTTGGTCTAACCTTTTCACTGTATTGGTGACCCGTATGATTCAGATACCATTTTGTTTGAAATAATTGTACGCGCAGCGGGAACTAAAGTATAACATGACATGTTTAAGTGAAACGAACTAAAGTATAATATGACATGTTTAAGTGAAACGGAATTCTATAAGGAAATTAGTTGAAATGGTTTTGGTAAGGCCACATCATATGATGATATGAGTCACGACACAGATGAATAGCAATATACCTTCAATAGTAAAATTCTCGCCAGCCTCCTACTCCTCTTCCTCGTCTTCGACTCGCGCATTCTATTGTCACTGCAAAAGTCAATGACACAAAAACTATAAGACACTGCTTGTTACCTTTGAAAAAGTTAATAAAAAAATCCTGCTAACATACCTCGGATCAGCAGAAAACAACGTTTTATCCAATTTAGAAACTATAACAGCCACATTCAAATATCAACCAATCACGACGACACCACATATCTACATAGGAAATACATTCTTTAGCACAATAAAGCACACAGCGAATTAAAACTTATTCGTATAATCGACACCAATAAAACTGCAGGGGATAAATTCATAGCTCACCAATAGGATTATTCTAGCCGCCATACTCATGAGCTCTCAGCATACCCTCAAACGCGACAGCCAGACCTGTTGGACACCATAGCACGTCTTCCCGACCCCTTCCCAAACACCCTTTATAATGCACTAACCTGCAAGGTGGTTGCAATGTTAATCGAACAAATGAACTCGTATAAACGCGCACGTTTCCAACACAAAGCTAAAGTATCAACTTAATTACACCTATATCAAATTTCAACAAAATCATACATTTATGAAAAATTAAAGATCGATAAACTTACAAAACGGTTTAGGCTTAAATCAATTGTACAACACTAATAAACTATTCCTAACATCTTGCCGGAAACATAAATTACTGAAAATATCAAAATTAGTCCAAAAAAAAACCCCTAATTCAAACCCTGAAAATAAAACTAACTCAAATGAATATAAAATAAATCAAATAACAAAAAAGCACTGACATATATTGACGTACCCAGTAACCAACCACACCAAAGGCATACAAACCACTTTCCGCACCGTCAGCAACACGATCATGTATCCGTCAGCAAAGCTTTGTTTCCCTCATCAATTTTCCATTCCAGAGTTCATCATCCAACTGAATAAGCAAAGTGATGGTGGTGTGTGATTTAGAAGACGCTGGAAAGTTATGGAAGGCGGCGGAGGTTTATCGGGTATAAAAAATTCAGGCATTGCATTGGGCCCAAGTAGCAAGAACAGGCCATCGGCTGCAGTGGGCTAACTGAAATGGGCCGCGTGTTACTGTAGCATCTACGACGTCGTATTAATTCTCTTTTAATATATATAGTAATTAGACTCCTAGAAGATTAATAAGACGTTATTGAATTATGAAATGTGATGAATCACATTAAGTCTTAAAATTGAAGTTCTGAATTTTTTAAGCTATTTATGTGAAGGTTATTAACAAAGAACTATCAATGTGTATTTGTAATGTCCTAAAAAAGAAAATTGGATTGTTGCTCTAATTGCCAAGTATTTATAGATAGTCTATATATTACTAAAGGCAAGTGGGAGTTTTATCTTAAAAGGATAAAATTACAAGATACATAATCTTCTAAAAACACACTAGTGAAAATCATGATGAGGCTAAACATGTAAATGATAAGCCTCAAGATGATGGAATTCTCATTCATAGATCCACTTGGATATCTCAGATATTTAATTAATATGCTGATGATTATATGATGAAGTATTACCAAAATAATGAAGTGGGTAAATTACTCATATTATGAATGTTAAAGATGTAGTTCATAAAGATATTCAAATTTAAAAAATTTGGTGTATCTTAATTCTTAATGGTTAGAGAATGAAGATGAGTTTATTCAAAGATAATGTAACCCTATTGGTTTAAATCTTTGTGTAGAAATCATATGGACAAAATTGTACACATATCTTAATGCATATCTTATGACAAGATTATTAATCATACTTAAGCAATTAACTATGATAGAATACTCTTTCTGTCACAACTCGTAATTTCATGTCCTTTTTCACATGTCAAAATTTCATTTTTATTTCGGGAAGTTACTATTCATCAGTTACTATTCACTATTACTATTCACTTTCACTATTCATCTCCGAAATTTTTATTTCATATTTTCGTAAGTTAAACTATTTTAACGGTAATCCGAGAGTTTGGCGCTCGTCGAATCATTTCTGCAAAAATCATGAAGCCGTGTCCGAGATTTACTTTTGGGTTTAAACGTCGTTCCAGCATCCTGATATGTCCATAAAACATTATAAACAATAGAAATATGATTTTCTCTCATTTTACGACAATTCTAAAAGTTTTGGAATTTTACGTTTTTCAGTTCAACGTTTTACGCAAATTACGCGTTTTAAACCCGCGTTTCCAGTTTTAACAGCGTTTAAGCAACCCGATGGAACTTACCATTCATTTTATATTTTATTATGGAGTATTTTGACAAGTTTAGTCATTCTTTCAAGTTTCATATTTTTACGATACCCGGATTTACGTTTCGCGGTTTAAAACTTTACGGTTAGCGATTAACGGAACCAAAACCGACTCCGTGAACTAGATATTAACAAGTTTCCTACATACTCATCAACCATGTGCAGCCCCCCCCCCCCCCCCCCCCCCTCACCATGTTACTTCCACTTGACCCTTTATTTACCATTATGCCATTGGATAAGATTTTTCTACATAAACACAATTAACACATCATATTTATTTTCAAGAATCATAAAGCAGGGTTTTCTCCCTTTCTTCTCCTCCCTAGCCACGACCCACATTGAAAACACAAGCAAGATCCATCAATTTTTGAAGATCAAGACATAATCAAGCTCTACTTTCTTTCCTTGTTAGGGTTTTGTGATAAAAACCTAGGTTTCTTAATCCATTTTTCATCAAACTCCATATATATTCAAGTAAGCTTCAAGTGTTTTTTTTCATCATCTATTACCTTCATTTCATTAGTAACATGTTGTATTTTCATGATATATTGGTTAAATATGCAAGTAGTTATGTTATATATACCACTTTTCAAGTATTTCTTAATTATTATGAGATTATAATTAACCTATGATTATCCCCATGAAACCCACCAAGGTTGGTGATGTTTAGGAACCCATGACACCTTAAGAAGGTGTATGGTAGGATTAGACTAGATTTGTGGTGATTGGAGTGGATTTGGACAAGTATTAAACAAGAAAAATGAATTTTAGCCACTATATAAATGTTGCTGTCCCATTTTGTAAAATCCAGAAAAATCAGGGGATTCCGGGTAACTTTGGGCTAGAGATTTAGAAAATAATTTCAAAAACTAAGCCGTGGGCGAAAGAACGGATTAAAACGAGTTTATAACGAAGGAGATACGATTTTTGCAAGTTTAACGACGAAAACTATTTTCTGAAAATTGTACTTGCTGTCCCACGATTTTCAAGGGCCAATCTGAGGTGTAAAACTTGATCTAGCCATCCCGACTTATCAAAAATATATTAGTATGTTGTCCCACTATTCCGGGGATATAAAGAACGTAGAAAACAAGCTTATAACGACCAAGATATACACGTTTCAAAATCGACGAAACTCTATTTATTTCCATCAGCTTTTTAGCAAAATATTACTAAGTATAGAAAAACAGTTTTTGTAATACATCATGTTCAGAGCCAATTTACTCATTAATAAACTCATTTCTGGAAAATTTACATCATTGACAAAAAGTTAGTTCACCCAGCCTAGTTTCCAAAACATCCACCTGTTTGTCAAAAGGATTTATAACGAATAACTTATGGATTTCCAAACTTTCCCGAAAACTGCCCAGAATCTGCCGAAACAGCCCAAACACCTTAATTCATGGCTATATATCTTTATGATCGAGACCCGTATGGACAAAATTCAGTTCTGCGACTTTTTAGATGAGGTGAAAGTCTTTCTAAAACTACTGAGCTTCTTTCCTAACTCTTAATATTCACCATTTCGCGACTAGTTTTGCGAGACCACTTTGGCCATATTTTTCAAGTTATGAAAAGTGTCATTTTACGTCGAAAACCTTATATTTGCCGATAGAACACCAAATAAGGATCGTGGAGTATCGTTTCAACATATATACTTGGAAAGTAGTTTTTATAACTAAACGAGACATCAACATGTATTTCAACGATAAACCTTATTTTCAAATTACACGAGTGGTATCGATAACATACGTATTTGCATGTGTAGCATCATTTCATTTCTTACATTAGACCGTATCATCCATATTAGGTTGCGGTTAGAGATCGAACCTCATTTCTGTGTATCAACTTTTGTCATCGTAGCTATCGCACCAGGTGAGTCATAGCCCTTACTCTTTTAATTGTTTTATCAACTCTTTGGGGGAGAATACATGCTCGTTTTACTTAAACGCATTACTCGCTTTACATGGTTGATTACCTGCATTTCATTGGTATGTTTGATTACCTGCATTTCATTGGTATGTTTGATTACCTGCATTTCATGGGATTGTCATCATTGTTTATATAACCTCATTGTTAAAATTGTTTATATAGCGGTTTTGCTACACTTATCTTTGAATTGAGATTCAAGCATTATTTTGTTCACACAAACCAAAACACATTTGGCAGTGGGTTGTAAACACACAGGTTACAAGTCTCTTATGGCGGGACTTGGAACTGAGTGGATTTACGATGCCTTTGCTGGGAAATCTTCATTCATATGCATAACATTCTTTTTCACAAGACTCTATGAACTCACCAACCATTGTGTTGACACTTTAGCATGTATTTTCAGGTTTTAAGCAATGGCACGCTACAGGAGGTTTTGGCAGGGCATGGCATGGTCATAGAAGACTCTGATTATTCATTTGGGGACTGTTTTAAACTATTTTAAGGGCCTATTTCCGCATTATTTTTAACAATGTAGATTCAACATTTTGATTAAACTATTTTATTCTAAATGATTCAAGTGAAAACCATTTTTGAACTTGTGTTGTAATACCAATTGAGTTACACCCCAGCTACATTTATACTTCCGCTGGACCCGATTTTGGGGGTGTGACACTTTCTTAAGCACATTAAAATGCAAAGATAGTAATTGTCATGCTTATTTTCATATATATGAAATTTGACAATGAATATCAAAACTCTTTCTTGAACAATTACTTGAGCGAGGACGATAAGTAATCAAAAGGAGTTTATGAATTCAAGCAAACCTTTGGAAGTGTACAAAGTGCAATAATTCATGAATGGATAAATGCATGCATCTAGGAGATTACTCTTATATTTAATTAATAAATCCATGTTTTGATTTATAATTGAAATAAGATAATTTATAAGTATTCCTGAAAGCTAGTGGGAGTATTATGTTTGATTTACTAAATCATATATGTTATAGAGTAACATTCCATATAAGTAAAATGTTAGACTTAGTTTGGAATGAAACTTTATTTGAAAGATTTAGAAAATAAAACATACAACCTTGGAACAAAAGTTTATTATTAAATAAACATGTACGGTAAATAAATTCTAATAGAACATAATATATCATTTAAAAAATGGATATATATTATGAAAAGATAGAACATGAATATAAATCTAAGTATGACTGAAGGATTTTCATGTGCATCATATTATTGTTACATCATGCTTAAATGCTTAATGATTTAACAATATTTGATATCTTGTGTAATGAATATTCTAAAGAAATATGTTTGACCTTAGAATAATGATCCTCAAACCTGGAATAGCTCCTAAAAATTACACAATGTATATTAAGTTTACGGCATTTTAAAGAGCATATTGTGTTTTATATACAATGATGCTGGTTTAAATTGAGACGACACTCAATAACTAGTGATGGAAGGATTTCATCCTTATTAATAGCCATGTGAACTAGTTGTGCTCAAATAAGAGCATAGTTGCATTATACATTAAAGAATTAGAATACTTAAACTTTAAAAGGTTTGAATGTTTGATTGTCATAAATTGGTGATTGAGGATATCACATCATTTATGAAAAATTATGTGGCTATATCAAGATAGTTGGATATACACATACAAGAATTTCACTTATTGAATTATCGAAATAAGTATTCTCAAAATTCGGATAGATCAAAGTTAGTTGAAATAAATGACTTGTCAGCAAGTATGATTGTCATTACTTGAGGCATAATTGTCAACAAGTCAGTACTTGGGACAAAATTCATTAACTAGAATTATCATGCATTGATCTATTTAGTATTTGGATAAAGGACATTAAGCAATTATTATCTATAATGAATTAAAGTACTTA
Organism: Artemisia argyi; assembly: GCA_030686995.1. NCBI lineage: Eukaryota > Viridiplantae > Streptophyta > Magnoliopsida > Asterales > Asteraceae > Artemisia > Artemisia argyi. The sequence goes on along the minus strand of CM060702.1, from coordinate 17,211,175 downwards.
GTACGTTTGTTTTCATTAATAATAAATTGTGTCCTATATTTGCATGTTTAAATCCGTGAATAATTTATGTTATTCTAAACTGTCCGTTGTCGATTAATGATATGGGAATATCATTAAACTAAGACAAATCTGAGTATTGGTTAAGAATATACTTGAAAGTATATTGATGCGTTGACATACTAATTTCACATGATATTCAATGAATTGGATATAGGACTTATCCCAACTACATGATTTTACTTTATGAATCTTGTCAGTAAGTAAATCATAAATTTGTTATCCTCAGACTTGAGATACCAGATAAGTGTCATGGATGTAGTGCATTTCTGTGAAGCAATCTACCGCTCACCGTAACACGGAGTTATAAGGGTTGTTTCCAGAAGTGTTGCAAAGTTCATGGGTTATTCTTGTAGTCAAGAAAGAATTTGTTCCTTCAAATTTGTTTTGAAGTTTAATACTGCTGGGCCCCTCGTAGGGTTGACAAGATGTTTGCGTGCGCACGCCCAAAGTCTATCTGGAATACGTTCAGATGTTTTGGTAATCTTGGTCAATCATAAACAACGAGAAACAAAACTGTTAATTAAAGAATGACTAAGATCCATATCTTTATTAACGTGGTATTAGAAACAAAAGAATAATAATAATGATGAATCATTAAAGGTTTTTCCAGGAGACCTTCCTCGAGTTGATCTAGGGGCATTGGCGTGTTGCTAGACGCTAACCAATGTCATTATACTATTATTAGATATCCAAGTGGGAGCTGTTAGAGTTTGTGGATAAATATTAATAAGTATATGTCTAGTATCGAACCCGAGACCACGGGATTGCACACTTTACGTATGAGAATTAAAGTTTAATAATTAATATAAAAAGTTATATTTAATTATTAATTACACAAAACAAATAAAGAACTTAGTAATTAACGAAAATTGACTAATGTTCAAAGATAAGGACCATGGATAAAAAATAGAGAACAAGAATGATCTAGAACCCAAGCCCTAACTTGTTCACTAAGTTTTGTATCCTATAAAAGCAATGTCAAGGATTTTATTTTGGACTCTTGAGTACACACGTAAAATCCAAAACTTTAACAACACTTGCTTTTTCCTCCTTGGTACTTTTCGGTAGTAATCACACAAAGCATATATACATGCATGCGTTTACAATGCATGTGCATGTATAGATAATAAGTTTTATTCTTTCTTTTGGTTACTGTAATCGAGAACAACAATACACAAAAGGTTTTGGTGATTTGTTATCTTGGTCAATTGTTTTTGTTTTTATTAAAACAAAAATTATTTTGTGTATACTTTAACTAGCATTACTTTAATTCGTTAATAGTACGTGTGTACAAGAACGTGGTACAATCACACTATTGATTGTATCTTGGATCGATTAACAAAACGATAAGGGGTAATCTATAGATCCCTAATTCATATAAACTCTAATTAGGGTTCATCCAAGAATTCAAGATTGCATACGGTACGTTCCTATTTATGTTTTCGTTAATAATTATATGTTATACTTGATCTATAGCTTCCGCATACGTGTATACTTTGATTATGATTTATTTATATGATAGTCATGTTATTTAAATTCTAACAATATGAACAATTATATAGTAACTAACTAACTAAGCTAATAAAGTATAGGTAAATAAGTAAGTAATGAAAAGAGTTGGAGAGATCAAACCACAACACAAGAATTTATAGTGGTTCGGCTACAAGGTCACCTTCCTTGTTCCTACTCCACTCCCCGAGTCACCTACTCGAGAGTTTTCTTCACTATGTCAACAAACTCCCTTATGGCGGAGAAAACCTTACACACCAATTTACACACCACAACTACGTCACAACTTGATCACAACTTCTACACAACTTCTTCACACCAATCTACATCACACCTATCTTCTTCACACATTTCTTCTTCACACCTATCTTCTTCACATCAATCTACTTCACACCTATCTTCTTCACAACTACACTACTTCACTACTAAACAACTTCTTCTACCTACATAACTTCTAATTCTTCTAAACTACTAATTACAAGCACAACACAACTTCACAAATAATATACACAACTACTCTTCAATGCTTCTTGAACTTAGTTGTAGAAGGAGTGTTCTTCTTTTGCACTTTGGATGAGGATGGATGATGAGGGATTAAATCACTTGAAACAAGGATTAGTAATCAAATGATCAAAGGATTTTGGAAGATGTTTAGAGATTTTTAGATCTGAAATTATTGTGCAAAAGGTGGGGGAAAATTCCAGATTTAAGGTGGTATTTATAGGAGAAAAATTCTGACAATTTCTGACAGAGGAGCCTGGCCGGTCCCCTTAAATCATGGCCGGTCCCCTTAATTTTAAGGGGACCGCCCCTTATAATTAAGGGAGCCGCCCAGCTGTAACGGCCAGAAAACTTGTCTTTTAGTGGGGAAAGTTTATTTGGTGAAAAACTAACTGATTTTGGTTAAAAATTTGAAATCATATATTTAGTATGATTAAAACATTTTTCTTTATTACCAAAAGTGTTTTTCAAAAATATATAATATGTTTATATAATTAAATAAACTTTGTATTAATTAATTAAATACTCCTTTGATCATGAGATGTATTAAACACTTGTTTATCCATACCTTAAGTGATTAAGTTGGATATAATGATATAAACTAGCTTAATACTTGTTTACGTAGTAATCTTACGTTTGATGATTTTACATTTTGTGATCGTCAAAATATAGAGATATCGAAAAGTATAAATAACGTTTTTATGCATTATTTATGTCAACAGAGGCCAAACAGCTATATGCCATATGACCATTTTTTTGATTTTTTTGAGGGTTTTTGGGAGTTTTAAGCCACTATAAATAGAGGTAATGAGTTGGGGTTGAAAACACATTAAAAACAATCTCATTTCTTTCTCTAATCTCTCAAAAACGCTCTAAAATCGCTAATTTGCTATAATGGAAAACTCACAATCACAACAAGCTTCCACTACTCCCTCCGTTGCTACTAGCAATGCCCGAAAACAACATTACACAAATGATGATGTTGATAAAGTTAGACCAACTACCCGAAAAGGTGATGTGTGGTCTAATTTCGATTTGTGTGACAGATGGTAATCAAAGGGCGCGTTGCAAAAAATGTGGGAATTTTTATAGAACACTACACTTAGGAATCATTTGGGTAGTTGTAAGGCGGTTCGAAATGATATGTCGCAAGGTACTATTGGTGCGGATGGTCATGTTTTTATATATGATGCGGATGTGCTTCGACTTGATTTTACGAAGTTTGTCATTCAACAAGGGCTTCCATTCAACCACTTCGACAACGTCAAGCTTACGGAGATCATCAAAACAAGGCTACAACCGCGGTATCAACATGTAAGTCGTACTACTCTTAGAAGTGATGCTTTTAAATTATGGAAAACGGCTAAAAAAGATATTATTGAAGGTTTTCGTGAATATAAATATGGTGTTTCTATAACTACGGATACTTGGACCGCACCACATGGTACGGCAAATTCTTTTCTCGCCGTTACGGCTCATTGGTTTAATCCCGAATCTTGGTTATTAATGAAACGGACAATTGCTTTTAAAATATTTGGTTATCCTCATACGGGATGTAATTTAAGATTTTTTTTATTTTTTATTTTGTTTTATTTATTTATTTATTTATTGGTAACCATGGGTTTCCGACTCGACATTGCGAGCCGACTAATCCCACGACGACTATCCTTTTGGATAGCCCGGAGTCGTAAATTTTGCATGACACTTTAATTGAATATAATTTAGATGACAAAGTTTTTACGATTTCACTAGATAATGCATCAAATAATACTAGAGCTATGGACTTGTTAAAATTACGTGTAAATCCTATTTTAGATGGTGCTTTTTTTCATTCCCGTTGTGTTGCTCATGTTATAAATTTATCCGTACAAGCGGCATTAAAAATATGTGATAGTTTATATACGAAATTTAGGGATTTATTAATAACGGTATATAAATCGAGCAACGAACGACAAATGAACTATAGACATTTTCGTGCTATTTGTAATGAAGAACCCCTAGGACCTTGCCTTGATAATAATACTATGTAGAATTCTACTTGCATGATGTTTGAAAATATATTACGACAACGTGCGACTTTACAAGCTTTTAATCAAAGACTTATTAATAAAAATAGGTCCAACATAATACTAAACGACCAAGATTGGGATCGACTAAATGAATTAACTATGTTTTTACAAGTTTTTAAAGAGGCAACAACTATATTATCGGGTGTTTATTACCCAACTAGCCCATTAGTTTTAAAACAAATTTATGCTATGACGGAAAAATTATATGAATTAAAAACCTCACCTTCACGAATGTTTAGAAAAATGGTTAAAATTATAAAAAAGAAATTTATAAAATATTTTGCTAGTTTACCTTTGGTTTTTACTTGTTCCGCCGCACTTAATCCATGTTTAAATGTTGGAGGTGTAGAACTTTTAATGACAAAAATAATGGAAAATTTAGACTTATCTTTTGGGGTAAACGGTGATGACATGGGTTATATAGAATCTCAAATTTTTAAATTTAACAATAATTTTCAAAAATTGTTTGGCATTTATGCAACAAAATATGGTCACCAACAAAACCCAATTGTTGACCAAATGCGGGCCGGATCGTCCCGAATGACAAGACACATTAATATAAACCTTTACAATTCTTTATTTGAAGATGCTACAAAGCGTCAACGATCATCGGCCCCAACAAGCGAATTGGGACAATATATGGCTACAAACTTTTTAAGAACTTTAAGTCCCGATGAGTTTGCAAACTTTGACATTTTAGCTTGGTGAAAAGAAAGGGAAATCCAATATCCAGTTTTATCCGCTATGGCTCATGACTTATTAGCAGTCCAAGCTTCGACGGTAGCTTCTGAATCGGCCTTTTCGATTAGTGGTCGAATTATATCGGAAAGAAGGACAAGACTAACACCCGAATCCATGAAAGTATGTGTATGTTTGAAAGATTATTTGGACGGAGTAGATAGGATACAACATGAATCATCGTTGGAAGGTCCAATATTAGATAAAGATGTTGAAGAAGGTATAATAAGAGAAGAAGAAGAAGCGGGGATATCACCTTCGAATACCGAAGGCGAATTAGATGAAGGTGAGTTTGAAGAATTTGAAGTTGAAGATTTAGATGTACAAGATTTTTTGGAAGAAAATGATCTTGATGACGACTTTAGTGACTAGTTGAGTATAACGGGTGATGGCAATGCTGAAGCTCGATATACTTGATTACACTAATATGTTTTCGGGTGATGGCCATGTCGAAGCTCGAAAAATGTATTAGTATTTATATGTTTTTATGATTGTATTGTTTAAATAAAAGTTATGATTGTATTTTTTTAGTTGAATAATTTTATTGTTTAAATAAAAATTATGATTGTATAACTGTATTGTTTAAATAAAAGTTATGAGTATATTGTTTAATTATATGTTTGATAATTAACAAGTTATAACCGAAAAAAAAAAAAAAAAAAAACGTTCGAAGTTTTTAGTTAAATTTCGAAAAAAAACGAATCCGGTAAATAACCGAAAAAAAATCCGAATCCGAACATTTATAACCGAAAAAAAACGAACCGATAAAAAACCGATTCCGAAAATTTATAACCGTAAAAAACCGATTCCGAACATTTATAACCGAAAAAAACCGACTCCGAACAAACTGAACCGAACCGAAACTGGTTTTTAGAAAAACCGATTTTTTGAAAACTGGTTTTCTAAAAACCGAAAACCGGTTTTAACCGGAAAATTTGCACCTCTACTACTAGTAGCACAAACAAACACACACTAAATGAAGTAAGAGCCCAGCCCAGCCCAGAATGAAAAACAAAAGAGACCTATTTTCTTTTTAATTTAGTTCTCTTCCTCCTACCTAGTCACCAATTCAGCCATCCTGTTAACTCTCCGTCAGCACTCAGCCTACCAGGTCTGTCTACCTATAATAAACCTCTACTATTTAATTTTAAATAAACTGGGTTGTTTCGATTTTAAAAAACTCCACTTTTAATAAGAAATGGAAATTCACCTTTATTAAGCTCTTAGCAGCGGCTGTTTGTCTTAGCTTATTTAGTTGACCCAGTGACCTTAAACAAGCCATAAGCTTTCTAGATTAACATAAGCTCATAAGCCCACTAAATAAGCTAACACAAACACTTTGAGCTGAAAAATATGGGCTTATGAGCTTTTTCAAAATCCAAATAAGCCCATAAGGTGGAAAAATAAGCTAATCGAATTAATGATAGAATTTCTGACTTTACCGCTACCTTTTATGCATCAGAACTGCGCACAAGCTTCTGACGTTTAGTTTATAGAAATCGCCTGCTGCTTTAGAACTATGGCGGAACAAGAATCACTAGTTGACGAGAACTTTCCCTTGTTTTCTCGAAAACCAGCTAAACCTTTTACCAAACCCGTCACCACATCTGTTGCTGATGACCCTATTTCCGACCACACCCAGTTTGTCAAAGACACGTCCTCAAATGACTGACACTTCTCGTCTCACATTTGCCGACCTAAAGCTTTCCGACTGGGCCTTACAAACCTGCAAAGAACTAGGCATGAAAAAACCAACACCGGTTCAACAGCATTGCATTCCCCGTATCTTATCAGGTTAAGATGTACTAGGGATAGCTCAAACGGGTAGTGGTAAAACTGCGGCTTTTGCTTTGCCTATACTTCACCGTCTTGCAGAGGATCCGTACGGGGTGTTTTGTTTGGTGGTGACTCCAACTCGTGAGCTGGCGTACCAGCTTGCGGAACAGTTTAAGGCGCTTGGGTCGTGTTTGCATTTGAGATGTGAGGTTATAGTTGGTGGGATGGATATGATTACACAGACGCAGAAGCTGGTGCAGCGTCCTCATGTTGTTATTTGTACTCCTGGAAGGATTAAAGTTCTTATTGAGCAGAATCCTGATATCCCGGCTGTATTTTCAAACACCAAGGTATTGAATGCAAATCTGTTTGTTTATTTATGTGCTAACATCATTATTGCTGCTGCTGCTGCTTGTTAAGTTTTAGTATTGTAGCTTAAACAGTCTATTTTCCAAGTACTGTTTGGTACAATAACATCAAACATACTTCCTGTCGTGTTACTATCATTATGATCGTGAACCTGTAACATTATTTTCAGTTTGAATTGAAAGTGCTTATTGAGATACACAGTTTGGCATAAGCAACCTTAAAATACTGATTTATAATGATAATTAAATAGGCATTTTAAGTAAGCAATCCCTATCTGCTTAAGGCTGTTATTTGTCGGATTGGTGTACAACTTAATACAAAAGTACCGAAACCGCTATGTCAGCTCTCAGTCTCTCACCTTTTAACATTGCTGCAAATGTTACAATAATTTGGGTTTTTTATGGATTGGATCAGCTGATTGAGATGTATATGGACAGCCCTACTTATATACTTAATAAAAGTGTTCCATGTCATTGTTGATGCCTAAAATACCAACATCTGAGATGTGAAATGTTTCATATTGGACAAAGACAAAGATCTTGGTCGGGCACTTCGATTCCTTAAAGAAACACAACTTCTTGTTGATAATGATGAGGAGTTAAGGGTATTGGAGCTGCAAAGAGATTGGTATGTGTTGGACACGTGTCTTAATGCTGATGATATGAGGCTTGTTGCTTCTGCCTATTCTTTTTTGAAGGATAAGGGGTTCTTGACTTCATTCAGGAAATATCGTAGCATTGGTAATATTTTTGTTAGGCCCTGTTTATTTAGTTAAGATTGTTACTTAGGATATTTTGGTGTAATGAATTAGCACATTGGTAGGTACTCATCTAAGCATAACGTTAAGCACAACATAAGGGGTGTTTCCGTGTTTGTTTCGGCTTATATAGTCGGCTTATGGCTTATTTGGTTTTGGGCTTATGTTTCATAAGCTCACTTTTTGTGGCTTATTTTTTGAAACTTTTCGGCTTATATAAGTTTATTATGTCATAATGAACTTATATAAGCAAAAAAGTTTCAAAATAAGTCACAAAAAGTAAGCTTATGAAACATAAGCCCAAAAGCAAATAAGCCATAAGCCGGCTATATAAGCTGAAACAAATACCCCCTAAGCTGAAAATTTGCTGCTTTATAGAGATGCAATAAGTCCGAAATTGGTCATAGAAAGGCACGTGATTTGAAGTTTAACCACCGCCAAAATTACTCCCTATATCGCCAAAATTACTTAGGTGTAAACCCGGTTTGATTATGTGTGGCGGTGGATTCATACGCCGTGGATTAACGGGCCAACATCGGGAACCATAAAAAAACAAAATTAGTGGTGTAAAAGTCACTTTCAATGTTATAAAAGAACGTAGTTCTCCTTATGGAGAAAAGAAATTATATAAACACTTGTGTTCACCCTAAAACTCAATTTGATATTCTTTTGTTGACGTAATTGATAAGTTTTTAAATAAGCATCCCCAAACACCCGCTTAGAACACTAGTACTTGCCCCCACTACAAAATGTTGGTCGGTTTCTCTACATCCTTTGTATATGCGTGGAGGAGTATAAATGGACGATATATGAAATGATGGCTCTAAGTATTGCCTAAAACAAGTAGTTATAGTCCTCTCCCGCCAAAAGTACTTCTTGGCCTAGGGCTGCCTGGGCCCGTAAGGTTACACTACTTCCTCAAATCCTGCATTCTGTAGAATAGGGTGTCCAGGGTATGGAAAACAAACCCAGTGTTGACCAGTGCAGAGCTACACTACGTCAGCTAAGCCTTCTACTCCATTCCCAAAAAACTTTACAAAAGTATAATAACACTTAAAAGAGCCTCAGACTTCAATCATGCACACACATGCGTGCATAGTATAAAGTGTTTATAATTAGCTTTTAATCACATCAAAGATCCCTGAATCTATATTCAGACAACCATCCATATATCTATCACTAAATTGAGATTACCCATGAACAACCTCATGTCTCATTACGAATCATTGTTTTACAATTTGCAGTTCTGGAGGGAACGAGAGATGTTACTCCAACTGTTTTGAAGTCTTCAACTGGTTTAGAAGGTACATATTCCCTTTCCTTTGAAACTCACATCCCCTGATCTTGATATGATAAATAGATTGTTAATTGTTTTTATAACAACAATATTGACACTAATTCATATTCATTGTACAGTTTCCAAACTTTCACCAAAAAAGTGGGGTCTTTCCAGAAACTCAAGTATCGTTCTCGCTCTATTTTTTGGCGGATTATCGTATCTGATAGACCATGGAGTCGATCTCAGACCTCAGTTAGCAGTAGTATTAGGTTTAGCGATGGTAGACGCCATATTTCTTGGTGGGTCCTGTTTAGCCCAAATATCAAGTTATTGGCCTCCATACAAACGCCGTATTCTTGTCCATGAAGCAGGACATCTACTTGTTGGTGAGCCGTTTTGTCACACATTTATGTTCAAATTGATCAGAAACTTCAAACTTGTCAATTTTCATATTTGTGAATTGTGTTGTGATACTCCCAATATGAAATTGCAGCTTATCTCATGGGATGCCCCATTCGTGGCGTAATTTTAGATCCTATTGTTGCAATGCAAATGGGGATTCAAGGGCAGGTAAAATCTATTTGGCCTGCAACTTGGCAGTTAGTACGTTAAAGTATAGTTTTAGCTCTAATGGTATACAATTTTCAATTGTGCAGGCAGGAACACAATTTTGGGACGAGAACCTTCAAAATGAGCTTGCTGAAGGCCGCCTCACCGGGGTTGCCTTTGACAGGTAGATATGCCTTTCCACTCATTTTTTTGGATGGAAAAGTCAGTAGTGTGTTAGAGTTAGGTTCATGAGTTGTAACAATACATTAGATGACCAAAACGGACACCCTGTGAGAAATGTGAGACACAATTATGAGATTAGAGTAAACTTTTAACCAGTAGGTAAAAATTAGGGGTAGTAATTATATTCTATCTTCCAATAATCAGTCATGTTGCTGCTGAGATGAAACTGATTATCCAAAACTTATCTTTTAGCGCCTAAACAATCAAAAGCAGAAATTGTTTATTCAAACACTCAAAAACTGATTACGGCAACTACAAGTTGCATAGGTTTAAAGGAAAATACAAAACCCCATCAATCAGCAAATTTGTTCTGCTTCAACTTTATCCTATATATAGATTGCTTTCTGATTTCTGAACACCCAATCCCCTAATTCAGGAACCGAAATAAGACTCGACCTTTTTAAATATTACATTTTCAATTACTTTTCTGAACACCCAAACCCTATAACTCACTATCTCTAACGAGTTTCAATTACTTTTCAGATACTGCATGGTTTTATTTGGTGGGATAGCAGCAGAAGCTCTTGTTTATGGTGAGGCGGAGGGTAGAGAAAATGACGAAAATCTATTTAGGAGCATTTGTCTACTTTTGGAACCACCATTCTCTGTTGATCAGGTAAATTATTAATCACCAATAATTAGTAAGTTTGCGATCATAGCAGACAATGATAATAAACCATGGATTTGTTATTGTCTTGAAACAGATGTCAAATCAAGCACGGTGGTCGGTTCTGCAGTCATATAATCTATTGAAATGGCATAAACATGCACATCAAGCGGCTGTTAAAGCTTTAGAAAGTGGCGGTAGTCTGAGTGTAGTCATCAGAAGTATTGAAGAAGCAATGGCTACAAATAGATGATGCTTATGATATATAGTTAACATTATTTTTAAGTATGTATGTACATTTTTTAGTAACTATAGGTTGATTAGTATGATCATGAGTAGAGATTAAAGTCGCCATTTGTTGATTGTAATGCTTGAAAGCTAGTTAGGTCAAAGCAAAATTTATCTACTGGTGTAATTCTCATAGAAGATTATATTATATCCAATGAAATGTTATACAACGAATTTGTGTTTGGAAAATGGGCTGGTCGGCTTGATGAAACTGGTGGTGGCGGTGTTTATATTCATGTGATAAACTCCCATGACTTGTTCACAACCCGGTCATATACTGTCCAACATGTTAGATCGACATTTATGTCCTTCCATGGTTGAGTACAGTCTGCATTGGCTTTCACAAGCGATTACCAAAAAAAAAAAAAAAAAAAAAAAAAAAAAAAAAAAAAAAGTACTTTTGACTTATATTTAACTTAACCATAGCAATATTGACGCGTGAGGCTTGTGGGTGCCTCACTAGGTGGGTATTGATTTCTTATGCGCAAATTATGACCATATACTAATGTCTCATCTTTCAGTTGAATCGAATAGTTGACCAAAAACATTTTTTGGATTGAAAGTTATATATTAAAACCCAACTGACTAAATTAGCTGATCATGTTTAGGTACAGTATTATTTATTAAAATTGTTTTCCACAAATGAAAATAAAGTGAAATGAGAAACATGAATATGTACTTATGATTCGATATGATGCGTTTGAGCCGGACAATGCAAGTGGCATTTCATTTTTGGATTTTTAAAGCGTCTCTTATTCAGAAAGCTCACTGTATAGGTTTCATTTACACACTTTCAGCAGATATATTAACATGTACCTGTTCTCGGTGAATCACTTTAATTTGAAGTTTGGAAAATTAAACTTAGAAGCAAAGATATACAACATTAAGAGCCTACACCATGCCACTTGTTCGAAAAGTAGAAAACTTTGTTTACTGCGTTGTCCTTACTTCTCATGCATGTGAGAACACAAAGAAACTTTAATACTTCATTACCACCAACGTGTTAATTACTGCCATAAGACATAAGTGTTATTTTTTTCAACAAATGATAAACAAGTTATATCACAGCCTCGTAAATGACAGATTCAAATATTGTCTGCTACTGGTTCTTATCTAGGTAATACTAACGAAACAAAAGCAGATTGAGGAATAACTATTCTTGAAACTGAACCGTATCGAAGCGTGATGAATTGTATCGAAGATTAACCCGTGACTATTCTTGAAACTGAACCGGACTAACCAACTCATTTCGACCCATTACCTTACCCAACCTGCAATTTTGACACCGATATTTCTATTCTCGTTGCCTCAGTCATCTTGTGTCCCTTAAAAGGCTTTGGATACATATTTTTGTATATTCTGTTTCAGATGTTTTAAATGATTTGCACCAGAAACCATGAAACTTGAATTCTTTTGTTATTATTACTGATTTACTGAATTTTTCAGTTGTTATATAGTGTACCATCAGGTCATCAACTAAAACTAATCTTAAATTATCTCACAACTGCCGTTACAGAAAAGCAATAAAAGTACTATTGTGCTGTAAATCAGTTCAACTAAATTAGATGGCAAAACGATGTAACCATGTGTTATTTACTTTGACAATGATATTGTTTGTCTACAAGGCTAGCAATACAACACAATGATATAAATGAATTATAACAGCATATCCGCCACTACAATATCAGCTGCTATGTATCTCAGAACATCCAGCTGCCTTCAACCATAACATTCCAACTGGTGAAATTGGAAAACATGTAAAATACTTGCCTTTCAGGAAATAACTTCATTTGCCCATATAAACACTTCTTCTCTTGTTTCGCCTCTTCGAGATCATGCGCTCCCCTGCATCAGCAATTGCATTCAGCCAGTTTGGTCTTGTGCTTGACAACATAAGATATCCCATCACAAATCCAATTATGGTACCACATCCATATCCCAAAATTATCATTTTCCATGTAAATCCACTCTCCTCCTCATCTTCATCTGCTTCAAGCTGTACCTCATGTAAATACTCATTGCACTTTCTAGGCAATGGAAACCCACAAAGTTTTGGATTCTCACTATATGAGTTCTCTTCAAATGTTCTTAATTGATTTCCTTGTGGAATGCTCCCCTCTAGATGGTTTTTTGAGAGATTTAAGAACTCAAGAAACGTCAGGTCAGCAAGGCTTTGAGGGATATTTCCTGTGAGTTGGTTACAAGAAAGGTCTAATGATTCAATCTCTGATAGTTTACCAAGAGAGTCTGGGATTCGACCATTGAGACTATTGTGGGACAGGTTGAGCACTTTTAAAGAGCTCAAATTTCCGATTGTTTCTGGTATTCCTCTTTCGAAATAATTGTTTGATAAATCAATAATAGTTAGGCTAACAAAAAGTCTTGGAATATCTCGATCCACCCCTTTCACTGCAACAACGAATGAGTAATACATTCGATAACCCATGGACAAATATTCTGGTTCTTTGCTGCTTTTCACCACATTCTTCATTGAATTGAAATTTTGAAAATATTGTGGAGGGAGTTGACCTACAAACCTATTATGAGATACGTCAAGAACTCGAAGACTTGGAAAGGGGGATTCAACAGTTGAAGAGTGTTGAATGTGACCATGAAAGTTGTTTGATTTGAGGACAAGAACCATCAAATTAGGAAGATCTCCTAACCATCCAGGGAATGTGCCATTCAAATGGTTGTTTCCGAAATCAACTACTTTCAAGGATTGACATTTGGACAAGGAGCTTGGCACCTCACCTTCTAACTGATTTTCTTTTAAAATAAGCCCCTGTAAGTCTTCACAATTATCATACAAACTAGGAATCGTTCCTTGAAAGCTATTGTTCCCCATATCTATCATTTGAAGAGATGAGGAGATATTTCCAAAGCATTGTGGAATCAATCCACCAAAGCGATTATTGGACATATCCAAAGAGATTAGACTGCTCATGTTGCAAATTGATGGAGGGAATTAATGGCCCTTCAATCAAGTTGGACTGCAGGTAAAGTTCTTCTAGTCCATACCATTGAAATTGTGGCAAGCATGTTATCAAGTTATGTGAGAGATTCAAACGATACAGCCCATGAGTACTTCCTATCTCCCCAGCCCAATGAGGAATTTGGCCATGGAATTCGTTGCTAGATAGATCTAACGCCCAAAGTTGTTTCATGTCTCGAAATGAATTCGGAAACACCTTTAGCTTGCAAGAGGCCAATTCCAAGTATCTAAAACCAGGGTTGACATAATGATTGGTATTTTTTGTGGTAAGAGAGAAACCACTGTATGAGAGATCGAGATCTTTAAGGTTTGTGAGGCTTGATAACAATGTATCCAACTCCCATTCACCACTAAAATTATTAAATGAAAGCCGTAGAACAATGAGGTTGGTGAGGTTACGAAATATTTGTACATCACTATGCCCAACTAACTGATTGTTGTAACTGAGGTCTAACACTTATAACGATGGAAGAGAAAATGACTCAAACGGTACATTTCTACTGAACATGTTATCACTTAGAGAGAGATATTGTAAAGAGGGGGAAGTAAACAGCCAAGATGGCAATGTCCCATTAAGATTGTTATATGATAAACTCAAAAAAGTAAGGTGTGTCAAGTTAACTGAGATATCCAAAGGGATATCACCTGTGAGAGTGTTCCTGGCCAAGTCAAGTGTTTCCAAATAATGAAGATTGAAAATGTAATGAGGTAATTTTCCTTGCAAATCAGTGGAGTCGAGATTTAGTAATTTCAAAGAAGAGATGTTGAGACTCGTAGGTAAAACCGAAGAGATATTAACAAATCCAAGTGAAAGTTGTTCCAAATTAGTAAAATTTCGAAAAATATTGATGAAAACATCTGGTCTAAGCTTCAAATCATTATTGAAATAGAGATCAAGAGAGACCAATTTATGAAGGAGTGAGATCTCCGGCGGGACTTGGCCAGAAAACCAACAACAAGAGAGGTTGAGATGAGTGAGACTACTTGAAAACCTTCCTATTTCACGTGGAATTTGGGGACCACTTAAATCATTGTAAGCAAGATTGAGTGTTTGAAGGTGAGGAAGGTTGAAGAGGGAGCTGTTAGGATGGATGGTACCATTTAGCATTCCGCAACTAACGTCAATGCTGATAACGTCACCAGTGGAGTCGTCGCAAGTAACACCATCCCAGTTGCAGCAATCTGAATTTGTTTTCCAGTTCATCATTTTTGGATAAGAATCATGATGACAGTAGTAATCAAAGAAACCGTCTGTGTAATTGATGGATGAAAGGTTAAGTTTAAAGAGAATCAAAGCTTCACTCTGTTTTGCAGAGCATTTGTGAATATTATTATTATTCAAAAAAGTGGAAGAAACAAAAGTGGTGAAAGAAAAGAAAATGAAAAAGGTACCGAACAGTATTGAACAAGCCATATTGTTTTATTTTTAATTGCTATAAAACTCACAATTGCTACAAATATATATACTAATACGTATAAGAATATTCTCCTAGTTGCTTTCAGAATATATTTGTGGTCTAGATTTATTCATTAGCGTATCACTTGGGAAATTGGGTTGTTCGAGTCTATTTATTGACTCTAAACTTTAATTCTTTGTCACATTATGCAAATATTTCCAACTTTTGAATGCAATAGAGAAGAATCATTCAATGAAATATTGTAGTCCACAACAAATATTAATATAGTTGCTTTCACGATAAGATAGATCGAAATATGTTTGTGGTCTAGTTTCATTGATAAACGTATCACTTGGGTTATACAAGTGTATTGATCAATCTTTGTCAAATTATGAACAAATTTCAATTTCGGATTATTGCGAAAGAAAATAATCGTTCAATGAAAATTTTGTGGAATTGTGGTCCACCATAATGTTTGTCTGCAAAAAATTTCATAGAGATTCTTGTGTTCTCTATTAGATTTTTGGGTTCTCAACAAAAAAAAGCCAACTTACATTTATGATCTTAGTCACATTATACAACTCTTTTAATTTGATAGTCTCACAATTTTCAATTCATCTTTTATTGTGCAAAATTTATAATCTTTTATTGTGCAAAATTTATAAACTTCAAATTGACATAATTAAAAATAACAATCAGTTATTGGAACTTAAATGTGTTTACTTTTTTTACTGGGATTTTAATATCACGCTTAGAAATTATTAAAGTTTACAAACAAATGCTTGCATAGTGGTTTTTTGAGGTTTACTAGTTTACTAATGGTGTAGGTCTTTATGTTGGTGTTCTTTCTATGCGTGCGTATGCTTTTCTGATGGTATTTGTTTGTCGGTGTACAGAGAAATCTAAGGGTCTTCTACTCTTCTTTACTTATTTTACGTTTACATAGACTTTTGGAATGAACCAACTCACAATAGTGTTTGAAAATAGTACTTTTAGAAAAAGCTAAATGCTAATACTACACGCTTTTTTCAAGTAGTGTTTGAAAATAGTGCTTTTAGAAACGTTAAACGCTACTTCTCAAATGAGCTTTTTATATTCACCGCTAAACACTAAGCGCTCTTAAATGTTCTTAAAAGCTCCTTGCCAAACATACCCTTATTATGCTACTTTTTTTGCGGGTTATGTATGTTGTTAAATTGTTTAGCATTTTTGGTGAATGTTTATGTTCAAGGGTGTTTGTGTCTGCTATGCTTAGTAGATATATTGGATTGGTTTGGGATTACTAACTAATCTTTTGGTGAGATGAATACGTTTTAATAAGCACATTGGTAGATACTCATTTTAAGCATAACGGTAAGCTGAGAATTTGCCATTAAAACTGCCCTGAAAACCGCTTAGCTGATTTGAAGTTTGAACACCACCAAAATTTCTCCACACATCACCTATACATTACTAAACATGATTATGTGTGAAGTAATTTTAGTGGTGTAAAAGTCTCTTCCATTGTTGACACAATGTAGTTCTTGTTGACTCCTTAATGTCATTAGATGTCAAAACTACTAGTATTTAGTATGTACTTAGTTTAGTTAATGTAATATGTATTTAGTTTATGTAATGGGTCGAATTAGGTTGCTGCAATGGGTCAAAAACAGTTAACCCAAACACCCCTGCAGCAGTTTGAAAATGGCAGTTATGGTAGTTGGTAGTTAAGGCAGTTATATGCCAAGGGTCACAATGTTTAGAAATAACTGTCATGGTGTCGATTAGATTAGTAAAAATATGTATTATGCAGTCTGCAAGAATATAACAGTTCAACATCAATAAAAAGTTCAGTTTGCATACTTTTGTCCCTTATTTACTGTTTCATTGATTCTCACATCACAACACAATTACGGTTCATTATAAACACATTCTGAAACACAGCATGGTTGGCTTGAAACCTGTGCAAAAGTTCTTTCTATGAGAAAAGAACTAAGCATAAACACTTTTATTCACCCCAACACTCAATTTGATAATCTTCGTTTAACACAATAAGTAAGTTGTTCTAATAAGCATAACAAACACCTGCTTAGACCACTAGTACTAACCCCCACTACAAAATGTTGGTGGGTTTTTCAACATCCTTTGTATACGCATGGAGGAGTATAGATGGACGATACTATATGATATGATGCCTCTAAGTATTGCCTAAAACAAGTAGTTATAGTCCACACCCGCCAAAAGTACTTTTTGGCTTAGGGCTGCCTGGGCCGTAAGGCTACATTACTTCCTCAACTCCTACATTCTGTAGAACAGAATGTCCAGGGTCTGGAAAACAAACCCAGCATAGACCAGTGCAGAGCTACACTACGTTTACTAAGCCTTACACTCCATTCCCAGAAAAACTTGACAAAAGTATAATAAGTAATAACACTTAAAGAGCCTCATACTTCAATCATGCACACACATACGTGCACAGTATAAAGTGTTTATAATTCTCATCAAAGATCCCCGAATCTATATTCAGACAACCATCCATATATCTATCACTAAATTGAGAGAACCCATGAACAACCTCATGTCTCATTACGAATCATTGTTTTGCAATATGCAGTTCTGGAGGGAACGAGAGATGTTACTCCAACTGTTTTGAAGTCTTCAACTGGTTTAGAAGGTATTTTAATCACTACAAAATTAAAGACATTTGCTCACTAAATCACTAAAAGCTATATATTCAACTCCCACTAAATAGAAAAAGAGTAACAAAGGGATCACTAAAAGTCTTTTGTCACTAAAATTTTAGTGAGCAAAAGTTCAAAAACATTCAGTGACTAAACCTTTTTAGTCAGTAAAAGGTAGACCAGTTTTCTATAAAAATCACTAAAATGACATAAATGTTTAGTTAATTCAGTCAGCAAAGGGTCAACTATCTGGCAGAAATACAAATAGAAACTGCAATATATCTGTACAAATACATTCTGCATTTCTCAAAGATAAAAAATCATTACACAAATACAAATTGCATTTCTCAAAATAAGTTCAAACACATCAATCTCTAAAACAATCTCAATCTGAAATGTACAATAATAAGCTGTTGCCATTTTGCAATAAATGTTCTTGTGAAGGAACATCCAGGTGGCTCCAGAGCCGACGTACACTGCTCACATGCTACATTCTTCAGCATCTTTCATGAAAATACTTTTAAACAGTTAGTAGTTTATTATGATTAGAAAACAATAATTTTCTAATAACAACCTAGATGTTTATATAATAACAATTTAGGAAGTTGTACTGTAATAAAAATCTGACTTTGGGTAGCCAGTTAACCCACTTGACAGAACGCATAATCCAAATCGACCCATTCATACACGTATATATGGGTCAAAATTTCTACATCTACAACGAACTATTGGATTCTCCAATCGCTCAACTCAAGTTTACTACAAGAAGTGAGAAGAATGTTACTCGAGAATCATGAAAACCCCAATCTACATAACATTTACTCTAATCAATATATCTTGAGAATGCCAGCAAGTCAAAGAAGAATATGGAGAAATGCATATACCTGACTTGGAACTACACCACTCCTTAAGAAAGTGTTCACCAGTTTTTCAGCATTTGCAACCTCTGTCCTATCGAGATAGGACGTTCCACTAGCACAGATTTCTTCTTGTCCCATCTGCAATAAATTTACGAGAAAGTCGTCAACGTAAGAATACATATGAAGCTGTATACCGTATTTCTTACCAAACATTATGTTCCTAGAAGAAACATTTGATTTACAAAAGAAAGCAAGCAGAAGAGTTGCACACGCCTGAACATAAAAAACATGGGATGGTTTGGCACAGGCCATGGAAAATCCAATGCCTGTTGTTCGCCTTTCATTTATAGTCACACCTAGACCTCTAATAGGGATGTCCTAAGTTGATTAGCTTAAAATATTTACGTGCGATTGGTCTCAACAAAAAGTCTGTCAGCCGGTAGCCTATGAGTACTTTTCTCCATCATCAACACTGAAAGAAACTAAAAACTTATTCTACCATTTTGTAAAGGTAATAATTTGTGCTCTAAAAGCCTAATTATAATGCAAAGATAACATTAGGCGACTATCCAGTAGATTTTGGAGAGTCCCTTCATAGAAATTATTGGAAGGGAATTCTGAAAGGGATGGATGCATACGATATTCCACCTGACATTTTAATGACAAAATGCAATTTTTAGTTACTAGAACCAACCTATATGATCATTGATTGATAAATCCACTACTCTACAAGTAACACCATCTAAAACAAAACACAACTTATGTACCCTTGACAGCCTTGTTATGTCCAAATAACAAAAAAAAAATGTAGATGGAAAGGAGTAAAAAGCCTTGGGAAATGAGAGTCAGAACCTGCAATCTAATTGGCTAAACACCAAGAAGCACAAGTCGCTCAAACAGAGACTGAGCCAGCACAGCACGAGCTGCTTACTTGTAATTCATAATCATTATAAAGAAACACAATCCTATACTAGATTTTATATTCGACAAAGCCTTCTAAGCCTTCTAAGCTAAACTGAAATGCACCATTTTTCAGGGCAGTCCAAATCATATACAAAATTTGTGCCTTACATATTGAAATTCCTTATTAACCTATTTAGTTTCATGAATCGAACATTTCTATCACAAAAACTTCCATTAACAAAACAGTCATCGGTCTTTCATCTATAAACGATATGTTTCTCGTCAAATTCTCAAGCAGTAGCACATATGAAATGTCGATCTCAAAAAACAGGACTCTAACATCGACACACGACTTATAATCATCACATACAAATCAATAAAATAACAATTCATCAATAATAACAATAAGTAGTTCAATAAAACATCAATTTCAAAATTAGGTTAAACTCAATTTTACAATTATAATCAATTATAACAATAAGTAGTTCAAAAATAGAACCAAATGGATGTATCGAAGTCGACGCCGATGACGGAGAGAAAACGGCGATGGTGACGTGGTGGAGTGGTGTGAGCTGCTTTTTGTTTTTTTATATAACTTTATATTTTTTGTTTCAATTTTGTTTTTACTCCGTATTATTTTTTTTAGTGACTTTTAAGAGAGCTGGGAGTGCATGCGTGAGCATGCGGTGCAGTAATCCACCCCGCACGGTCACACCGCCGCCTCGAATTACATACCGCACGGGGAGGTGAAATGGGTGAGTATCTCACGCACGGGGAGGTGAACGTTGGATGTGAATTTGACCGTTGGGAAGGGACCGTTTGGGTGCAACGATTACTTTTTCTTTGTTATTAAAAGGTCTTGTTGGTGATGGTAGAAAGCAAAAAAAAAAAAAAAAAAAAAAAAAAGATAGTAATGTTGAAGCAGAGTTGGCAGGCGGCTGTTTGAAGAAGAAGAAGGCATTAGGTCAAATGGTCAATAGTTTATTTTATGTGTTGCCCAATTGTTTTGATGTAGCTTGTAGACTTCTATTTAACTATAGGGCCCAATTCACTTAAAATGTCTAGGCATGTATAATAACTTCAAGTCTTTAACATTGCCTTAATGTTATGTAATGTTTTTAATAAATTTTAATGGAATTTAAAAAAGAAAAAAGGAAAAAAAAAAATGAGTGAAGTGCCGCCTCCAAAAAAGAAGTGAGTGAAGGGTGAGTGATGAAAAAAGTAGAGAATGATGTGGCGCAAGGGGATTGGTTGGGAGTGAGTGAAGGGAATGAAGGTGAGTGATGCACTCCCTCCACCCTAAGAGTATTAGTAGGCAAAAGTTTTAGTAAGGAAATGTCGTAAATTTTGTAGTATACTCAGATCCGGGATCCCATTGCCACCATTGGAAAAAAATAAACTTTATAGTATAAAAATAAGCAAATGTGTATAGCCTTTTCATATGAACATCATGTTAGATTATGAACATTATTTTAGTAGTTGTATGTTAGGATCGAACTCGAGATCACGTGATTGCACACAATACGGATGAAGAGTAAAAGAATAATTATTTATAAATGTTATATGTAATTATTAATAAACACAAAACTAGTAACGACCGTTAGTATTTAACAGAGAATGACTAACGACCGTTAGACGAAGAAAAGGAAAGTAATACTTGTGAATAATTGGAAGGTCAAGAAGGTTCCGGAATCCCTAGGGGATTACTAAACCGATCGGCAAGGGGGGAGTTCCACCTCCTCAATGCCTTGGACTCCAAGTTATCACTAGTATATATACAAACCCAAGATTCATTGTTTCTCATCTCTTGTACACATAGTTCTTGGTGTTTTCTTTCTTTCTTTTGTCCCTAATTGATCCATCTTAACCTTTTACTAAGGGATTCGATTTTCTTAAAGCTAAATAGTTTTGTGTTTATTTATTTATTTATTTATTTTTTAACAGATAATTCATTTCACGTCTCACAAATGGAGAAAATTTGAACACAACAAGTTACATCGAACATACACAACGTAACAAGTTACGACAAAACAAGACATACACCATAATATTTGTGACAGACTACAGCAACACCATACAAGGGTGGGGGGAATCACCCGAGTGAGCTTTTTGCAGACACAACCATATGAAGGTGTAGCTTGACAAAAGTACATAAAGTACATAATACATACAAAGAAGATAAAACTAGGCATTCTTAAAGGAGCCAGACCTAAACCTAACAGATCTAAAGCCAAAACCCAAGGCAGCATCAGGCCATCGATGGCAGACCGCAGCAGATCTGAGCAGAGGAGTCCGGGCAGTGGCGGCAGCGAACGGCGAGCGGCGACAGCTGGGAGATGACAGATCTGTGGGTAAGGATTATTATTGAAAGCAAAGGAAAATACAAAAGAGCTCCGGACGGCCAGCCAAGACAGACCGCCGGAATTATTTAGAGAGAGGGTGTGGATCGGTTGGTGTTTTAGAGAGAGGCAGGAGAAGTTTTTGAGAGAGAGAATGAGTAATTAGTTGGTATCGCTAAGATTAACATCGTTTTGTGTTTAAATTACTTGCATAATCTTTTATTTGAATTAGTACGTGTGTACAAGAACGTGATTCAAACACACTATTGTCTGATTCTTGGATTGAATTACAAAAGAGGTAAGGGGTAATTCTTATAATCCACATAAACCCTAATTAGGGTTCTTGATTTGAATTATTGCATTAATTGATTCTTGTTCGGGCTAGAATCACAAAGGTATGTTTACTTTTATATTTGATTAATTAATTACATGTTATATGATCTTGTTATAATTGCTTCCGCTATGCTCACTTGATGTGTTTGGTTTATTTTATATGAATGTCATGATATTATAATTCCAACAGTGGCCACTACAAGAATCTGATGGAATACCCACGAAAATTACCCACACTCATCATTTTGAGGGCATTTACCCACCTAATACCCACTCGTTACCCACGATCGGTGACTTACAAAGTCGATTTTATTTTCCCTCGCATTTCCCACGGAATTACCCACACTAATAGCCACATAAATATATTTGGTGTGTGATATGTGGGTAAATAATTGGCGCCAAAATATTTCCCACGGATTACCCACATTGTAAGTTCTTGTGGGTATATATGTGGGTAATTTAGTGGTTAATATTTTCTCACTGAATTTTTCCCCACGCATTACCCATAAAGAAACTTATCGTGGGTAAACATGTGGGCAATGTTGTGGGTAAGTTTTTGTTACCATAGATTACAAGCATCCAATTTGATTATGGGTAAATTTTCATGGGTGATTTGTGGGTAAACATGTACACACAGATTTACCCATGTCATTTTTCCATGGGTATTTTGTTATTAGTAATTTTCTATTGCTAATTTATTGGTAAATACATGACCACATTTATAATCACCTCTTTATTTTAGTGTGTACTTACTTTTAGAGATTATCAAGGGTATACTGATGATGTCTGATTTTGTACTATATTTAGGGGTCATTTTTTTTGGAACGACGACAATATATTAAAAGCTAGAAAACGCTAGCAAAAAAATAAATAAATAAAAATACAAGGATAGAAGAGTTGATCTTAACCAATCTAGCCATCTAATCTACACTTTGGGTTTCTAGATGAAATCCACAAATATTCGCCTTCTTAGGTTTAGTCATCGAAAAAATCCAAGCATTGCGGAAGTTCCAAATAGACCGCAACATAGTAGAAGCGATCCCTTCAAGAATAGTCTTAGCATGTTTCGACACATGGGCAACATCTAACCAGGAAAACCATTCCACGATGTTAGAGTCCTCCAAAATATCCAACGTACACCATCTAGCAAGAAGACCCTATAAATCCTGAACCATCCCACACAAGAAAAAGAGATCATCAACATTCTCCACATGAGAACTACAAATGGGGCAAGGGAAGCAACATCAATGCCTTTTTTATCCATATTTGCCAAAGTAGGAAGTTTATCGAGCCTCAACTTCCAAATGAAAAGTTAACTTTGAGAGGAATACATCTCAACCATCTAGTAGACATGAAACTACCTAGGTAAGTATGTTCGTCTATATGGGATCGCGCAGAGGAAACTGAAAAACCAGACATGTCCAACTCCCATTTCCAGCCATCAACAAAATCAGAAAGGGTCACATTACGGATGGCCTGCAACAATTCGTCGAATTTTAGGGGTCATTTAGCCTCTAATTGAATTGTTTATTTTCCTAAAAGCTTTCTATTTGAGTTTTAGGTACTTGTGAATGCAAACACAATATATGTACAAGTTTTAGGCTCGATTAGATGAAGAATGGAAGAAAAACGGCAAGTTTTGGCTTCGTTACCTGCTTCATGACTTGGTCACCCATTTGCGTAAAAGGAGATGACCCTGTCAAATCAATACATACATCAAGCCTTCCATCTCACGAGAAAAACAACATATCAGCTGGACGTAAGGGTTTGTGTCTTTCCCCACTAAGTCCAATATCAACCTCTTTACGAGCCGAAATCCTCGATGAGAACATATGTCAACAAGAACATCACGCACCACGTTATTATTATTATTATTATTATTATTATTATTATTATTATTATTATTATTATTATTATTATTATTATTATTATTATTATTATCATTATCATTATCATTATCATTATTATTACAAGTAATCACTTTATTAAAAATTCAAAGGACTTACAAGAAATTAGTGGAAAGCCGATATACTATTTGGACCCTACTCCTCTAGCTATAGCAAAGTTGATCTTACTAAAAATATGAGTAGCAGCACGTGCCCCAATGTCTTGAGTCATACTGAACTTTCGGATCTGCTTCAGTAACGTCACCGCTAGGGGTGCTAAAAAACCTGACCCGATCCAGACCCGAACCCGACTAAGTTTATTCAGGTCGGGTTACTCGGGTCAAAATTTAAATTTGGGTCAACTCGAGTAACCCGAATACTAAATAGGGTCGGTATCGGGTTGAAAAGCTTAGGTAACTCGGGTTCGGGTCGACCTGTTTGACCCGAATAACGGGTTTTTTTAAAAAATTTCCTCAATATATTTTTTAATAAAATATCCATATAAATTATAATAAAATCGCAAATTTATGACTATTTTACTCATATTCGGGTTGGCCCGAACCCGAATTGACTCGACCCGAGTTGACCCGACCCGAATTGACCCGAACACGACTAACTCGAGTTCAAATAAGTTCGGGTTCGGGTATATTATTTTTGGTCTTGACCCAACCCGAATTGACTCTAACATGACCAACCGACCCGACTGACACCTCTAGTCACTGCATATTATTATTATTATTATTAGAGGTGGCAATTTGAGTCCAAAATCAAAAAAATGGGCTAAATGGGTAAATTTTTAAAAGATTTGGGTACATTTGGTCCCCTTTTTTTTAAATGGGCATATATTGCCCATTTAGAAATTAAATGGGCAAAATGGGCACATGTTTTTCTCTCGCATTAAATTGTTTTTAATGAAAAACTTATGAATATAATATATTTAGTTACTTAAATATAAATGAGGTGTTACGTTTGAGGATTTTTTTTGTTGTTTTAAGTCTTTTTTAAGACGATTCGTATAACATGCGCCCGTTTGGCCCGCGCCCGTTTAGTTTAGCCCATAGTCCATTTAGCCCGTAGACCGTTTAGCCCGTAGCCCGTGCCCGCCCGGTCCGCCCGTTTTGCCACCTCTAATTATTATTATTATTATTATTATTATTATTATTATTATTATTATTATTATTATTATTATTATTATTATTATTATTATTATTATTATTATTATTAAATCATTGAATATCTAATATGAAAATACAAATAAAAATTGGAGGTTTCATCAAGCGGCAAAACAAATACTTGAAGCGGCAAAACAAATTTGGCAAAATTAAAAGTGAACAAATTTGGCAAAATTAAAAGTGAAACTTCCCACCTGGCCATACACGTTTTAATTTTTTACACTTTTTGGCTCCTTCCAAAATCTAAAATACATCAACATGGGCTACGGTTCTCTAACCGGCTTCTTGTAGCTACATGGTTTTTATAATTTGTCATGTTACCAAGTCAAATTCTAATCGAGTTTTATGATAGATTTTATTGTTTGATTAATTAGTTCTCTCTTGTTGTAGTGTGAGATCTCATCGTTGTGTTGCTACCGGTACGATCACAGTGGCAGTTTTTATGTGCCGTCGTTTGAAAAGAGAAAAGAATGGAGTTTCAGATCCACAAGTGAGAAATCGCAGGTATATTATTTATTTTATTTTGAGATTCAGAGTTTTTTTTTTTTTTTTTTTTTTTTTTTTTTTTTTTTTTTCAATAAAACCAAGATTATGCAACATTATTTGTGCAGAGATTGGGTAACAACGTAACATTAGAAATTAAATAATTGTACATATAGTAGTTAGTTGATTTCGGGATTATATATTGGTTGCTGCAATTTTGGTTGGAAACTGAAACAGTTGTTTGAGGGCTCATTTTGTTTTACTTTTTTTGTGGTTGATATTGTGGTTACGTTATAGATTTAATCTTTAATGGTATTTCCATTTTTGTTCCTCAAAACATTCTCTTCACGTCTAAATGTTACATTATGTACTAATTCCATTATGCAATTATTGGATTGATTAAGTGTATTATTTTGCTTATTGTTCAGGTAAGGCTATTGTTAGGATATTGACAATGAAAGCAAATCTGAAAAGGGGGATTTATATGATTCAACATGCTTTTGAAGAGCTTATGGTATGTGTAAATTCAAATTTGTCCATCTTCAGATACTTTTGTTATCACTTTAACTCAATAGTTATGATATACTATACAGGTCATAGATTTACATTCACTTATAGAAAAGTCTAAAAAGGTTTTACAATTTTTGGACCTTTGGAATTGAAGCTCTCAATGTTAGTTCTTCTATTAAGTCTTACATTTTAGTAGAACTCTTATACTCTTTGGGCAATTTTATAATAAGACCAACATAGTAGACTAACAATGAGTTTCATTAAATCAATGGAACTTATGTTAGATTATCATGGTCATCTTGCTCTGCACTTTACTTACTGCTAGATTAATGGTTAGTTAATCATGTTAACATGATAACTTGTGAGCTGTGATCATTTTATTATCAGTAAAGTTGATGGCATATGTATGAAATGCAGGGTACAGAAAAAAAATGTACAGATTCAAGTGAAGACCAGCATGTGAAAAATTGTACAATCGAAAGCCTGCATCCTGTTTGAGCACCCTACTCAACAAAGAAGCATTGTCATAGTCTAAAGATTGTGAATATATCTTGATATGTAACATAGTTGACCTACTATTCCTTGTGATTGGAAATTATTATACTGGTGCATCCAAGCACTAGCTATGTATTCTCATATATTGTTGTCGTTGTAAAGAGTTGTGGATGTATTACTTACTGTATTAATTGTATTTAGATGTGATATTAATCTAATAAAGCTATTGTTCATATTTATGTTTTTGTATTTTGTTTTATATAAATATTAATGAAATTCTGCATATTTAAAAAAATTGTTGTTGTAATTTCCCTACGATTTACCCACGATTACTTTGTGGGTAATCATAATTAATAAACTCGAGATTTGAAATATTTACCCATTAAAAATACGGTAGATGTGGCTATACATGTGGGTAAATTTACCTACGGATTATCCACACTTATATTCATGGGTGGTTTTGTGGTATTAATAAAATCCCATGAGAAGTTTACCCTCGGATTTAATAGAATCACCCACTCTATATGGTGTGGGTAAGTTACACACGAATCCAAATTGTCATGGGTCAAGAATTAGCCTCGGAGGTTTTACCCATTTAACTGCATCCATGGGTATTCCGTGGGTATCAAGCAATTACCCACGAATTTTCATCTTTTGCCCACGGATTTGGTGCATGGGTATTTGACAGAATTCTTGTAGTGGGCATCTAGAGCCGTTATAATGTGTAATTAGTTATCGAAACGCATACAAATTGGATCTTGATTCGTTTAGTTACATGTTTTTAGGGTTTTTTTAGATTCCTAACCCTAATTTTTTATGGGTCGATTTAGACCTTAAAGGGTTTTAGGGTTTTGGTTTTTGATTTTAATATGATTAGAAACCCTAGGATGTCATGTAATTTGTTATGCGTTTTAGTAAACGATCTTGGTGCAATATGTTAATTGTTTAGCTTAATCCATGAAAAAGTGCATATTTGCATGGATTTTATATTGTGTGATAATTTAAATGGTTTAAATTGGATATATATATATATATATATATATATATATATATATATATATATATATATATATATATATATATATATATATATATATTAATTGTTAAGTTATATCGAAACATGTAAATTTATTAATAGATGTCGAATTGGGGAAGACTCCAATATTAAGTAATCAATTATGTGCTATGTGGTATTTGTTTAGTTTTGGCTTACCCAATCGATTTATCGATGCATGTGGTTCTTTTTCCTAAAAGAAGAAAGCCTTAATTGAATAAATATGTTATACACCTAGATTTGATTATTAATAGGACTATTGAATAAGATTTGCATGTTGCTACATGTTTTATACATATTTAATTGTTATGTTATGTATATGTTTATTTAGTTGTTTTATTTTTTATTTTATATTACTTGTTTTTGTTTATTATTATGTGAGACATATTTATAAACGAAAAGGGTAATTTTTTGAATAGAAAATTAATACAAACTCAATTACTTATAATCATCACATACAAACTACTCACTTGAACAACTAAATTCATAGAGAATTACATTACTCAACTCTTCCATTAGTACAAATCAATAAAATAACAATTCATCAATAAAACATCAATTTCAAAATTAGGTTAAACTCAATTTTACAATTATAATCAATTATAACAATAAGAGATTAACCAAATGGATGTATCGAAGTCGACGCCGATGACGGAGAGAAAACGGCGATGATGACGGTGAGGGAAAGAAGATGGCGATGGTGACGGTGTGACGATGGTCTGACTGCGTTAACATCGCCGGAGATCGTCTGTTAGGTTTTCAATTTTTTTTATTAGAGATGAAAATGAGAAGTTTGGGGTTGTGTTGTGAGCTGCTTTTTGTTTTTTTATATAACTGTATATTTTTTGTTTCAATTTTGTTTTTACTCCGTATTATTTTTTTTAGTGACTTTTAAGAGTATTAGTAGGCAAAAGTTTTAGTAAGGAAATGTCATAAATTTTGTAGTATACTCAGATCCGGGATCCCATTGCCACCATTGGAAAAAAATAAACTTTATAGTATAAAAATAAG
This sequence comes from Artemisia argyi, assembly GCA_030686995.1. Taxonomy (NCBI): domain Eukaryota; kingdom Viridiplantae; phylum Streptophyta; class Magnoliopsida; order Asterales; family Asteraceae; genus Artemisia; species Artemisia argyi. Next base: position 17,182,332 of record CM060702.1, on the reverse strand, counting down.
CAAATGTGTGTTGCCTTTCCATATGAACATCATGCTACGTTTCTGTCCGTTTTCATACGTTTTTGTCCGTTTTTCTTACGTTTTTTCCATTTTCATATGTTTTTGTCCGTTTTTCTTACGCTTTCGTCCGTTTTTCTCATGTTTTTCCGTTTTCATACGAAAAATATTTCAAAAAAATTTTGAAAAAATAAATCAAAAAAAAATCTTAAACTATTAGAAAAATAAAAAAAAAAAAAAAACTTTTTTGGAACTTTTTAGAAAAAAATTAAAAAAATTCTAAAATATATTTTTAAAAAAATCGAATAATTTTTTTTTCAGATAAAATTTTTTTAGAAAAATATTTGAAAATACAAATATTTTTTTGGAAAAATATTTTTCAGAAAATTTTTTTTTTAGAAAAATTAAAAAAAATGAAAAAAAAAATCGAATTATTTAAATTTTATTTTGGAAATATGTTTTTTGGAATCTTAAAATTCAAAAACATTTTTTTGAATTTTTTTCGAAAACCTTATTTTTTATTTTTTTTTCTAAATTTTTTTTTCGAAAATATGTTTTTGGAAATTTTTTTGTTGGTGATGGACAGTGTAAATACGGAAGAAAAAGAGGAAAATGGAAAAAACGTGAGAAAAATAGACAAAAACGTATGAAAATGGAAAAAATGTAAGAAGAACTGACAAAAAGGGACAAAAACGGAGAAAACGTATGAGAATGGAAAAAACTTAAAAAGAATGGTCAAAAACCTAAGAAAACCAGAAAAAAACGTATGAAAATAGAAAAAATGTAAGAAAAACGGACGGAAACGTAAGAAAAACGGACAAAACAGAAAAAACGTCAGAGAAACGGATAAAAACGTATGCAAACGAAAAAAATGTAATAAGAACGGACAAACACGTAAGAAAAACTGAAAATGGAAAAAAAACGTAAGAAGAACGGACAAAAACGTAACAAAAATGGACAAAACGTATGAAAACGGAAAAACGTAAGAAGAACGGACAAAAATGTAAGAAAAACGGAAAAAAAGGGAAAAAAACGTGAGAGAAACTGATAAAAACGGAAAAAAACGTAAGAAGAACGAAAAAAAGTAAGAAAAACGGATAAAAACGTATGAAAAGAGAAAAATTGTAAGAAAAACGGACAAAAACAGACGAAAAAACGAAAAAAAAATGAGAAAAACGGATAAAAATATAAGAAAACGGACGAAAAGATGTAAAAAAAATAATACTAATATTAATAGTTATATAAATTAATTAAAAAAAAGTTATGACTAAATCAGCAAAACCTGGCAAAACACAGGGACCATTTGTGTAAGAAACTGAAATGTAATATAAGGACAAGGGTATTTTAGTCATTTGATGTAAGCCAGGGACTAATTTTTCCCCAAAAGTTTCTCACAGGGACGATCCTTGCACTTTCCAAACTTCCGGGACAAAATGTGCAATTTGTCCAAAATTTAGGGACGATTTTTGCAATTCTCTCACAAAAGTAAGGTTCAAAGTTGAAACACCTCCTACCACATTTTCTTTCCAACCACCAATGACCATCATCACTCTCCGATACCCACCACCACTCCCACACCCCTTCACCCAAACACTCCAAATCCCCATTTCCAAACACCCCTTAAAAACCCAACACCGACACATAAAAACAAGAACAAGAACCAAAGCAGCAGTAACAGAATGGAGAGAATATGAAGAAGCAGTCAAAGACAAAGATCATGGTCGGGCACTTCGCTTCCTTAAAGAAACCCAACTTGTTAGTGAGGAGTTAAGGGTGTTGGAGCTGCAAAGAGATTGGGATGTGTTGGACACGTGTCTTAATGCTGATGATATGAGGCTTGTTGCTTCTGCTTATTCTTTTTTGAAGGATAAGGGGTTTTTGAGCTCATTCGGGAAATATCGTAGCATTGGTAATGTTTCGTTACGCGCTAATTTGATACTCACTACACTTCTTTGGCAGCGGAGTCCCACAGAGGTTTGGATTCCCACCAAAAGAGTTCCCTTCAAATGTTTTGAACTGAGGTCCTTCTGGTATACGACCCACAAGATCATTTTGCGAGAGATTTAACACTTCAAGGGTCTTGATGTCTGCAAGGCTTTGTGGGATCTGTCCTGAGAGTTGGTTCCAAGATAGGTCTAACGACTCAATCTCTATGAGATTCCCCAGAGCATGTGGAATTGGACCAATGAGGCTGTTGTGAGACAAGTTGAGCACTATTAGCGAATTTAGACCACCTATGATGTTTGGAATCTGACCTTCAAATGAATTATTGGACATATCAATAATTGTGTAGTCAACCGAAATTTTTGGAAAATCTAGATTCACCCCTTTCACTGCAACAACGAATGAGTAATACTTTCCACCCATGTATAAATACTTTGGTGTTGTGTTGCTTTTAACAACATTCTTCATGGACTTGAAAGTTTGAAAGTATTTTGCAGGGAGTTGACCTACAAACCTATTATGAGATAAGTCAAGAACTTGAAGACTTGAAAAGGGAGAATCAACAGTTGCAGAGCATTGAATGTGTCCCTGAAAGTTGTTTGATTTGAGGACAAGAGCCTGCAAATATGGAAGATCTCCTAACCAACCAGGGAATGTACCATTCAAGTGGTTGTTTCCAAGATCAAGCACACTCAAGAATCGGCATTTGGACAAGGAAGTTGGCACCTCTCCTCTTAATTGATTTCCATTCAAACTAAGCCCTTCTAATCTTCCACAATCCTCGTATGTATTTGGAATTGTTCCTTGAAAGCTATTGTTCCCCATATCTATCATTTGAAGAAATGAGGAGATATTTCCACCAAAGCATTGTGGAATCAATCCACCAAAGCGATTATTGGACATATCCAAAAGCCGTAGACTGCTCATGTTGCAAATTGATGGAGGGAATGAACCTTCAATCAAGTTGGACTGCAGGTCAAGTTCTCGTAGTCCATACCATTGAAATTGTGGCAAGCATGTTATGAAGTTATGTGCGAGATTCAAACGATACAACCCATCAGTACCTCCTATCTCCCCAGCCCAATGAGGAATTTGGCCATGGATTTCGTTGTTAGAGAGATCTAACTCTCTAAGTTGTTTCATGACTCGAAATGAATTCGGAAACACCTTTAGCTTGCAAGAGGCCAAATTTAAGGAAGTAAAACCAGGGTTGACATAATGATTGGCATTGTTTGTGGTAACAGAGAAACCACTGTATGAGAGATCGAGATAATAAAGGTTTGTGAGGCTTGATAACAATGTATCCAACTCCCATTCACCACTAAAATTATTAGATGAAAGCAGTAGATCAGTGAGGTTGGTGAGGTTACGAAATGTTTGTACATCACTATGCCCAACTAACTGATTGTTGTGACTGAGGTCTAACAATTTTAACGATGGAAGAGAAAATGACTCAAACGGTACATTTCCACTGAACATGTTATGACTTAGATCAAGATATTGTAAAGAGGGGGAAGTAAACAGCCAAGATGGCAATGTCCCATTAAGACTGTTTTCAGATAATCCCAGATAAGTAAGGTTTGTTAGGTTAACTGAAATTTCTGAAGGGAGACCGCCAGTGAAACTGTTGTCTGACAAAACAAGATGAGTAAGGTGCGTTAGGTTAACTGAGATATACAAAGGGATATCACCTGTGAGAGTGTTCAAGGCCAAGTCAAGTGTTTCCAAAGAATGAAGATTGAAAATGTAATGAGGTAATTTTCCTTGCAATTCAGTTTGGAAAAGATTTAGTAATTTCAAAGAAGAAGAGATGTTAAGACTCGTAGGTAAAACCGAAGAGATATTAACATCTCCAAGTGAAAGTTGTTCCAAATTAGTAAAATTTTGAAAAATATTGATTAAAACATCTGGTCTAAGCTTCAAATCATCATCATTCCAAGAGAGATCAAGAGAGACCAATTTATGAAGGAGTGAGATCTCCGGTGGGACTTGGCCAGAAAACCAACAACCAGAGAGGTTGAGATGAGTGAGACTATTTGAAAACCTTCCTATTTCACGTGGAATTTGGGGACCACCTAAATTATTGTAAGCAAGATTGAGTGTTTGAAGGTGAGGAAGGTTGAAGAGGGAGCTGTTAGGATGGATGGTACCACTTAGCATTCCGCAACTAACGTCAATGCCGATAACGTCACCTGTGGAGTCGTCGCAAGTAACACCAGCCCAGTCACAGCAATCTGAATTTGTGTTCCAGTTCATCATTATTGGATAATAATGATGACAGAAGTAATCAAAGGATGTGTCGTTGATGGATGAAAGGTTATGTTTGAAGAGAAGCAAAGCTTCACTCTGTTTTGCAGAGCATTTGTGAATACTATTATTCAAAGAAGTGGAAGAAGCAAAAGTGGTGAAACAAAAGAAAATGAAAAAGATACCGAACAGTTTTGAACAACCCATATTGTTATATTTTTAATTGCTATAAAAACTCACAATTGCTACAAATATATATACTAATACGTATAAGAATATTCTCCTAGTTGCTTTCACAATAATATATGATTCAGAATATATTTGTGGTCTAGTTTTATTCATTAGCATATCACTTGGGAAATTGGGTTGTTCAAGTCTATTTATTGACTCTAAACTTTAATTCTTTGTCGAATTATGCAAAAATTTCCAACTTTTGAATGCAATAGAGAAGAATCGTTCAATGAAATATTGTAGTCCACAACAATATTAATATAGATGCTTTCACTTCGAAATATGTTTGTGGTCTAGTTTCATTGATAAACGTATCACTTGGGTTATACAAGTGTATTGATCGATTTTTGTCAAATTATGAAAATTTTCGGATTATTGCGAAAGAAAAGAATCGTTCAATGAAAATTTTGTGGTCCACCAGAATGTTTGTTAGCAACAAAATTTCATAGAGATTCTTGTGTTCTTTATTAGATTTTTGGGTTCTCAACCAGAAAAGCCAACTTACATTTATAATCAGAGTCACATTATACAACTCTTTTAATTTGATAGTCCCCAATTTTCAATTCATTTTTTGTTGTGCAAAATTTATAAACTTCAAATTGACAAAAAGAAAAATAGCATTATGTTATTGGAACTTTATTTTGGTTACTTTTTTTACTGGGATTTGAGAATTACGCTTAAAAATTATTAAAATTTACAAACAAATGCTTGCATAGTGGTTTTTTGAGGTTTACTAGTTTACTAATGGTGTAGGTCTTTATGTTGGTGTTCTTTCTACGCGTGCATAGGCTTTTCTGATGGTATTTGTGTGTCTGTGTACAGATAAATCTAAGGGTCTTCTACTCTTCTTTACTTATTTTACGTTTACATAGACTTTTGGAATGAACCAACTCACAATAGTGTTTTAAAATAGTACTTTTAGAAAAAGCTAAATGCTAACACTAAACGCTTTTTTCAAGTAGTGTTTGAAAATAGTGCATTTAGAAAAAGCAAAACGTTAAACGCTACTTCTCAAATGAGCTTTTTATATTCACCGCTAAACACTAAGCGCTCTTAAATGTTCTTAAAAGCTCCTTGCCAAACATACCCTTATTATGCTACTTTTTTTGCGGATTATGTATGTTGTTAAATTGTTTAGCATTTTTGGTGAATGTTTATGTTCAAGGGTGTTTGTATCTGCTATGCTTAGTAGATATATTGTATTGGTATGGGATTACTAACTAATCTTTTGGTGAGATGAATACGTTTTAATAAGCACATTGGTAGATACTCATTTTAAGCATAACGGTAAGCTGAGAATTTGCCATTAAAACTGCCCTGAAAACCGCTTAGCTGATTTGAAGTTTGAACACCACCAAAATTTCTCCGCACATCACCTATACATTACTAAACATGATTATTTGTGAAGTAATTTTAGTGGTGTAAAAGTCTCTTCCATTATTGACACAATGTAGTTCTTGTTGACTCCTTAATGTCATTAGGTGTCAAAACTACTAGTATTTAGTATGTACTTAGTTTAGTTAATGTAATATGTACTTAGTTTATGTAATGGGTCGAATTAGGTTGCTGCAATGGGTCAAAAACAGTTAACCCAAACACCCCTGCAGCAGTTAGAAAATGGCAGTTATAGCAGTTAGAAATGGTGTCGATTAGATTAGTATAAATATGTATTTGTAGTCTGCAAGAATATAGCAGTTCAACATCAATAAAAGTTCAGTTTGCATACTTTTGTCCCTTATTTACTGTTTCATTGATTCTCACATCACAACACAATTACGGTTCATTATAAACACATTAAGAAACACAGCATGGTTGGCTTGAAACCTGTGCAAAAGTTCTTTCTATGAGAAAAGAACTAAGCATAAACACTTTTGTTCACCCCAACACTCAATTTGATAATCTTCGTTTAACACAATAAGTAAGTTGTTCTAATAAGCATAACAAACACCTGCTTAGACCACTAGTACTAACCCCCACTACAAAATGTTGGTGGGTTTTTCAACATCCTTTGTATATGCATGGAGGAGTATAGATGGACGATACTATATGATATGATGCCTCTAAGTATTGCCTAAAACAAGTAGTTATAGTCCTCACCAGCCAAAAGTACTTCTTGGCTTAGGGCTGCCTGGGCAGTAAGGCTACACTACTTCCTCAACTCCTACATTCTGTAGAACAGAATGTCCAGGGTCTGGAAAACAAACCCTGCGTAGACCAGTGCAGAGCTACACTACATTTACTAATAAGCCTTATACTCCATTCCCAGAAAAACTTGACAAAAGTATAATAAGTAATAACACTTAAAGAGCCTCATACTTCAATCATGCACACACATACGTGCATAGTATAAAGTGTTTATAATTAGCCTATAATTCTCATCAAAGATCCCCGAATCTAAATTGAGATAACCCTTGAACAACCTCATGTCTCATTACAAATCATTGTCTTACAATTTGCAGTTCTGGAGGGAACGAGAGATGTTACTCCAACTGTTTTGAAGTCTTCAACTGGTTTAGAAGGTACGTTTCCCTTTCCTTTGAAACTCACATCCTCTGATCTTGCTGTGATAGGTATATTTGTTAATTGTTTTATAACAACAATGTTGACACTGATTCATATTCATGGTACAGTTTCCAAACTTTCACCAAAAAAGTGGGGTCTTTAGAGAAACTCAAGTATCGTTCTCGCTACAGTTTTTGGTGGATTATCGTATCTGATAGACCATGGAGTCGATCTCAGACCTCAGTTAGTAGTAGTATTAGGTTTAGCGATGGTAGACTCCATATTTCTTGGTGGGTCCTGTTTAGCCCAACTATCAAGTTATTGGCCTCCATACAAACGCCGTATACTTGTCCATGAAGCAGGACATCTACTCGTTGGTGAGTCATTGTCACACATTTATGTCCAAATTGATCAGAAACTTGTCACTTTTCATCATATTTGGGAAATGTGTTTTTGTACTAACTAATTTCCCAATATGCAATTGCAGCTTATCTCATGGGATGCCCCATTTGTGGCGTAATTTTAGATCCTATTGTTGCAATGCAAATGGGGATTCAAGGGCAGGTATTTTCTATTTGGCCTACAACTTGGCAGTTAGTACCTTAATGTGTAGTTTGAGCCTAAAGGTATACAATTTTCAATTGTGCAGGTAGGAACACAATTTTGGGACGAGAACCTTCAAAATGAGCTTGCTGAGGGCTGTCTCACCGGGATTGCCTTTGACAGGTGCATATGCCTTTCCACTAATTATTTTTGGACGGAAAAGTCATTAGTGTGTTAGAGTTAGGTTCATGAGTTGTTACAATACCTTAATGTGTAGTTTGAGCCTAAAGGTATACAGTTTTCTTCATGAGTTGTTACAATACATTATCCAAAACTGATCTTTTAGCTCCTAAACAATCAGAAGCAGAAATTGTTTATTCAAACACTGAAAACTAATTTACTACAAGTTTGCGACTACAACTAATACATTATCCAAAACTGATGTTTTAGCTCCTAAACTAATTTTCTTTGGTGATTCTTCCATGACATTTTCAGTTTCTTCCATTTACATGATTAATGCTTCAACTTATCCTATATATAGATTATTTTCAAATCAACCAATCCCCTAATTCAGGAACCTACATAAGACTTAACTTATAAGACCTTATGATACCCTATAATTCATTATCTTTAACGAGTTTCAATTACTTTTCAGATACTGCATGGTGTTATTTGGCGGGATAGCAGCAGAAGCTCTTGTTTATGGTGAGGCAGAGGGTGGAGAAAATGACGAAAATTTATTTAGGAGCATTTGTCTACTTTTGGAACCACCGTTTTCTGTTGCTCAGGTAAACTACTAATCACCAATTTTTACTTTTTAGTAAGTTTACGATCATAGCAGACAATGATAATAAACCATGGATTTGTAATTGCGTTGAAACAGATGTCAAATCAAGCACGGTGGTCGGTTCTGCAGTCATATAATCTATTGAAATGGCATAAACATGCGCATCAAGCTGCAGTTAAAGCTTTAGAAAGTGGCGGTAGTCTGAGTGTAGTCATCAGAAGTATTGAGGAAGCAATGGCTACCAACAGATGATGCTTATGTACATTTTGTAGTAACTATAGGCTGATTAGTGTGATCATAAGTATAGATAAAAGTCGCCATTTGTTGAATGTAACGTTTGAAAGCAAAATTTATCTACTGGTGTAATTCTCATAGAAGATTATATTATATCCAATGAAAAGTTATACAACGAATTTGTGTTTGTGAAACAAACAAGTATTTTATCTAGAGGTTGGAAAATGGGCTGGTCGGCTTGATGAAACTGGTGGTGGTGTTTATATTCATGTGATAAACTCCCATAACTTGTTCACAACCCGGTCATATACTGTCCAACATGTTAGATCAACATTTATCATCAAATAAGGAGTCCCTCCATGGTTGAGAACAGTCTGCGTTGGCTTTCTCAAGGGATTACCACCAAAAAAAACCCCCTCTAAAATGGCGCGTTTGACTTTATATTTAAGTTAACCATAGCTTAAATCAATCTCCAGAAAAAAAAATATACACAAACTGACCAATTTTTAGTTAGACCACCTGTAGAGGTAAAAGGTAGCAATATTGACGCGTGAGGCTTGTGGGTGTCTCACTAGGTAGGCATTGATTTCTTATGCGCAAATTATGACCATCTACTAATGTCTCATCTTTCAGTTGAATCAAATAGTTGACCAAAAACATTTTTTGGATCGAAAGTTATATATTAAAGCCCAACTGACTAAATTAGCTGATCATGTTTAGGTACAGTATAATTTACACATCAAACATGCCACAAACAATGATCCCTGTCTCGTGAACTTTATAGTTTTGGTAAAACATTTAAATGGGTGTATGACCATCAAATAACAAAAACGTGATGAATTGTATCGAAGGTTAACCCATGACTATTCTTGAAACTGAACCGGACTAACCAAACTCATTTCGACCCATTACCTTACCCAACCCATTACCTTACCCAACCTACCATCAGGTCATCAACTAAAACTAATCTTAAATTATCTCACAACTGCCGTTACAGAAAAGCAATAAAAGTACTATTGTGTTGTAAATCAGTTCAACTAAATTAGATGGCAAAACGATGTAACCATGTGTTATTTAATTTGACAATGATATTGTTTATCAGAACATCCAGCTGCCTCCAACCATAACATTCCAACTGCATTTAGAAATATGGAAGAAAAAAGAACAAAACACAGTGTTAACCTTTTGCACAATCACTTGGAAAATTGGGTAGTTGGAGTCTATTAATTGACTCTAAACTTTAATTCTTTGTCACATTATGCAAATATTTCCAACTTTTGAATGCAATAGAGAAGACTCGGTCAATGAAATTTTGTAGTCCACAACAATATTAATATAATTGCTTTCATGATAAGATAGATGGAAATATGTTTGTGGTCTAGTTTCATTGATAAACGTATCACTTGGGTTATACAAGTGTATTGATCGATCTTTGTCAAATTATGAACAAATTTCAATTTCGGATTATTGTGAAAGAAAAGAATCGTTCAATGAAAATTTTGTGGTCCACCATAATGTTTGTCTGCAAAAAATTTCATAGAGATTCTTGTGTTCTCTATTAGATTTTTGGGTTCTCAACAAAAAAAGCCAACTTATATTTATGATCTTAGTCACATTATACAACTCTTTTAATTTGATAGTCTCACAATTTTCAATTCATCTTTTATTGTGCAAAATTTATAAACTTCAAATTGACATAATTAAAAATAACAATAAGTTATTGGAACTTTATTGTGTTTACTTTTTTTTACTGGGATTTTAATATCACGCTTAGAAATTATTAAAGTTTACAAACAAATGCTTGCATAGTGTTTTTTTGAGGTTTACTAGTTTACTAATGGTGTAGGTCTTTATGTTGGTGTTCTTTCTATGCGTGCGTATGCTTTTCTGATGGTATTTGTTTGTTGGTGTACAGAGAAATCTAAGGGTCTTCTACTCTTCTTTACTTATTTTACATTTACATAGACTTTTGGAATGAACCAACTCACAATAGTGTTTGAAAATAGTACTTTTAGAAAAAGCTAAATGCTAACACTAAACGCTTTTTTCAAGTAGTGTTTGAAAATAGTGCTTTTAGAAACGTTAAACGCTACTTCTCAAATGAGCTTTTTATATTCACCGCTAAACACTAAGCGCTCTTAAATGTTCTTAAAAGCTCCTTGCCAAACATACCCTTATTATGCTACTTTTTTTGCGGGTTATGTATGTTGTTAAATTGTTTAGCATTTTTGGTGAATGTTTATGTTCAAGGGTGTTTGTGTCTGCTATGCTTAGTAGATATATTGGATTGGTATGGGATTACTAACTAATCTTTTGGTGAGATGAATACGTTTTAATAAACACATTGGTAGATACTCATTTTAAGCATAACGGTAAGCTGAGAATTTGCCATTAAAACTGCCCTGAAAACCGCTTAGCTGATTTGAAGTTTGAACACCACCAAAATTTCTCCGCACCTCACCTATACATTACTAAACATGATTATGTGTGAAGTAATTTTAGTGGTGTAAAAGTCTCTTCCATTATTGACACAATGTAGTTCTTGTTGACTCCTTAATGTCATTAGATGTCAAAACTACTAGTATTTAGTATGTACTTAGTTTAGTTAATGTAATATGTATTTAGTTTATGTAATGGGTCGAATTAGGTTGCTGCAATGGGTCAAAAACAGTTAACCCAAACACACCTGCAGCAGTTTGAAAATGGCAGTTATGGTAGTTGGTAGTTAAGGCAGTAATATGCCAAGGGTCACAATGTTTAGAAATAACTGTCATGGTGTCGATTAGATTAGTAAAAATATGTATTATGCAGTCTGCAAGAATATAACAGTTCAACATCAATAAAAAGTTCAGTTTGCATACTTTTGTCCCTTATTTACTGTTTCATTGATTCTCACATCACAACACAATTACGGTTCATTATAAACACATTCTGAAACACAGCATGGTTGGCTTGAAACCTGTGCAAAAGTTCTTTCTATGAGAAAAGAACCAAGCATAAACACTTTTGTTCACCCCAACACTCAATTTGATAATCTTCGTTTAACACAATAAGTAAGTTGTTCTAATAAGCATAACAAACACCTGCTTAGACCACTAGCACTAACCCCCAGTACAAAATGTTGGTGGGTTTTTCAGCATCCTTTGTATATGCATGGAGGAGTATAGATGGACGATACTATATGATATGATGCCTCTAAGTATTGCCTAAAACAAGTAGTTATAGTCCTCACCCGCCAAAAGTACTTCTTGGCTTAGGGCTGCCTGGGCCGTAAGGCTACACTACTTCCTCAACTCCTACATTCTGTAGAACAGAATGTCCAGGGTCTGGAAAACAAACCCTGCGTAGACCAGTGCAGAGCTACACTACGTTTACTAAGCCTTATACTCCGTTCCCAGAAAAACTTGACAAAAGTATAATAGGTAATAATACTTAAAGAGCCTCATACTTCAATCATGCACACACATACGTGCATAGTATCAAGTAAAAGGTAGACCAGTTTTCTATAAAAATCACTAAAATGACATAAATGTTTAGTTAATTCAGTCAGCAAAGGGTCAACTATCTGGCAGAAATACAAATGGCAGAAATACAAATAGAAACTGCAATATATCTGTACAAATACATTCTGCATTTCTCAAAGATAAAAAATCATTACACAAATACAAATTGCATTTCTCAAAATAAGTTCAAACACATCAATCTCTAAAACAATCTCAATCTGAAATGTACAATAATAAGCTGTTGCCATTTTGCAATAAATGTTCTTGTGAAGGAACATCCAGGTGGCTCCAGAGCCGACGTACACTGCTCACATGCTACATTCTTCAGCATCTTTCATGAAAATACTTTTAAACAGTTAGTAGTTTATTATGATTAGAAAACAATAATTTTCTAATAACAACCTAGATGTTTATATAATAACAATTTAGGAAGTTGTACTGTAATAAAAATCTGACTTTGGGTAGCCAGTTAACCCACTTGACAGAACGCATAATCCAAATCGACCCATTCATACACGTATATATGGGTCAAAATTTCTACATCTACAACGAACTATTGGATTCTCCAATCGCTCAACTCAAGTTTATTACAAGAAGTGAGAAGAATGTTACTCGAGAATCATGAAAACCCCAATCTACATAACATTTACTCTAATCAATATATCTTGAGAATGCCAGCAAGTCAAAGAAGAATAGGGAGAAATGCATATACCTGACTTGGAACTACACCACTCCTTAAGAAAGTGTTCACCAGTTTTTCAGCATTTGCAACCTCTGTCCTATTGAGATAGGACGTTCCACTAGCACAGATTTCTTCTTGTCCCATCTGCAATAAATTTACGAGAAAGTCGTTAACGTAAGAATACATCTGAAGCTGTATACCGTATTTCTTACCAAACATTATGTTCCTAGAAGAAACATTTGATTTACAAAAGAAAGCAAGCAGAAGAGTTGCACACACCTGAACAAAAAGAACATGGGATGGTTTGGCACAGGCCATGGAAAATCCAATGCCTGTTGTTCGCCTTTCATTTATAGTCACACCTAGACCTCTAATAGGGATGTCCTAAGTTGATTAGCTTAAAATATTTACGTGCGATTGGTCTCAACAAAAAGTCTGTCAGCCGGTAGCCTATGAGTACTTTTCTCCATCATCAACACTGAAAGAAACTAAAAACTTATTCTACCATTTTGTAAAGGTAATAATTTGTGCTCTAAAAGCCTAATTATAATGCAAAGATAACATTAGGTGACTATCTTGTAGATTTTGGAGAGTCCCTTCATAGAAATTATTGGAAGGGAATTCTGAAAGGGATGGATGCATACGATATTCCACCTGACATTTTAATGACAAAATGCAATTTTTAGTTACTAGAACCAACCTATATGATCATTGATTGATAAATCCACTACTCTACAAGTAACACCATCTAAAACAAAACACAACTTATGTACCCTTGACAACCTCGTTATGTCCAAATAAAAAAAAAAAAAAAAAAATTGTAGATGGAAAGGAGTAAAAAGCCTTGGGAAATGAGAGTCAGAACCTGCAATCTAATTGGCTAAACACCAAGAAGCACAAGTCGCTCAAACAGAGACTGAGCTAGCACAGCACGAGCTGCTTTCTTGAACATGATAACTGGACCGAGCTGGCAATGGTTGCCAACAAGAACCTAGAAGAAATAATATCCATTAGAGCACCCCAGGAAGAGCGTCACTGCAAGCAGTAGTACATAATACATATGTATATACCTGCTTTGCCCCAAGAACAAGAGGTATAAGAAACTCCGGCTCAGTTGATTCAGTAGACTTGTCAATAAGCACCTACAGATAGTCAATGAAATGATTTAGAATAAATTATCAAAGACAACACCAGATCCCAACTAATTACAATCATAAGTTGTAATGGTTCCATTAGATCTAGTTAGCACTCAAAGATTATTTAAATAGATAATCAAAGAAAGAAATCCAAGTGTTTTGCAAAACATTATCATGTTTCTGTTAATGTCATTTATTACTGCTAGGGTGCTCTATACTTCTTCTCATCACTGCCAGGTAACTCCCCTGTATATATTTGTAAAAGGAGGTTCTGTAACCAGTGGTCCAAGTTACAGCTAAAATTTGCATATCTGTGTACCAATCTAACACATATAATTTTTGGTAACCAAGGTCCGACCTTTTGGCCGACTAAACCATGGGGATTCGGTCCACCATCACACACACAAACCGGGTAAACACTCCCCTTTTGGGAAGGTTGGTGTGGCCACATCAAGGTTATATCATTTGCCTACACTATAATACTAAGGAACACATAAGATAACTTGCTATCCACATGCATAAAGGGTTGAGAATGGACTTGACACTCACCTTGTTCATCTTTCAATACAAAATGACTACAAAGTACAAGTATCACCGTGTAACATATAATTATCAAAGTGGGAATCATGTTGACATTCAAAATATTAGATGCTATACAACCATGTAAGCAACAGTGGAGATGAGGGTTCTAGTATATGCACTGCAACCTATGTGTCAAATGATATGGAGCAACTATTCAGGTGTAAGTAAACTAAGCAGACACTTACACCAAAAGCAGTATTCAAAGCATCAACTTATTTGTTTGTTATAAACGGCCTATATAGCAAAGCTTAACTTGTATATTGAATTAGCCAGTAAACAGAAAAGTAATTCATAAATCATTATAAAGAAACACAATCCTATACTAGATTTTATATTCGAAAGCCTATACTAGAAAGTGGTATCAACTCTAATGTCTACATTGAGCTAAAAATATGCAGTAAGCACAAAATGTAACATACAAGTCAATGGGTTAGCTGAATTACCTGACCAAGTCTCCTAAGCTAAACTGAAATGCGCCATTTTTCAGGGCAGTCCAAATCATATACAAAATTCGTACCTAGTTCCTTACATATTGAAATTCCTTATTAACCTATTTAGTTTCATGAACCGAACATTTCTATCACAAAAACTTCCATTAACAAAACAATATGTTTCTCGTCAAATTCTCAAGCAGTAGCACATATGAAATGTCGATCTCAAATCAATAAAATAACAATTCATCAATAAAACATCAATTTGAAAATTAGGTTAAACTCAATTTTACAATTATAATCAATTATAACAATAAGTAGTTCAAAAATAGAACCAGAGATTAACCAAATGGATGTATCGAAGTCGACGCCGATGACGGAGAGAAAACGGCGATGGTGACGGTGACGGAAAGAAGATGGCGATGGTGACGGTGTGACGATGGTCTGACGCCGTTAACATCGCCGGAGATCGTCTGTTTTTCAATTTTTTTTATTAGAGATGAAAATGGGAAGTTTGGGGTTGTGGTGTGAGCTGCTTTTTGTTTTTTTATATAACTTTATATTTTTTGTTTCAATTTTGTTTTTACTCCGTATTAATTTTTTTTTAGTGACTTTTAAAAGTATTAGTAGGCAAAAGTTTTAGTAAGGAAATGTCATAAATTTTGTAGTACAGTAAAACCTCTATAAATTAATAGTGTTGTGATTGAGATATTTTATTAATTTAGCGAGATATTATTATATCGATAAATTAATAATTTATTAATTTAAAGAGGTTTACGTATGGTCTTTAAATTTTCAAGTCTAATATACTAGTTACAATGTATACTCATTTAAAATGAAAAATAAATTTGAAAAAACACGTTCCAATTAACATTTAATGAATTCACATTCCATACTTTATGAAAATAAAATTAACATTTTTTGTTGCTATACGAGAAGACCACACACCAACTCTTTACTGCAATAAGGAGATTTTAAGATAAACTCAATATAGATTTGAAGTTTAACAAAAAACACGTGACTATGGATTCATTTTTTACTAAATAATCTTAGGATTTTGAAGTGTATCTCTCTCACACACACATATATATACACGTATATATGAAATTTTTAGTAATTATTAATTTATAGTTTCGTTGGGACTAATATATATACACTTGGGTTTTAAAAAAAATTATTATCTTATTATTTTATTGATTGGGGTCCAAATTTGTACTGGTCCCAAGTTGGGACCGGGCAAATTATTAATTTTATCGAGGTTATTAATTTATCGAGTATTAATTTATAGAGGTTTTACTGTATACTCAAATCCGGGATCCCATTGCCACCATTGGAAAAAAATAAACTTTATAGTATAAAAATAAGCAAATGTGTGTAGCCTTTCCATATGAACATCATGTTAGATTATGGACATTATTTTAGTAGTTGTATGTTAGGATCGAACTCGAGATCACGGGATTGCACACAATACGGATGAAGAGTAAAAGAATAATTATTTATAAATGTTATATGTAATTATTAATAAACACAAAACTAGTAACGACCGTTAGTATTTAACGGAGAATGACTAACGACCGTTAGACGAAGAAAAGGAAAGTAATACTGGTGAATAATTGGAAGGTCAAGAAGGTTCCGGAATCCCTAGGGGATTACTAAACCGATCGGCAGGGGGGGGGGGTGGAGTTCCACCTCCTCAATGCCTTGGACTCCAAGTTATCACTAGTATATATACAAACCCAAGATTCATTGTTTCTCATATCTTGTACACATAGTTCTTGGTGTTTTCTTTCTTTCTTTTGTCCCTAATCGATCCATCTTAACCTTTTACTAAGGGATTCAATTTTCTTAAAGCTAAATAGTTTTGTGTTTATTATTATTATTATTATTATTATTATTTTTTGAACAGATAATTCATTTCACGCCTCACAAATGGAGGAAATTTGAACACAACAAGTTACATCGAATATACACAACGTAACAAGTTACGACAAAACAAGACATACACCATAATATTTGTGACAGACTACAGCAACACCATACAAGGGTGGGGGGAATCACCCGAGTGAGCTTTTTGCAGACACAACCATATGAAGGTGTAGCTTGACAAAAGTACATAAAGTACATAATACATACAAAGAAGATAAAACTAGGCATCCTTAAAGGAGCCAGACCTAAACCTAACAGATCTAAAGCCAAAACCCAAGGCAGCATCAGGCCATCGATGGCAGACCGCAGCAGATCTGAGCAGAGGAGTCCGGGCAGTGGCGGCAGCGAGCGGCGACAGCTGGGAGATGACAGATCTGTGGGTAAGGATTATTATTGAAAGCAAAGGAAAATACAAAAGAGCTCCGGACTGCCGGCCGAGACCGACCGCCGAAATTATTTAGTGAGAGGGTGTGGATCGGTTGGTGTTTTAGAGAGAGGCAGGAGAAGTTTTTGAGAGAGGGAATGAGTAATTAGTTGGTATCGCTAAGATTAACATCGTTTTGTGTTTAAATTACTTGCATAATCTTTTATTTGAATTAGTACGTGTGTACAAGAACGTGATTCAAACACACTATTGTTTGATTCTTGGATTGAATTACAAAAGAGGTAAGGGGTAATTCTTATAATCCACATAAACCCTAATTTGGGTTCTTGATTTGAAGTATTGCATTAATTGATTCTTGTTCGGGCTAGAATTACAAAGGTATGTTTACTTTTATATTTGATTAATTAATTACATGTTATATGATCTTGTTATAATTGCTTCCGCTATGCTCACTTGATGTGTTTGGTTTATTTTATATGAATGTCATGATATTATAATTTCAACAGTGGCATCTAGAGCCGTTATAATGTGTAATTAGTTATCGAAACGCATAAAAATTGGATCTTGATTCGTTTAGTTACATGTTTTTAGGGTTTTTTTAGATTCCTAACCCTAATTTTTTATGGGTCGATTTAGACCAAAAAGGGTTTTAGGGTTTTGGTTTTTGATTTTAATATGATTAGAAACCCTAGGATGTCATGTAATTTGTTATGCGTTTTAGTAAACGATCTTGGTGCAATATGTTAATTGTTAAGCTTAATCCATGAAAAAGTGCATATTTGCATGGATTTTATATTGTGTGATAATTTAAATGGTTTAAATTGGATATATATATATATATATATATATATATATATATATATATATATATATATATATATATATATATATATATATATATATATATATATTAATTGTTAAGTTATATCGAAACATGTAAATTTATTAATAGATGTCGAATTGGGGAAGACTCCAATATTAAGTAATCAATTATGTGCTATGTGGTATTTGTTTAGTTTTGGCTTACGCAATCGATTTATCGATGCATGTGGTTCTTTTTCCTGGAAGAAGAAAGCCTTAATTGAATAAATATGTTATACACCTAGATTTGATTATTAATAGGACTATTGAATAAGATTTGCATGTTGCTACATGTTTTATACATATTTAATTGTTATGTTATGTATATGTTTATTTAGTTGTTTTATTTTTTATTTTATATTACTTGTTTTTGTTTATTATTATGTTAGACATGTTTATAAACGAAAAGGGTAATTTTTTGAATAGAAAATTAATACGGACTAAATAAATGGCGAAATTGTTTTGGTTTTAAGAGTAAATTTCAAAGGATTGGTTGATTGATGTTTTTGTACATAGTGTGCGAAAGGCGGACCGAAGGTTGCCATCCAATGTACTTGTAGAGAGGGGTTTTTAAAGCTCATGCACCTACCAGTTCTCTACAACTGCTTGGTTGCCGACTCTAGACTTACCTATATCACTATATTACGTACATTGTCATCTTAAGGGTGAATTCACCACAATTCCATAATGATTATCCGAAACACTAAGCCTTAGGGCTTATGCAAAAGTACGATATAGTGGACGATAATTGTTGGTAATTCTTTAATTGGTGAACCCGATACCTCAATCAAAACTTTGTTGTTTTACTCTTAGCAAATTGGTAATAAAAAAGTTTTGTAAAACCAAGTTATGAAGTTGTATGCATGCTTCTTCATACATTATTTTGATCACGTCAAAATTAATACCCTTATAAAATTAAGTCAAATGCCATCTAATTAAGAACACTTGAAGTTGTAATTTACGTCATGTGAGAACTTGACGAGATTGCAATGGAAAGGTAAATTTCATAAATTCATTGCTAGCAGATCAACTGATGTAATGGATTTGTGAGTTTGCAGTTTTTAAGTTAGACGACTTAAATTGAGTAGGAAGTGAGAGCTTGGACTCAAGGCATTAAGATGGGGATGAAACATGCTTACATTGCAAAAGGTTTTGTGAATGTAAATCCCATAATGATCTAGGAATTGCAATATGATATTGGCAATTATTGTTCGACAATTACCTTGTTGAATACTATCATTACTAGCAGATCAACTGATGTAATGGTACTATGTCAATTAGGATCCTAGCTTTAAGGAAATACTATGGTTTATAAGAATATTTACCAATGGGTATTTTATTTTCTTAAAGATCTGATTATCGAAAATACTGAAATTGAATTTTGTAATTCGTTTTAATATATTAATGCAACGTTCAAACCGTAAACGTATTTTGGGCTTTGGTAAATTGATATCGTTCTGTTTTCAAACAAATATTTGATTAAGAATAATTTACTTAAAAGACAAAAGAAGTCTACTTTCTATGAAAGAAGAGTGAGATACAATCCTATTTCTTTTCATGAATGAAAAAGGATAATAGGAATATTAGATATGTCTAAATTCTAATATATAACTCATAGCAAATTTTTAATAGTTAAGAAAATTGCGAATATTTTCCACAGGGATTTCATCATCCTTATTTGGTGATTAAATTCTTAGTAACAAATATGATATTTGGTTAACAGAAAATTATGTATGACATTTTATGAGTTATTATAATTAGAAGCTAGACTAATTACTGCAAAATGTTTAAAAACAAACTAGTTGTTATGACCGTTTTAAAGGTGCTACATACATTGTAGGATGGTAGACCTATTAAAGAAGAAATTGCATGCCCAATTTTTCAAGTTAATAGCATTTGGTGGATAGTCCATCATTTACGTAGTAGAATACACTTTTTAATGCATAAGTAATTGTTACGTATGGACATTTAAAGGTGTAGGAAAGTTAAAAGCACACTATTTTCTTTTACTGGATATGAAACACTTACAATGTTGTCATATTCAGTGAGAGTATTGTGTACTTATTACTGAATAAGGAATTATTGTAATGATCTTTAATTCAGTGGGAGTTGCAAGCTTTGACATCTTGGTAGCTAAAGATAATTACTTTCAAAGTGTAGACACTCATACTTTTAAGGATAGTCTTGTACGTTTCCTTACTAGACATTGTTGTTCTATAACTACTTGTTATGCTAAAATCTATGACACAATCATATTGATCACATAAACAAATGCATGGCGTGTTGTTTATCAAGTATATGAGGTTATTCCATGCACAAGTGGGAGAAATGTTATCTTTAATGTGTGCAAGTAATAACTCATAAAGATATGATTTAATGGATTCTCTTGACTGCAAGGTAAGAGAATAATGTTCTAATATGAATTATACTAATCTAATTCAAGAAACAATTGGTGTTACAATTTATGTTATATGAGAGCTTAGCTAGATTGCAACAACAATGTGAATTTCATATTTTCATTACTAGCAAATCAACTGATGTAATGGAACTATGAGAATTTGCAGTTTCTAAATTAGATACCTATTAGAACATGTGTCAATATGATATCAAGACTACTTTAATTTGTATATTTATGAATTCATGGAATGACATAAATTAATAAAGTAATCTAATGCTGCTTCAATCTTAATATTTATGTGTTCTTGGAATGATATAAATAAATAAAGAAATAATGTTATTTACATTATTGTGAAGTAATAAATTAACTTGAAATTACTATTGAAACCAAAAGATGGTGTTCATAATTACTTTATTTAAACATGTTTATGTTTCATTGTTAAGATATAAACATAAAGTCTTTTGATTGTTACAACACTTATAATAAAGTAAGACGTTATCTTGTTATGTTTTTTAATTAAGACATATACATGAAGTCATTAAATTGTTAAATGACTTCTAATGTATAGTGGGATTATAACAGTTTATGTTTTCTTGTAGGGACATGGACATGAAGTGACTTTGTAAAAAGTACTTGTGTTATAAAGCATGTAATTGGCTTGAAAATACTATTATACCATTAAAATGGCTTAGATGGTAAATAGACAAGCCAAAAGGAAATATGGTTATCTTAAATATTGTTAGATTGTCTTACAATATTAATACTAATGAAATACCAAACTTTATGGTATGTTCAGATAGAAAAATCAAACTCTTGTTATATTGTTTGATTAAAGATAACTATAACTTCTTTTCTTCCAAAAGTTATCAAGGTTAGAATATTGTGACAACTGGCAAATTAGGGAGCCATTTTGAAAACCCGCATTATTTTAAAATTTATGATTTTTGGAATATTTGAAAAGTTTATTCGTGATGAGATTTGTAAACGCTGGAATGTGATTTTTAAACTGTACGTTATTTATGGAATTTGAATTTTAATTATTGGTTTGGTTTGGTTTATTTCTCGGTGATTTATTTTGAGATATTTATTTGGCACTACATTAACTCCGGCACTAGGATAACCTAACAATTTTTATATATTTAAATGTTTGGTTCGGGTATTTTATATTTTTGGAACGTATCGTGAGATTTCTGAATATTTGGAATGAGCTCGGTTCGGGAGAGTCGTTTTATTTTAAATGAGTTTCGAGTTTGGTCCGTGTATTCTACACCTAAGTTACTTAACCCACCATACCACTAATATTATTATTATTATTATTAATATTACTTTTTTTTGAGTAAATAATAAAATCGTCCTTGTGGTCTTTCCTGGAAAACACACAAGCAAACACAACCTCACCAACACACAGTCTCTCTCTCTCTCTCTTTTGAAAACACAACACCACCGCCACCTTCAAACCCCATCACCGTCGCCACCGCCCCCCCTCCTAAATAAACTAACACCACCATCATCACCACCTTGTTCCGATCTACCTTTTGATATAAATCACGCGCTCCAAAACCCATTTTTACACCACGAACAAATCATCACAACCTCATAAAACACCACCATTTTTGTTTAATCTTGTTGGGTTTTTAAAGAAATCAAGTTTGGAAGCCGTTTGGAAGGTGAGTGGCTGATGAGTGCTTATTCACACATCATTTTTAGCTTTAAAACAGACCAAAAATACCAAATACTAACCATATATGCCAAGAGAATGTATGTTTTTGTATTTGTGTATGTGCAGGTACGGATATGTGAAAAATGAACAAAAACAAAGCAAAAACCGACAAAAACGAGCACGAGATTGGAAAAAGGTTAATAGCCGAAGCCGAGGAAGAAATTTATCCAAGAAAAGCCCAAAATGACAAAAGTAATCCTTAGAGATTCAGAGAATAATAAAAGAGACTCTTTGTTGAAGTATGAAGACCTTTACAATAATGGTCCTCCATGTTTCAGCAAGTTGTCAACTTTGGTCCTTTGAAGAACTTTGGAAGAAAAGTCAACTCAACTCCTCCAAGTTACAAGATCGTTACGTGTAGTATTAAGTTGCATTTGTAGCATTTTAATATGTTTTAAGTAGTTTTTCATGTTTTGTAAAGGTCTAGGGGCTAATCTTGCAACTATGTCAAAGATTAGAGAAACCCTAGCCCCTAGCCTATAAATACCTCTTAAACACCAACTTTGAGAGGTTGGTTGTTGAGGGTTGGTCCTCATAGTAGTAGGATTAGTGTAGTTTTATTTTTAACGAAGTATGTGTTTTATTTTACTTTCTCTCTCTAAAGCTTTATCTTTCTATAAATCTTTAATTTTTAGTTGTTAAAATCTTGTTTTTATTGGTGGGAATTAAAGTTTATGGTTAAACTAGTTAGTCTAGTGTTAAATTTGGTGAAAAACATTAGTTTTTAGGCTTTATTTTAGATCAAAATGGTGTTTTGTTATGGTTTTTATTGAGTTTGATTTTTTTAAAAACGTTGTCGAGTTTGATTTTTTTTTTAAAAATTGTTATCGAGTTAGCCTTTTCATTCAGGACCATTTTGCAAATAATAATATCGAGTTTGGTTTTTAAAATGTTTTCGAGTTAGAATTTTTTGAAAGTTACCGAGTTTGATTTTCATTATTTTATTTTTATCGAGTTACAATTTTTAAACTAGGGACCAATTTGCAATTTTTCAATTATCGAGTTTGAGATTTTTTGAAAGTTACCGAGTTTGTTTTATTTTATTTTATTTTATTTTTCTTTTCTTTTCTTTTTCGAGTATTGATTTTACCAAGTTTCATTTCTTTTGGCGAGTTAGCCAAGATTATCGAGTTAGATAATCTATACCTCATCGTTTATCGAGTGAGGTTCTCTTATGCTTTATGCTAAGGCGAACTCTGCCGAATTTTTGTTTGGCTTATCTAGTTTGTTTCTTTTATCGAGTCTTTTTCTTTTATCAAGTAACTTTATCTTATTAAAATGAGTTTCGAGTAGTTTATTAGTGTTTGCTTAGTGGCACGAGTTTGTGAGTTAAGTGTGGACATAAAAGAGGATCGTGATTAATAATTAGTGAGATTATTTTGATTTGTAGTTTTATTATTTGAAGGGCAAAAGCCGGAGAATAATCAAATTATACATCTAGTAATTATTTTCTTTTTAAAGGATTATTTTCAAAATAAACCAACGTTGTGAGAAAATAGTCTTGTTTAAGGAAAATAATTCGTCGTCAATCCTTGACCCACACTTGATGAACTTATTCATGTCGCTTAACAAACATGTTTTTTTTTAAAAAAAAAGTATTTTCCCGTCTTAATTTCTTTTCGCGTTTTAAATCTCTTTTTCTTTAGTTATTTTATCCAATGCTTGTTTTATTTGTTTGTTTCCTTTGCGTCGTTTTATTGTTTTTCTCTACTTTAATCGCGTTATAATTTTCAATCGTAGTTTAATCAAAAATCAAATCATCATTTTAATTCCATTCACTTCACAATCACGCGACTCAAGCCGACTCAATCGCCGTCTTACCTTCGTTGGGACATAACGACCCGGGGAACATACTTTCACGAGTGTTTCTTCGGAAAACAAACCTATATACTATAAAACGAGTAAATCAGTGGTCGCGACATCCTTGTTGTGTGCCTCGACTCATGCTTAAATCCGTGTATACACGGGTTGTTTTTGTTGGGTTTTGAGTTTTACAAATGGGAAATGAAGTTTTATTAAAGATTTGATGGTTTGGTATCCGGGTGGGTCGATTTGATGTCGATTGGTGGGAGAATTTGATGTTTGGATGTTGATTTGGTGGAGTTTGAGCTTAGCCGAGACCCAAGGGGTCTCGAGGTCGTGTTTTGATGGCTCTTGGCCATGTCGAGACCCATAACCCTCGTTGTTATCTTGTTGTTGTTGTTTGGTTTTGGCCGACGACCCATGAGGGTCCGTTTGGGATTGATTTTTGGCTCGATGGGAGCAAGACCGCGACCCTTTGGGTCCGGTCGAATATTGTTGATTCATGGATTGTTGTGTGACTACTATGGTCCGTTTGGTTTGGCTCGGATGGAGCAAGCCGAGACCCTAGAGGTCTCGGGTGATATCAGGTTTCTTGTGGTTTAATATTTGACCCGGGTTGACTTGGTAAATCAACCCGTAAATGTGTTATGTTATTTGGTTGCCGTTTATGTTTGTTGGATTATTTTGTTGACGAGATTTTTATTTTTTTGATTCATGGTACTTCTGGACACAGGATATTTGATTATGGACTTGTGTTGATGAAATGGTATTGGAGACCGATTGTGAGACGGTCAATTAGATGACAGAGATAGGTTAGTCGGGTGCCGTAGTCGGACCTTATTGTTGTAGCACGTGGATTTGGGATTGATTTGGACGGAGTTGGATTACTTGTTTATGACTTGATCATTTTATTCTTGGACTTGGACAATGAGCCGAGAGTGATGACTCGGACATGTGACCAACTCATATAACTCGACAAATATTATAATCAAATGTTAATAATAAAACTCGTAATAATATTATTGGTAATATAATCGTTTATATAAATATATAGACGTGAGAAACGTATATATATACATATAAATGCGTATATTAATAATAAAATGATCACGAGTAGACGTTATAATAATATAACGATAAGTATTGTACTATGCGAATAGTGCAATAAATGTCGAGAGTGTTATTATAAATAAATAACTATAAATGATAACGAGATCTTATACGTTGGATAATTAATAAATAAAAACATGACTTTCTATAAATTTGGAAAACTTATCGAGTTATACGGGATTGTGGTTACTTAAGTCCAAGTGGACTTTATTGTATTATGTGACTTTTGTGTTGTCACGGATATATGACGATTAATATATCCATTTTCCATAACTACGTAACTTATTTAATCGACTAGTTAAATATGTTTTATTTAGCTATAGAAAATGAGTATATTAATGGGCATCGTATCCTACGACGCCCGTACGTTATGGTACGTGTATTAGGATAATAAATTACTAAATATCTCGTGGAGTTGGCTAAATTGACGAATTTGGCAAATTTGACGATATATCTAGGGAATTTATTGGACTACGACACTTACCATATAGTATTCTTTGTGCTATGTGTTTTAGGTTAGGTATAATCTTGGAGTGATATATTACGTAAATAAATATGGGGACTACCAAGTCGACGGATTTGATAAACTTCGATGATTTATTTAAATAATATACTGGGCTAATATTAGACCTATAGATGGTTTATTATTTCTTTCATTGTGGCTTCTTGGTTTGAGTTGTGTCGACCCTCCACCCGCATGGATACCAAACGTCAAACTTCAAATTAATATGAAGATAATTCGAGAAATGGATATTTTTGGAAAGTAAAATGGAATACGTTCGGGATTGGGAATATTTGATTTTGAGGAAATGATTCTGAACGCGTTTGATATTGTTAGGAAGTGCCGAGTCTGTAGTTGCCGTTACTTGAGTTTGCTTTACATCTTTCATCTATCGATTTCTTTTGCGAATTGTTGGACTTGAGGTGTGTCATAGCCCCACTTTTACTCTTGAACTTTGTTTTCAATACTTGGGGTGAGAAACGTGCAAATGTTTCATGTGGACTATTATCGCTTTATTTATTTAAAACTTGTTATGCTTATAGAACTAGGTAGTGTAGAGCATGTCGCATCCCTGCGAATGCATATTGATTTGATTTGTTGAGAAGCATGTCGTATCCTTACGAATGCATGAACATGTCGTATCCTTACGAATGTTGGGCATGTCACATCCTTGCAAATGCATATTGATTGATTTGGATTGGTTATAGAACGAGGCCTAGACTTGAGCTAGGTAAGCTATTGATTGGATTGATTTGGGCTATAGCGTGCACCTATAGGGTTGATTCGTTTTGGTTGGATGATTAAGGCCTAGTCTAGCTAGCAAGCATTTTGCGTATATGTCCACTTGATTTAGTTATGAATTCAAACCTATGATCTCACCAGCGAAAGCTGACTTTTAGCGCGTTTTCTCAGGTAATTAAGTGATGCCCTTGGATGCTTGGATTGGAGGCTTGGCTACGGCACTTGGTTATGGATCTAATTTTCTAAAACTCTGATAAATAATTGTGGACCTATATTTATTTCCTTTTGGGCCTGACTTTGATTGGATTTGGGATAAATGTAAACTTTAAAACCCCGCGTGGTTGCATTTTTATCTTGTTTACTTTATCTCGTTCTTTTATGTCTTGTGTTGGATACCAATCCCCGTAGCACCCCGAAAGCTTGTTGAGTCTTCCGCTGTATCAAATTTTGGGGGTGTTACAGATTGGTATCAGAGCCAAGGTTATAGAGAACTAGGTAAATAAACACCTAAACTATAACCGATTTTTATAGAAAACGATCCTCGACCATTGCCCGCCAGCCCGCCAAGCATCATTGTTTATATTGAGGTATATTGAGATGATTAGTAGATATGAGATTTTTGAGATGATTTGAGGATTTGAGATTTATTGATTTAGTGATATGATGGCGTTTTAAGGAATTATATGGCTTAATTGTTTTATGAATGTTTTTAGTAATGCGGTATTTTAAATCTTTCTTGTTATATATGATTGGGATTTATATGATGATTTTTGATACGGTATTTTGAGTTCGCGGTTTAGTTGTTTTGAAACACTTACACCTACCCTACGCCATTGTCACAGGCTATGGCCTCCCGTACGTTTGACGTTGTTGAGGATATTCTTACTACACCTGTACGCCCAACACAGATCACCATGGCTCCTGATGATCCTTACAGGATTGCCATGCATTCAGCTATTGTGTCGCCGACAGCTTCTACTTCTGCACCGCCTGCTGCACCTACGCAGAGGACCCTCATCTTCTCTAGGGCCCCCTGGTACTTCGAGGCAGCTTACTCTTCATCAGGCTTTGGCTCGTGTGGCTCCATGTTTTGCCCACCGAGCTACGACATGTATGTCGGTACGCCCTACTTCACCACCTTTACATTTGGATGCTCACACTCTCCTGTCAGATGCACCACCTACATCATTACATCGTCATCCTAGATCACCTACCACATCTCCACATGGTTCACCTGTTAGGAGACGACGATTGATGACGTACTCTTCCGATGAGGAGGAGGAGGAGTATGAGGGTGAGGATGAGGCTGATGACCCTTAGGAGGCTGAGCAGGGTGATGATGACCCTGAGGAGGAGGATGACCCTCAGGAGGAGGAGATGCCTGATGATGATGGTTTGTTATTGCCGCCAGCTCAGGCTGAGGAGCCTGAATCACCTATACATCCGATAGAGCTTGTTTCACCTGATCATCCATTTTTATTTGAGTTGCCACCTGGTAGTCCCGTTGAGTCAGATGCACCTTCTGAGGTTTCTGCTGAGCATGCATAGTTAGGTGAGACTGGTAGGATGTGGGCTCAGATTACTGATCTTGGTGAGAGGGTTACACGTATGTCTGAGCGGATTGATAGGGTGACCATTGAGTTCATTGGAGAGTTGAGGATTGACATGGTTACGGCTGAGAGGAGAGTTACTGAGATGAGGAGAGGATTGATGGAGATTCATGAGCATATTGAGAGCTTACAGCGAGGTTTTATCACAGCTCGAGAGGCCGACCGCAGTTATGGCAGAGGAATACCGAGCTAGAGAAGGAGGTGGCAGACCTCAAGAGAAACAGCGACACCCATAGTGTGGAGTTAGGATCATTATGGAGAGAGCTTGATGGCTTGAGGCAGGAGTTGAGGAGCCTCCGCCAGCAGCGTGGCTAGATGTTTGGGTTATGTTGGCTTGTTGCTTTCTACACCGAGGAGTGTTCGGTTAGAAAAGCTAGTTATCGTATTTTGATGTATTTTCCGTTGATTATTCGTCTCGTTTGGAACGATTATTATCTTTTGTGTTTTTTTCGGTAGTTGGAACGACATTGGATCTCTATCGTATGGTTGATGGTTATTATTATATGGTATTATGTGGTTTTTGGATATTGTGGAAATTGAGTCCCTATTCGCCTTATTGATGTCTTGTGGTGTATTGTTGATGTTCTTTCTATGACTTGGCTTCATTGATTTAATTCTTGTTGAGCATATGATAAGTTCTATCGGAGACTCATGAACCTTGTATGATGTTTCAGATCAATGGCCCCACGACGTGTAACAACCGTGATTTTAGCAGGTTAGTTAGACTTTTAGCCTCGAGTTAATCTAATTTTGTCTGGGGTGTTTGGGTAGTTTTATGGGTGTTATTGTGTGTTATAGAATGGTTAGTATTTGAGTTAGCACTAAATCCCTTCGCGTTGTGGTTGTTGTTGTGATTTTTGATGATGTTGATTTTGGGAAAGTTCATTTTGATCACTTATATGGTGTAGAAATGACTTGTGTATATTTTGCGTTTTGAGTTTTTGCGTAACGAGTCTTCGTTCAAGTTATTGAGCGTTAGTAAGTTACGGGGATGTTGATTTTGTGAGGAAATGCTCATGGAGTGTGTAAAAATCTATTTTTGGAAACTTTATTTTGAAAATGAATATTTTCCGGTTTGTCGTAAAATTAAGGTTTATCGCGAAAGACGTTAGGTTTTGTTATGGGAATACATAAAATATGAAAAGTATGAGGTTTTGAGTGTAATAAATTAATTAATAAAAAAAATAAAAAAATATATTAAATAGGAGGGGGGGGGGCGGCCGATTAAGGTGTTAGGGGGGAAAAAGGAAACCAAATTTGATACCAAATATAACTCTAAGCCTTAGGGATTATCCAAATTAATTATAAATACAAAATCAAAACTCCCCTATCCCTTTTTCCTGCATTACAAGTCGACACAAAGGGGGATCCAAGAGAAAAAATTAGGGTTTCATAATTGTCTAATAAAAATCAAGAATCAAGGTAAAATCTTTAACCCTTATGTGTAATTAATCAATTATTGTTATGATTCATGTAATAATTAATATGATGGAATATAGGGTTTATATACTTCTGTAAATTATTGAAGTAAAACATGTTAGGATGATTAGATGTTAATATTATCGTTAATGTTTAAGGGAATTGAGCGTAAAACATGCTAGTTATTGAGTTAGGGTTTGGACAGATTTGTAAGGCTGTAAAGATGTGAGTGTACATAACAGATGGTGATGAGTTAGATCATGAATTTTAAGTCTAAATTGTAGTATAATGAAAGAGCTTTCCAAAAAGTCCAGCCACGATCAATTTTGAGGTCGGGAAGTCGGTCTTTTGATTTTTCTTTGTTAAGGTGTCAAAGCTGTCAAACCGGGACAGATTTTGGGTAAAAGTTTGTGGTTGGCATGTGGTTGTAAAAGTGGTATTTTGACTTGGTCTTCTGCAATAGTTAAGTTTTAGGTTATATTAGACTACCACGAAGAGGATTCACGATAAAAACTTGTGGAAGTAATTATTAAAAATCAAAACTTTTTGGTGTGCGTTCAGATCCGAATTTGAGTAGTTGACAAGTTTAAATTTTCTATGAATATTTGTGTGTGTTATTGGTACATGGCCTTCTGGGATTAGCTTCTATGCTTATGAGAGGCCATGGTAAATTTTTGGTGTGAGTTTTTAAGCTTTATTTGTCGTGATTTCATGTGAGTGAATGTACTCAAAAATTCTGCGTTTTCTGAGTTTTAGAGTGCAAGGGATTTAGTGAGTATTAAGTTATGGTAGTGGTTAGTGTGGTGTCTAGGAGATCCATGGTGGGTCATATGAGTCTTAGACATCCATCATATGGGTATTACATGGGTTGTAGCTTTTAGCTTGACTTTGTGTAATGTGGATTATTTTTGTGTATTATAGATTGTGTATTGTTTTGTAGAGCTGCGGAGTTTAAGGTGAGTTCATAGTCCCATATTTTTACTTTGTTTTAAACTTGGGATGGGAATGATGCTTGTCTTAAATGTTTTGGTTTACTGTGATTATGTGTGTGGTATTAAAGAGCTTGGACTTATAATGTTATTGTATGTATGCTATGTGTGATTATTTGCTTGCGTGGATGTTTTGGGATTCAATTAGGATAGCGACCTAATTGATGATATATTTTGGGATTCAATTGGGAGGGTGCTTACCCTGTTGCTCGCGCATGCGACCTAATTGATGATTATGGGATCGGGGGACACGAGCCGTCCTGATGTGGTACTAATTATGGGATCGGAGGACACGAGCCGTCCTAATGGTTGCCTTATGAGTGTTGTTGCCTTTATGTGTGGATATTGACTTGCAAATGCATGTAGCTATATGATAACTAGAATTATTTGTCCAGCTATATTTTATAATCACAGTGAATTCGGTTGCCTGGTGTGTTGAGTCTAAACCTATGAATCTCACCAATGTTATGTTGACATTTTAAGCATCATTTTCAGGTGAGCATTCTAAGGCCAAAGTTGAGGGCAGCAATTAGGCGAGACTTAGTTGCATGGAGACTTATTTATGTTTTGGGACTTGATTATATTTGGTTTTGGATTTGATACATTTATGTTTTATGTTTGGTACTTTCAAACTTATTGAAGTTACCTTTTGGATTTTATTTTGTTATCTTTGGGTATTGTTACAACACTGTGTGTTGGTACATTGCTCTATTTATGTGCATGTAGTTGTTCTCTATGTTGACACCAGGTGTTGTGATGATATCCATGAAGTTACACCCGCGCGTTTCCGCCGTGGCGGGGTGTGACAGATTGGTATCAGAGACAGGTTATAGAGAATTAGGTGGTTTAACCTAGACTATAGCTTAGGAGTCCATCATATAGTTGCATTTAGGACCTATGTGTAAGTATAATATCTTACATGTTTATTTTCCTAAATTATGAGTTATTTTATTGAGTTTTTGAACGTCTATCGAACCCTGTACTTAGCAACGTGTATGTGTCATTTATAGAATGGCACCTCCTGCAAGAAAGACACTTCGTTGGGCTACTGTAGTTGCTAAGGGACGCAAGAGAGTTGGGAAGATAAAGAGAACCAACAGGAGGATATTGGTCCCCGCTAGCATGGTACCATGTGTGATTGAGGAGAAGATGACACTGGAGAATGTGAATGGGGAATTGGTGGAGAGAGATGAGACAAAGGTAGCTGATAAGGAAGGCTTCACCACCAAGTACCCGTGCAGGTGTCCTCAGTTTTTGGAAGATGATGGGGTAGTTTGGGCGAGACCCCGAGGATTGTATGATTTTGTGGATATGATAGATGAAGAGTTAAGAGATCGTGAGAATGGTTTTGCAAGATATCCTCTACCACCGAATCATGGAAATAGGAATGGGTGGGTGAGCGAGGAGGAGGAAGTGGATTCAGACTTAGAATCCACTGCACGTACTCCGTTTTAGGTCTTAGATAGGACTCGAACTGCGTACGACTTGTTTTTTTATGTTATGTTTTAATGTTTTATGGTCTTGTTGAGTTGTTTTGACATTGATTTTATGTTGGAATGTAGATTCCTTCGGATTTTTGGGGATATATCCCGTGTTTTAATGAGAAGCCTTGGGCGAGTTTGGATATTTATGGTGTGTATATTATGTGTATTGTGGGTGTATATTTTGGTTAGTAGTGATTGCGTGCTATTTGTTATAAGATGTTACTATTGTTAGGTGTGGCTTTGGAAGTAAGTACACATGTGGAAGGATACATCTAAAATTGTGGGTGGCCAACACAATTATAAATGTATCACGACATATGTGGACTTACAGCCAATGTTACATTGAATCAATGGTGATATGCTTATGGGAGGTAGATGATTGAGTAGGATTATGGAGATTATAGAATCTTGTGAATGGTCTCTAATGGTTCTATTATCCTGTGTGTTTAGGAAATGGCGCCAAGAAAACCAAGACGACCTATCACTAAGTCACCTATGAGTGGAGCTTACCGGACACCCAAGAAGTCCAAGAAGTCGACACCTATTATTGGGGATAGCAACCCTATCTTTCAGCAAATGATCAAC
Source organism: Artemisia argyi (assembly GCA_030686995.1). Classification (NCBI taxonomy): domain Eukaryota; kingdom Viridiplantae; phylum Streptophyta; class Magnoliopsida; order Asterales; family Asteraceae; genus Artemisia; species Artemisia argyi. The sequence goes on along the minus strand of CM060702.1, from coordinate 17,149,980 downwards.
CAGCAGCTAGAAGCTTTAATGCCTGAACTAGTGACTCAATTGAGTGTGCAGATAGGCAGTGGAGCTCATCCTGATGGTGCTGGAAGTGGAGGAGGCGGAAATAATGGGTGTACTTACAAGGAGTTCATGGCCTGTAAGCCTAAGGAATTTGATGGAAAGGGTGGTGCGATTGCACTCAGTCGATGGATAGAGAAAATGGAGTCTGTGATGGATATAAGTGGATGTAGTGAGGGCCAGAAAGTTAAGTATGCAGTTAAATCTTTGGTTAACAAGGCATTGACCTGGTGGAACACGCAACTTCAGGCTAGGGGACGAGTTGCGGCTTTGGGTATGACTTGGGAGGACTTCAAAGCCTTAATGACGGAGGAGTTTTGCCCAGTCAATGAGCTGCAAAAGTTGGAAGAAGAATTGTGGAATCATACTATGATTGGAGCTAATCATATGGGGTACACTGATAGGTTTCATGTGTTAGCTAGGATGGTTCCTCATCTAGTAACTCCTGAATCGAAGCGTATTGAGAAGTATATCCGTGGATTGGTTCCACAGATTCGTTCGATGGTTAGGGCGACTGAGCTGACAACGCTTCTAAGTTCTATTTAAAAGGCTGGGGCACTGACGGATGAAGCAGTTAGGAGTGGAACACTGGCGAAGTCGGGAGAGAAGAAGTGAGAGGAAGTTGATACTACCAAGACAGCTGGTTTTAGTGGTGACAATAAGAAAGCAAGAAGAGGAAAGGGGTTCATAGCAACGGATTCTATAAAGGCAGCGGGTTATGTGGGAACAGCTTCTACAGCAGTGACTGGTAGTAATGAGAAGAAGGGAAATGTTGGTAACTCCCCTAGATGTGTTAAGTGTGGTTACTGTCATCTCGAGAACACATCATGTCGTGGGTGTTTCAGGTGTGGCAAACCTGGACACTTTGCTAGGGATTGTCGTACTGTGATTACTCAAGCGACTCCAATCAACTCGGTTGGCGCAGGGGTTTATCGCAGGGCATGCTATGAGTGTGGTAGTGTTGATCATATGCGAAACTGGTGTCCCAAACTTGTTGGAATGTTTGGACGGCCTGGGAGTCAGTTGGCTATTGAAGGAGGACAAGGGTTTAATAGAAATGCAGCTAGGGGAAAGGCATTTACAATGAATGCAAGCGAGGCACGCCAAGACCCGAATGTTGTTACTGGTACGTTCTCTCTCAATGGTCATTATGCTACTACGTTATTTGATACGGGTGCGGATTATTGTTTTGCTACTACTGAATTTGCTAGAATATTGGGTGTTAAGTTTAGTGAACTTAGACCTAGTATTTTGATTGAAATAGCTAGTGGTATAGAAGTAGAAGTTGATAAAGTTATACGTGAGTGCATTATCGTGTTAGAGGGTGTTGCGTTTAAGATTGACTTAATACCCTTAGGACATGGTAGTTTTGACGTGGTAATAGGGATGGATTGGTTGGCTAGGCATAACGCTGAAGTAATATGCCATGAGAAGGTGGTTCGAATTCCGTTAGCGAGTGGTGGTGTGCTGCGAGTGCAAGGAGAAAGCGTGGAGAAGAATTCGAAATCCCTTTTGAGTGCGAAGACTAGAGAACTCAAAGTGGGGGATATTCCAGTTGTATGTGAGTTCTCGGGCGTTTTTCCTGAGGATTTGTCCGGATTACCGCCAATACGGCAGGTGGAGTTTCGTATTGAGTTAATTCCTGGAGCAATGTCGGTAGCGAAAGCTCCTTATCGATTGGCACATACGGAGATGCAGGAGTTGGCTGCACAGTTGAAAGAACTACAGGATAAGGGGTTTATTCGACGTAGTCATTCTCCGTGGGGAACGCCTGTTTTGTTCGTTAAGAAGAAAGATGGTTCATTTAGAATGTGTATTAATTATCGAGAGTTGAATAAATTGACGGTGAAGAATCGGTATCCTTTACCTAGAATTGATGATCTCTTCGACCAGTTGCAGGGTGCGAGATTTTTCTCAAAGATAGATCTGCGATCTGGTTATCATCAGTTAAGAGTGTATGAGGAGGACATTCCCAAGACAGCTTTTAGAACCCGTTATGGACACTTTGAGTTTACAGTTATGCCATTTGGGTTGACTAATGCACCAGCGGTATTCATGGATTTGATGAATCGTATGTGTAGACCCTATTTGGATAAATTCGTAATTGTGTTTATCGACGATATTCTGATTTACTCTAAGTCGAAGGAAGAGCATGGGGAGCATTTGAGGTTGATACTTGGTTTGTTGAAAAATGAGAGATTGTACGCTAAGTTCTCTAAATGGGAGTTTTGGCTGCAAGAGGTACAATTTTTGGGTCATATAGTGAATAGTGAAGGTATACATGTAGATCCTAGCAAGATAGAAGCGGTCAAGAATTGGAAGGCTCCTACGACACCTTCTGAGATACGCTCATTTTTAGGATTGGCAGGATATTACAGGAGATTTATAGCAAATTTTTCAAAGATTGCTAAGCCTCTCACTATGTTGACTCAGAAGAATAAAAAGTATGAGTGGGGAGATGAGCAAGAAGTGGCTTTTCAGATGTTAAAGGATAGTTTGTGTAATGCACCTATTCTGACATTACCTGATGGGCCTGATGATTTTGTAGTATATTGCGATGCGTCAAATCAAGGATTGGGATGTGTGTTAATGCAAAGGGGAAAGGTGATAGCTTATGCATCACGACAACTCAAGGTTCATGAGAAGAATTATACTACTCATGACCTAGAGCTTGGTGCGGTGGTATTTGCTCTCAAGAATTGGAGACATTATTTGTATGGCATGAAGAGTATGGTCTATACCGATCATAAGAGTCTTCAGCATATTTTTAATCAAAAGGAGTTGAATATGCGTCAAAGAAGATGGATGGAGCTGTTAAGTGATTATGACTGCGACATTCGTTATCATCCTGGAAAAGCGAATGTGGTGGCCGATGCGTTGAGTAGAAAGGAAAGAATTAAGCCAAGGCGTGTGCGAGCTATGGGCATAACATTGCAGTCGGGAATTAAGGGTAAGATATTGGCAGCACAAGAGGAAGCCTTCAAGGATGAGAACCTTGTGGCTGAAATGTTGCGTGGTTTAGATCAACAGATGGAAATGAAGGAAGATGGTGGACTATATTTCTTAGATCGAATATGGGTTCCACGGGTGGGAGACGTGAGAAAGGTGATCATGGATGAGGCTCATAAGACGAGATACTCGATTCATCCAGGGTCTGATAAGATGTACTATGATCTTAGAGATGCTTATTGGTGGCCGGGTATGAAGAGGGAGATAGCTGAGTATGTCAGTCGATGTCTAACTTGTTTGAAGGTTAAGGCTGAACATCAGAAACCCTCTGGATTGTTGCAGCAGCCGCCAATTCCTGAGTGGAAGTGGGATAATATAACTATGGACTTCATTACTAAATTGCCTCGCACAAGTAATGGGCATGACACGATATGGGTTATTGTGGACAGATTGACGAAGTCTGCACATTTTCTAGCCATTCGTGAAGATTACAATATGGAGAAGTTGGCAAGGATCTATATAAATGAGATTGTGGCAAGGCATGGTGTGCCTGTGTCTATCATTTCAGATCAGGATAGTAGGTTCACTTCGCGGTTCTGGCAGTCGTTGCAAAAGGCTTTGAATACACGGTTGGATATGAGTACTGCTTATCATCCACAGACCGATGGACAAAGTGAGCGAACGATTCAGACATTAGAAGATTTACTTCGTGCTTGTGCTATTGATTTTGGAGGAAGCTGGGATACTCATTTACCTTTGGCTGAGTTTTCTTATAATAACAGCTATCATTCAAGCATTAGATGTGCACCGTTTGAGATGTTGTACAGGAGGAAGTGTAGATCACCGGTGCTATGGGCAGAGGTTGGGATGAGTCAGTTAATTGGACCTGAATTGGTACAAGAGACTACGGATATGGTCTTCCGGATTAAGGAAAGACTTAAGGCTACGAGAGATCATCAAAAGAGTTATGCGGATAATCGTCGCAAAACTTTGGAGTTTAGTGTTGGAGATTTTGTAATGTTGAAGGTGTCACCATGGAAGGGTGTTGTGCGTTTTGGTAAGAAAGGCAAGTTAGCACCTAGATATGTTGGGCCATTTGAGATTACGGAAAGGATTGGACTTGTGGCATATCGGTTGAGATTGCCTGAGGAATTAAGTGGTGTGCATGATACGTTTCACGTGTCTAATTTGAAAAAGTGTTTGGCGGATGCTAGTTTGCATGTGCCACTAGATGAGATTAAGGTTGATAAGACGCTTCACTTTGTGGAGGAACCTGTTGAGATTATGGACCGAGAAGTTAAGAGTATGAAGCGTAGTAAGATTTCATTGGTAAAGGTACGATGGAATTCCAAACTATATATAGGAAAAAGGGTCTGACGGCGTCAAGACCAAATAGGTGACGTCGTCACCTCGCCGCCAAAACAATCCTCGGACTGCCTAGATCTACATTTGACGCCGTCAAGAACATTGCATTTCCAGGCCGTCACGACTTTAACTCTTGACGCCCTACCCTCATGACGCCGTCAAAACTCTTCTGGGTCGTCATGGACTTTTACTCTTGACGCCGTCATAATCTTCCTCTTGACGCCGTCATGCACTGTTCCCAGCATGGAAAATTAATACTTTGGCGTTTTCTTCACTTTTATGCTCCAAAAACGTCCGAATTGCTTCCTTTTCCAGATTTCACTCCCAAAGTACCTAAAATCACAAAAGGAACGATTTAAGGCAATATTTGATCAAATAAATTCGGATTCGGGCTTAAATGACCCCCTAAAAACGGATCATTTTTCGCCTCATCATATACCCTTACACTTTAGATTTGCTTGTCCTCAAGCAAATGCACTTTTATTCTACTCAAAAGACAAGTTAGGGGTCATTTAACACTAATATAAAAGTAATTACAACAAATAATCGTTCCACTAAAGACCAATAGATAAACACGGAGGTCATACACAAGCACCTCACCAATAGTGTTTAGATACTCACATCTACTGTCACACCCCCAAAATCGGGTCCAGCGGAAGCATACATGTAGCTGGGGTGTAACTCAATCGGTATTACAAAACTAGTTCAAAAATAGTTTGCACTTGAATCATTTAGAATAAAATAGTTAAATTAAAATGTTGATTTTACATTGTTAAAAGTAATGCGGAAGTAGGCCATTAAAATAGTTAAAAACGGTCCCCAAATGATTAATCAGAGTCTTCTATGACCATGCCATGCCCTGCCAAAACCTCCAGTAGCGTGCCACTGGTTAAAACCTGAAAATACATGCTAAAGTGTCAACACGAGGTTGGTGAGTTCATAGAGTCTTGTGAAAAAGAATGTAATGCATTGAAATAAAGATTTCCCAGCAAAGGCATCGTAAATCCACTCAGTTCTAAGTCCCGCCATAAGAGACTTGTAACCTGTGTGTTTACAACCCACTGCCAAATGTAATATGGTTGTAACAAATCAGTCATAAGGTTGTTGCAAAGCCATCGTAATTCCGTAGTAATAATGGTGGAAAAGTATCGTAATTCCATAAGTAATTTTCGTATGTACAATAGCCACAAGTATAAAGTGAACCGACATAAATGTCAAAAGTGCTACATTGTCTCTTAAGCTCATGACCCCGAAGCTAGACGATACTTGGCCCCAATGAGTGTTTATCAGGCACTCTAATAATAAAGACATGAAATGCATCTGTAATTCTGTTGCAGCAACCCAAACACAGATGGAGGAGTCACCCTCAATAGATCTATTCACTCACTCTCGCTTGGAACTTAATTAACGGTCCATGAAATAATAAAGGGGACTTGTCCTGACGTGATAACAAGGCAACTTAAGCAATGTAAGGAATTTCATACTTAGGCATGTACACAAAAATAAGTAATGCAATGTATTCTCCCCCGTGGGATTTGAAATCAAAATATTGAATTAAAACGGGGCTATGAAACTCACAGAAATATGTATATCGTTAAGAGAACTTGTGAAAGTATAAATCAAGTATTTAAGCATGTATCTCCCCCCAAAGAGTTTATCAAACAATTAAAATAGTAGGGGCTATGACTCACCTGATATGATGGTACCATGAACATGTAATGAGCTGAAAAACAAGGCGCGCACACTAGCCGCAACCTAATATGAATGATGTACGATCTACTTTAGATCATGAAATGATGTTATGAATGTCCATGCACATGTTCCCTATACCACTCTACTCTTTGAAAAACACTTGTTGTTATTAAAAATTTATATTCCAAGACTTAGGAAAAATATGGCTATTAGAAAAATAAAGCTAGTTGCAATATATATACTTATATATATATCGTATGTTTCAATGTTAGTGTTGAAATCCTCGGGTTGAAATCCTTGAAATAACGCCTTGTAGTGATAAAAATATACTTGTAATAACTAATACTTCATTAGTTATAAAATTGGGTACTTGGTTAATATTTCTAGAAAATCTAGAATTTAGTACGTAGTGTTATTATTATTTCTAAAAGCTGCCAATTATAGAGGATTTTTGCCGATATTGTAACGTGAATATCTTTGTCGTTATAAGCCCGTTTTACTTGTTCTTTATATCCACGGTTACGTCTTAGTATGTAGTAATATATTTTGGAAAGCTCGGCTCCTCCGGGTTACGTCTAAAGCCTCTTTTTGTCCGACGAAAAACGTCCAACAGCATGTATTTTTCCGGAAAATAGTTTTCGTCAATAAACTTGCAAAAATCATAACTTCTTCGTTATAAACTCTTTTTAATCCGTTCTTTCGCCTACGGATTCGTTTTTGAAAGTATTTTCTAAATTTTTTTCCATAGTTTACTTTATGTTTACTGATTTTCCAGAATTTACCAAAATGGGACAGAATGTTTATATAGTTGTTACAAAACCATTTCCAAGGTTCAAAACTAGTTTCTACATCAACCAAAACTCTTGCAAACTCCACAAATCTATATTAATCCTACCATACACCTTCTTAGGGTGCCATGGGTTCCTAATGACTAGTAATCAAGTTAATTTAACAAGGGAACACCTAAATCACAATCTAGGGTTTGTATGTTCAAAAAGTATACAAAAATAAAGTGGTATAACTAGTTTGTGCATGAAATTAAGCATGAATACCATGAGATACATATGTTAATTAGATGAAAACATGAAAATAAATTTGATAACTCACTTTGAAATAATAGGTGGTGAGATGATGAGAAACCTTGGATTACTTGTGTTTTTGTGTTATGATTATTGATTAGGATGATGAAATGAACAACTTTGATGCTTTGTACTTTGAAAAATAATGGATTTTGGTTATGAAATGAAGTTGGGTCGTGGGTTTTGGTGGAGAAGAAGAGAAATGAGTTGCTTTGATCTAAAAAAAATATAAGTGTAGTGTATATGGTGTTTCTGTATAAAATATCTAATTTCAATGGCATTATTGTAAATAAATGGTCAAGTTCAAGTAACATGGATAAGGGAGGGGCTGCACATGGTGAGTTTTGGGATGAGTATGTAAGAAGCTTGGTGTTATCTGGGTCACGGAGTCGGTTTTGGTTCCGTTAATCGCAAAACGTAAAGTTTTAAACCGCGAAACGTAAATTCGGGCATCGTAAAAATATGAAACTTGAAAGAATGACTAAACTTGTCAAAATACTCCATAATAAAATAAAAATGAATGGTAAGTTCCATCGGGTTGCTTAAACACTGTTAAAACTGGAAACGCGGGTCTAAAACGCGTAATTCGCGTAAAACGCTGAACTGGAAAACGTAACATTCCAAAATACTGGGTAAATGAATGTAATAACTTTTATGATGTTAAAAAGGATATAAAAATATGTCGGGACCATTGTGGGAATATTTAGATATATTCGTCGTGTATAAACCGGGTGTTAACGTTTATTATAAATAATTATAAGAAAAACGTTAAATGTATCAAATATATAAATTTGAAAATCCTAAGAGTGGTATAACATGAATATGCTGTTATGATGATATGCAGACTATCTCCAGTCCGTATGCAGTGTCCTTAGCACTAATGAAATGAATTCGCACCTAAACCAATCCGGTTACGCGAATTTGAATACCTGTAAACTAAATTTACGATGAAATGTGTAATGTACGTGAATGATGAAATCTTTTCCGGCAATGAATAGTGTTTAGTGAATAGTAATTTTTCTGAATGCTTCTCGGAATGTCAAACTGACACAAAAAATGATGAATAGTAAACTGATGAATAGTGTTTTGATGAATAGTGTTTTTCCAAAGTTCGGGAAATGACCTGAAATGGTGAGTTGTGACAGTCTTCCCCTCTAAAAGGAACTTCGTCCCGAAGTTCTGTTTATGTTGGTTTCTGAAAACATATTGGTGAAAAGTGATGATATTCGAGAATTCCAGCGAACTCTAACGATAGGAATTCGACTTTGCTTCAACTGTTCGACCTAACTGTTCATGATTTCTACTTGTTCTCCTGCAAGGTTTATGTTCGACTTTGGGTTGGATTCTTTTCCAAATGGGATTATGAGTGACTAATCTGAAAAGATGATAATACATGGTTGTGTAGTCCTGTTGTTGTTGTTTTCTAACAAGGCTAAAGTCTGACGGCCACTAGGCCTACTCTGTTTGAAATATTACATGGTCCAGTGTATATCAGGTTTAACTTTCCAAGTTTTCTGAATGGTATCATGCCTTTCCTAGGCAGAACTTTCTGTATAACTCTGCTTATCAACTTGAAGTTTTAATGGTTTACAACTTTATCGAACTTGTAACTGATTCTTGATTTGTAGGAAGTTCCTGGTTATTTCATGAATACTTACTGGACTAGTGAGTTGGGCTTTTCCAAATTTCGTTCCGTCAATGGATATTGGCACTTCGACCATAGAGTGCTCCAAATGGTGTAGTCTCTAAGCTCGTGTGGTAACTATGGTTGTAAAGGAATCTGATTTATGGCAAATGGTTAATCCAACTATTTCTAGAGTCAATCACTCATGCGATGCAGTTAACCATACCCAATAAATGCAGGTAAATCCATACCCGTTGAATGTAGGTAAATCTATACCCAATGCAGGTCTCCTTATGTTTGAATCGTTCTCTAATTCTGACCATTGGTCTAAAGATGATAAGCGGTGTGGTTTCAAAGGAATCTTAATGAAATCGCTAGGAGTTTGAGGTGAATCAAATTCCTCTATTAGGAATAATTGGAATGATTATCATGAATCTTATGGAAAAACTTACAAGGTTAAGTCCGTCAAAGGGTGTTGTTGAAAATAATAGATTAGGATAAGGTTGTGATCCTCCGCAGGATGTCATAAATTAAGTCTTTCTCCACTTACGATGCTTAGTCTCCATTACTAAGATTTTCCCCAAGCTCTATGTCATTAAATCACCAAATCCTAAATGTAAAGTGATGTAATATAGTGATTGATTTACCAAAGATCGATGTTTAAAATTTCTTAACGTCCAATAGTTTTGTAGAGATTAACCAAAAGGAATTTGCTTGTCAAAATAAGTGCCTCAGAAAAGTATTTCTTACAAGATATATGTTTTGCATAACTGTAGTTTGGAGAAAAATCCATGTAAAAGTGAAAGTATGAAGAGGATAAAATAGCCAGGTAGGTATGTCTGCACAATTGTATAAATGTCTAATATGTTTGAATAAAGTCTATTGGTGAGTCCATGTTCAATTGAATGTTCTACAGTCTTGGTTAGGAGATTGGATTTATCTCTATGGTGTGGCTTAGTGAGCACTCGTATCGAAAATAATCCTGTAATTCAGTCAAGCCAATACTTTCTAGATGATGGAATTTTTTGGTGATCAGGCCAATGATAGTGTTTCGAATAGTTTTACGATATCTTGATATTTCTGTTGAGTTTTGAATGGTCTTAATGTACCGAGAGATTCTCCTTATAGATGGTATGGAAAGTCTTTCCTAGGGAGGTCATTGATAATATCCACTTATCAATACAGGGAGTAGTGTGCGATGAGTGGCATAGGAATCCATAAAGTGTCAGCTAATTCTATATATATATGGGGATGGGGAAAGGAAATGATAGTGATGGTGAGAAGGGAAGAGACTGTGACAACTGCGACAAAATTGATATTGTGATAAAAGAAAATACTGTGATGTAAGTGTATTGTGCATAGATGTAAATGTTCATGAAATGAAATGATCAATTGACATGCTTCCAAGCGGCGGTTCACGAGGTGATGAAAAGTATGAATGTTCTGACAACTAGGGTATACTCACACATGCATGAAACATTTGGAAATTGAGTAGAGGATTCAATCCAGACAGAATTTTATTATAACCATTCTCAGTGTTGCAAAATTCATTTCTGAGTCAGATATAGGTAGTCAGCCTATGTCCCACTATCCCGGGTTGAATATAGATGACTAGTCTATATTCCACCGAGGTTCCATGAATTTTGAAATACTCAGCTCAGTTATACTAAGACTATGTCCTTCACAAATACCAAGACGTTCAAAAAGACCGAGGCAGGTGACCAAACTCGAGGTCAAATGATGAAACTATGCAAGGAAAAACATAATGCGGTGACATATATGATACATGAGCATGCTTAAATGAAAGACAATTATAGTAATCAACTATAATAAATGAATATAATATATATCAGATAATGAGACATAAATCTCATCACCTATGTCAGCAACTAACCACAAATGAGGCTTCAGCTTGGCAGGCAGGCACGTGACGGTCATAGGGTTAAGTTTTCTTGAAAGTAGCTATAGTCTAGGTTTTAAAAACACTTAGTTCGCTATAGCCAAAGCTCTGGTACCAATCTGTCACACCCCCAAAATCGGGTCCAGCGGAAGCATACATGTAGCTGGGGTGTAACTCAATCGGTATTACAAAACTAGTTCAAAAATAGTTTGCACTTGAATCATTTAGAATAAAATAGTTAAATCAAAATGTTGATTTTACATTGTTAAAAGTAATGCGGAAGTAGGCCATTAAAATAGTTAAAAACGGTCCCCAAATGATTAATCAGAGTCTTCTATGACCATGCCATGCCCTGCCAAAACCTCCAGTAGCGTGCCACTGGTTAAAACCTGAAAATACATGCTAAAGTGTCAACACGAGGTTGGTGAGTTCATAGAGTCTTGTGAAAAAAATGTAATGCATTGAAATAAAGATTTCCCAGCAAAGGCATCGTAAATCCACTCAGTTCCAAGTCCCGCCATAAGAGACTTGTAACCTGTGTGTTTACAACCCACAGCGAAATGTAATATGTTTGTAATAAATCAGTCATAAGGTTGTTGCAAAGGCATCGTAATTCCGTAGTAATAATGGTGGAAAAGTATCGTAATTCCATAAGTAATTTTCGTATGTACAATAGCCACAAGTATAAAGTGAACCGACATAAATGTCAAAAGTGCTACATTGTCTCTTAAGCTCATGACCCCGAAGCTAGACGATACTTGGCCCCAATGAGTGTTTATCAGGCACTCTAATAATAAAGACATGAAATGCATCTGTAATTATGTTGCAGCAACCCAAACACAGATGGAGGAGTCACCCTCAATAGATCTATTCACTCACTCTCGCTTGGAACTTAATTAACGGTCCATGAAATAATAAAGGGGACTTGTCCTGACGTGATAACAAGGCAACTTAAGCAATGTAAGGAATTCATACTTAGGCATATACACAAAAATAAGTAATGCAATGTATTCTCCCCCGTGGGATTTGAAATCAAAATATTGAATTAAAACGCTATGAAACTCACAGAAATATGTATATCGTTAAGAGAACTTGTGAAAGTATAAATCAAGTATTTAAGCGTGTATCTCCCCCCAAAGAGTTTATCAAACAATTAAAATAGTAGGGGCTATGACTCACCTGATATGATGGTACCATGAACATGTAATGAGCTGAAAAACAAGGCGCGCACACTAGCCGCAACCTAATATGAATGATGTACGATCTACTTTAGATCATGAAATGATGTTATGAATGTCCATGCACATGTTCCCTATACCACTCTACTCTTTGAAAAACACTTGTTGTTATTAAAAATTTATATTCCAAGACTTAGGAAAAATATGGCTATTAGAAAAATAAAGCTAGTTGCAATATATATACTTATATATATATCGTATGTTTCAATGTTAGTGTTGAAATCCTCGGGTTGAAATCCTTGAAATAATGCCTTGTAGTGATAAAAATATACTTGTAATAACTAATACTTCATTAGTTATAAAATTGGGTACTTGGTTAATATTTCTAGAAAATCTAGAATTTAGTACGTAGTGTTATTATTATTTCTAAAAGCTGCCAATTATAGAGGATTTTTGCCGATATTGTAACGTGAATATCTTTGTCGTTATAAGCCCGTTTTACTTGTTCTTTATATCCACGGTTACGTCTTAGTATGTAGTAATATATTTTGGAAAGCTCGGCTCCTCCGGGTTACATCTAAAGCCTCTTTTTGTCCGACGAAAAACGTCCAACAGCATGTACTTTTTCGGAAAATAGTTTTCGTCAATAAACTTGCAAAAATCATAACTTCTTCGTTATAAACTCTTTTTAATCCGTTCTTTCGCCTACGGATTCGTTTTTGAAAGTATTTTCTAAATTTTTTTCCATAGTTTACTTTATGTTTACTGATTTTCCAGAATTTACCAAAATGGGACAGAATGTTTATATAGTTGTTACAAAACCATTTCCAAGGTTCAAAACTAGTTTCTACATCAACCAAAACTCTTGCAAACTCCACAAATCTATATTAATCCTACCATACACCTTCTTAGGGTGCCATGGGTTCCTAATGACTAGTAATCAAGTTAATCTAACAAGGGAACACCTAAATCACAATCTAGGGTTTGTATGTTCAAAAAGTATACAAAAATAAAGTGGTATAACTAGTTTGTGCCTGAAATTAAGCATGAATACCATGAGATACATATGTTAATTAGATGAAAACATGAAAATAAATTTGATAACTCACTTTGAAATAATAGGTGGTGAGATGATGAGAAACCTTGGATTACTTGTGTTTTTGTGTTATGATTATTGATTAGGATGATGAAATGAACAACTTTGATGCTTTGTACTTTGAAAAATAATGGATTTTGGTTATGAAATGAAGTTGGGTCGTGGGTTTTGGTGGAGAAGAAGAGAAATGAGTTGCTTTGATCTAAAAAAAATATAAGTGTAGTGTATATGGTGTTTTTGTATAAAATATCTAATTTCAATGGCATTATTGTAAATAAATGGTCAAGTTCAAGTAACATGGATAAGGGAGGGGCTGAACATGGTGAGTTTTGGGATGAGTATGTAAGAAGCTTGGTGTTATCTGGGTCACGGAGTCGGTTTTGGTTCCGTTAATCGCAAAACGTAAAGTTTTAAACCGCGAAACGTAAATTCGGGCATCGTAAAAATATGAAACTTGAAAGAATGACTAAACTTGTCAAAATACTCCATAATAAAATAAAAATGAATGGTAAGTTCCATCGGGTTGCTTAAACACTGTTAAAACTGGAAACGCGGGTCTAAAACGCGTAATTCGCGTAAAACGCTGAACTGGAAAACGTAACATTCCAAAATACTGGGTAAATGAATGTAATAACTTTTATGATGTTAAAAAGGATATAAAAATATGTCGGGACCATTGTGGGAATATTTAGATATATTCGTCATGTATAAACCGGGTGTTAATGTTTATTATAAATAATTATAAGAAAAACGTTAAATGTATCAAATATATAAATTTGAAAATCCTAAGAGTGGTATAACATGAATATGTTGTTATGATGATATGCAGACTATCTCCAGTCCGTATGCAGTGTCCTTAGCACTAATGAAATGAATTCGCACCTAAACCAATCCGGTTACGCGAATTTGAATACCCGTAAACTAAATTTACGATGAAATGTGTAATGTACGTGAATGATGAAATCTTTTCCGGCAATGAATAGTGTTTAGTGAATAGTAATTTTTCTGAATGCTTCTCGGAATGTCAAACTGACACCAAAAATGATGAATAGTAAACTGATGAATAGTGTTTTTCCAAAGTTCGGGAAATGACCTGAAATGGTGAGTTGTGACATCTACCATCAAACAAAACAAACTCAAGCGAAAGTGCATATGTAAGGTATCATCTTTTTACCCTCCCCTTACACTTAAGATGAACATTGTCGCCAATGTTCAAGTAAAGAATGTAAAAGTGAAAAAGTAAAGAGAATGAAATCAAATACTCCCCTGATTCGCTCGGTATGGATAATAGGATGGCCAGGCTAAATCTTCCTCCAAGAAAATGAACAATCAAAGCTTCCCTTCCAGAATATAAATCATCTTCTTGTCATACATAACCTGTAAAACCTGACAAAATAGACAGGACAACCTCGCGTAAAATCGGCGGCATCCTATATAAGTTTCTAAATCCTAGAAAACAAGATAAGATATAATGCTTGTGGAATGAAGTTTGCAGAACTCCTGGAGATTATAAAACTTAATAATTCACAAAAACCATAAGACTCCGTTAGAAAAACAAAACCGGTAAAATTTCCAGATTTTAACTCCTGACGCCGTCAAGAGTAAACCCCTGACGCCGTCAGAATTGACCTGCAGAATTCCTTATGTTAAGTTTCCGGAAAATTTCTAGAAAAACTTGGTCCTACTTCCTGGAAAATCCTGCAAAACTTCATTATGACTCAATACAAGCATTTGACTCTAACAAATACGAATATACATGCTCATTTAATATTGTGGAGAATCATGATCGGCTTGTTTCTTAAAAACATATTTGGGGTTTCCCCTTACACTTATCTTTTGCAAAAATACTTCTAGGTGGAGTTAAGACTAGGCCAAAACAACAAAGTAAAGTATTTCCACTTTTTAGTTTAGAAACATGATCTACCAACAATAAAAATAAAGCATGCATATGGAAGCAAATAACAATCAAACAAATAAAATCACACAAAACATGGGTTGCCTCCCAAGAAGCGCTTTTCTTTATTTACGAGTCTTGTAGCTAGACTCAAGGTCATGGGTTACTACGTGACACGGGTGAGTTCCTCGTTGAGGACATCTTTGGGATCAAACTTAGGTTTCAACTTCCTATCGGTTTCCTTAGTATAGTATGACCTTTCAAACTTTTCTCCATCCGGATCATACAAAGTCATTCTAATATGCCATGACCCGTCACCTTCTTTAGGTGGCTTGTCCCACCTCCATTTACACTTGTCTCCCTCTCTTTTCCATTTATTCCTCTCTATGTTGATGGGCATTACGCTTAATAACTCAATCATCTTCCTAAAGACTAAGGGATCCTCAAAGGGGTCAAGCTCTTCATCTCTAGCTATGAGTTGTTCTACCAAATGTGTCTTTTCAACGAAATCTTTTTCTAGATAGAATGGGCATTGAGGTCCTATAAAGTTCCTTTCTATCCAAGGTCCATATCTAGACGGTCTCCTATTCATCTCTACCCAATGCGGTGTCGGTTCATCATCACAATCATAACTATGCTTCTTAACATCATACACCGACCAAGTATCGCCTTCACCTACCGTGATCTTGGATTCCTTGCAATCTATCATGGCACTAGCGATTGCTAAAAATCCTCTTCCTACCAATAATGGGCATGTAGTGTCACTAACCATGTCTAGGACGTGAAAATCCGCTAATATAGTTAACTTTCCTACGCGAACGACTACATCCTTAATCATTCCAACCGGGTGGGCAATACTCCCATCCGCTAGCTCTATCAATACCTCTGTTTCCTCTAACTTTCCTAGCTTAAGAGCGGTGAATAAGGACAAGGGAATCAAGTTGAGGCTTGACCCTAAATCGGCTAGTGTGTCGAAAGCTTTGGATCTTCCTATCTTACAAGGTAAAACAAATATACCCGGATCATCAAGCTTTTTAGGCAACTTGTTTTGAACGAAGGCGGTCCCATTTTTACCTAGCTTACACTTCTCATATTTTTCTAGGAGGGCACTATAGTAAGGAGCACGCGCTAAGACATCAATGACGGGGCGTTCAAGGTGAAGTTCTTTGAATTCATCGTCAAGGTCTTGCGTAAGAGGTGTTTCAACTATGCTTTTGACCGGCTCTATAGTGGGTGTTTTATTTGATTGGTCCTTTTGGGGAACTTGGTTTTGTTTGAAACACGTGCTCGTTGATTTAACCGAGTAGTATTGTGGACACGAAGTGGGTGACGAAACTGAGGATATGGAATTAACGGTTAGTTTCGGATTCTTGACCGTGTCGCTCAGGAGTGCTCCCATTTCTCGGTCATTGAGAACTTTCAACAATGCATCAATTCTAGTGGTCATCTCGCTTTGCTTTTGTTTGAAATCATCTTCAAACTTAGATATGCGAGCTTCTTGAGATGCCATGAACTTTGACATCAATCCTTCAAGATTGTTGGTTCTACCATAGTTGTTAGAAGGATTGTTGTTGAAAGTACGGTTGGATGGTGGACCGTTTGGTTGGTAACGATTAGGCGGATTGGAAGAATTGGGTTGATTTTGTTTCCACCTAAGGTTTGGGTGATTTTTCCAAGAGGGGTTGTATGAATCACCATAAGTGTTTGGCTCGGGCTTGAAAGTGTACCACTTATCTCCCGCTTCGTCGGTACGCGTGGATACGTAGTCCGCAAAAGCTGTTCCGGGGAGTTCCACACAATCACGAGTGTCATGGGGACCACTACATAATTCGCATGAAGAAGTGATTTTGTTCACTTGGCTTGAAGGCTTCGGAGCTTCGTAAGATTTCATGAGAAACTTGACTTGGTCCTCAAGTTCCATGATCCTACGGTCGGGAGTGCTAGAATTGTTCGAAGGCAAAGATATTGCCTTGACCGTTTTGTTCAAATCACGGGGATCATTCCAACTTTCGTTGTCATAGAGAGCAAGATCTTCTATGAGTTCCCATGATTGTTCCGCACTAAGATCACATAGCTTACCACCGGCCGATTGGTCAATGGCTCGCCTCGTGGAGATGTCGATATGGTCATAAAAAATTTGGACTTGGAGCCAAAGATCTATGCCATGATGAGGGACTTTTTAGAGTAAGTCCTTGAAACGAGTCCATGCTTCATAAAGAGATTCATTTTGACGTTGTTGGAACATCAATATGTCATTTCTAAGCTTAGTAGTTCTCCCCGGTGGGAAAAATTGAGCAAGGAAACGAGTGGTGAGATCATCCCATGTGGTGATGGATCCCGCGGGTAAATGCTCAAGCCATTGACTAGCTTGATCCCGTAGAGAGAATTGGAATAGGCGTAATCGGGTTGTCTCTCTAGTTTCAACATCTAGGTCTATGGAATCTACGATTTTGAGGAAGTCCTTAAGATGTTGGTTTGGATCTTCGGAACGAAGTCCATGGAATGTACATCCGCTTTGCACCAACCGGATGGTGTCGGATCGCAAGGGGGTCACATTGGCTCCGGTGAGCTCAATGGTGTTTCGGTAGCCTTGGTGGCTAGGTCAGGAATACTCTCCTAAGGTTCGGGGCCTAAGGGGTTCTAATGGTGGGTTTTGTTGTGGTGGGATGACGGGTTCAAAGATGTTACCACCTTCCATGATGTCGGATGGTAAAGAGTTACGAACAAAGGCACGAAGAAATGAGATAGACTAAAGAGAACCTAAAAATAAAAATAAAATCTTACTAGAAAGGAATCTAGCAAGTAGACCTAATAAAAAGAAATTCTAACCTAGACAATAACTATTCCCCGGGCTGCGGCGCCAAAAACTTGATGCGTGGGAATCGCAACAGGCTTTACCTTTTGAGGGATCTCGAGAAGCTTACAACCCCCACCAGGCAGTGTACCTGATCGTTGTAGTATAGTATAGTGACAAGTACCGGGGGATTGATCGTTCAGCTTAGGAATAGTGTCGCTAGGATTAGAAAGCCTAAA
Source organism: Artemisia argyi (assembly GCA_030686995.1). NCBI lineage: Eukaryota > Viridiplantae > Streptophyta > Magnoliopsida > Asterales > Asteraceae > Artemisia > Artemisia argyi. Next base: position 17,132,116 of record CM060702.1, on the reverse strand, counting down.
TACTAGTTCTAAAGGTGAGGGATGATTATTTTTGTGTTTTTATATTTTTTAGAAAGCAAATTAAAATCTCAGGTTTTGGAAGAGTGGGCGGAATTAGTTGCTATTCAACTAACCCAATACTAAGATGCAATCAAAATAAAATACTAGAAAAGAAAATAAACTAATTTATACTAAAGTTGTGAGCAGTAATTGGAGAAAATGTGTTTACTTAGATTTCACTACTCCCTAGATATCTTTTACATGTTAATTACTTGTTATAATTGCATGGATGACGGATTGTATTCCTTAATACCATTCATGGGGTGGCACACATAACTCCCCAATTCTATGAGCTCTTATCTCCTCTTACACCATGCCCAGCACAACTATAGGGATTGTAAACAGTGGCTCATGCATTAAATACAACCAATAAAGACCTAGTGCGCGTTGGTTCATGTTTCTTAAGACGTTCAAGCATGTTACCAATTGGAGATCTGCCAGTTTTCTTAAGCCTAACATATAAATCATTCATCCAAGACAAGAATAAACTAGTAATCAACACATAATCAATATCTAGGTTTCATTAGATCTAAGCAAACACAAAAGAGATCTAGCCTAGCATGATAGAATTAAGACAAGAACATGATATAGACAACCAACACATAGACATATTGATTGAATTAGAAGAACACTTATCTTGATTAATCATGCAAGGTATCAAGGGGTTGGAACCCTTGAAAAACTTGTAAAGTTACACCAAAATTGTACTTAGGGTTTCTCCCAAAACTTCTTTCTTTAAATGTGAAAAATTAGAAAACTATATATAGGAAAAGGGGTCTGACGGCGTCAAGACCAAATAGGTGACGCCGTCACCTCGCCGCCAAAACAATCCTCGGACTGCCTAGATCTACATTTGACGCCGTCAAGAACATTGCATTTCCAGGCCGTCACGACTTTAACTCTTGACGCCCTACCCTCATGACGCCGTCAAAACTCTTCTAGATCGTCATGGACTTTTACTCTTGACGCCGTCATAATCTTCCTCTTGACGCCGTCATGCACTGTTCCCAGCATGGAAAATTAAGACTTTGGCGTTTTCTTCACTTTTATGCTCCAAAAACGTCCGAATTGCTTCCTTTTCCAGATTTCACTCCCAAAGTACCTAAAATCACAAAAGGAACGATTTAGGGCAATATTTGATCAAATAAATTCGGATTCGGGCTTAAATGACCCCCTAAAAACGGATCATTTTTCGCCTCATCAATAATTGTCTAGCAAAAATCAAGAATCAAGGTAAAATCTTTAACCCTTATGTGTAATTAATCAATTATTGTTATGATTCATGTAATAATTAATATGATGGAATCTAGGGTTTATATACTTCTATAAATTATTGAAGTAAAACATGTTAGGATGATTAGATGTTAATATTATGGTTAATGATTAAGGGAATTGAGCGTAAAACATGCTAGTTATTGAGTTAGGGTTTGGACAGATTTGTAAGGCTGTAAAGATGTGAGTGTACATAACAGATGGTTATGAGTTAGATCACTAATTTTAAGTCTAAATTGTAGTATAATGAAAAATCTTTCCAAAAAGTCCAGCCACGATCAATTTTGAGGTAGGGAAGTCGGTCTTTTGATTTTTCTTTGTTAAGGTGTCAAAGCTGTCAAACCGGGACAGATTTTGGGTAAAAGTTTGTGGTTGGCATGTGGTTGTAAAAGTGGTATTTTGACTTGGTCTTCTGGAATAGTTAAGTTTTAGGTTATATTAGACTACCACGAAGAGGATTCGCGATAAAAACTTGTGGAAGTAATTATTAAAAATCAAAACTTTTTGGTGTGCGTTCAGATCCGAATTTGAGTAGTTGACAAGTTTGAATTTTCTATGAATATTTGTGTGTGTTATTGGTACATGGCCTTCTGGGATTAGCTTCTATGCTTATGAGAGGCCATGGTAAATTTTTGGTGTGAGTTGTTAAGCTTTATTTGTCATGATTTCATGTGAGTGAATGTACTCAAAAATTCTGCGTTTTCTGAGTTTTAGAGTGCAAGGGATTTAGTGAGTATTAAGTTATGGTAGTGGTTAGTGTGGTGTCTAGGAGATCCATGGTGGGTCATATGAGTCTTAGACATCCATCATATGGGTATTACATGGGTTGTAGCTTTTAGCTTGACTTTGTGTAATGTGGATTATTTTTGTGTATTATAGATTGTGTATTGTTTTGTGGAGCTGCGGAGTTTAAGGTGAGTTCATAGTCCCATATTTTTACTTATTTTTAAACTTGGGATGGGAATGATGCTTGTCTTAAATGTTTTGGTTTACTGTGATTATGTGTGTGGTATTAAAGAGCTTGGACTTATAATGTTATTGTATGTATGCTATGTGTGATTATTTGCTTGCGTGGATGTTTTGGGATTCAATTAGGATAGCGACCTAATTGATGATATATTTTGGGATTCAATTGGGAGGGTGCTTACCCTGTTGCTTGCGCATGCGACCTAATTGATGATTATGGGATCGGGGGACACGAGCCGTCCTGATGTGGTACTAATTATGGGATCGGAGGACACGAGCCGTCCTAATGGTTGCCTTATGAGTGTTGTTGCCTTTATGTGTGGATATTGACATGCAAATGCATGTAGCTATATGATAACTATAATTATTTGTCCAGCTATATTTTATAATCACAGTGAATTCGGTTGCCTGGTGTGTTGAGTCTAAACCTATGAATCTCACCAACGTTATGTTGACATTTTAAGCATCATTTTCATGTGAGCATTCTAAGGCCAAAGTTGAGGGTTGCAATTAGGCGAGACTTAGTTGCATGGAGACTTATTTATGTTTTGGGATTTGATTATATTTGGTTTTGGATTTGATACATTTATGTTTTATGTTTGGTACTTTCAAACTTATTGAAGTTACCTTTTGGATTTTATTTTGTTATCTTTGGGTATTGTTACAACACTGTGTGTTGGCACATTGCTCTATTTATGTGCATGTAGTTGTTCTCTATATTGACACCAGGTGTTGTGATGATATCCATGAAGTTACACCCGCGCGTTTCCACCGTGGCGGGCTGTGACACGACGAAACCCTGTTAGAGCTACCAGAACTGGTCCTGCAGCGACTACCCCTGGTCGCCGAGGACGCCGTCCTACTCGAAATGTTGAAACCCCTACTCCTGATAACCTGGACATTACTAACCGCAACAACAGGAATCAAGATGTTGATGTTCAGGGAGACAATGATCATGTTCTACCTAATGCACCAACTGTGGATCAAGCAATGATCAACCAACTTGTGGAGCAACGAGTTACTGAGCTACTAGCTGAGTCAAATCATTTCAACAATTCTGCTGGAACATTTCCACCTGTTCGTGCTAATGGATGTAACTACAAGGTGTTTCGAATTTGTGGACCTATTGAGTTTGGTGGAACTGAAGGAGTAGTCTACTTGGTTTGGTGGATAGAGAAGACTGAGTCAGTGTTTAATGTCAGCAACTGTGCGGAGAATGCGAAGGTAAAGTTTGCTTCTTTTACTTTCAAGGATGAAGCTTTAACTTGGTGGAACAATTACCGAAATTCGGTTGGGAGTGATGTGGCTTATGCTATGGCTTGGGAGCAATTTAAGTCTTTGCTGATTCAGACTTATTGCCCAAGAAATGAGGTTAAGAAGCTGGAGATTGAGTTCTAGAATCACAAGGTGAAAGGTACCGATATGGCAACTTACAATCGCCGCTATCGAGAGTTAGCCTTGCTTTGCCCCGATATGGTTAGGACTGAGACTCAAAGGATTGAGCGGTATACCGATGGGTTGCCGGTAGCTACAAGGAACGATGTGATTTCTGCTAAGCCTGCAAATATTCATGAGGCTATCACGATCGCTCAACAATTGATGGACTCGTTGATATTGGAAGAAGCTGAGAAAGACAAGAATGGAAAGAGGAAGAGGGATAATCACTCTAAGGGTAATGATCATCGAAACAAGCGACAAACAACTACTAGAGCTTATGCTATGGGAGATGGAGATAAGAAGAGCTACAATGGAAATGCACCCAAGTGTAGCCGATGTTATGGGAATCACTCTGGACGATGTACTGTGGTGTGCAAGAATTGCTCTAAGATGGGACACATAGCTAAGGACTATAGAGCTCGACCACTTGCTATGGTTCAAGCTACTCCTGAAACTAAGAGTAAGGCAAATGTTACTTGTTATGGATGTGGAAAGAAGGGACACTATAGGAATGAGTGTAGGGAATCGTGGAACCGAGGAAGTCAAGGCACGGGTGGTAATGGGTACAATCATGGAAACCGTGGAGCTGGAGGAAACCGTGGACGACAAGATAATGGGGACCAACGTGTGGAAGCTGGAGCTGCTCATGGAAGAGTGTATGCACTTGGGAATGAGAGAGGAGAAGATCCGAACGTCGTTACTGGTACGTTCCTTCTCAATAATCGTTATGCTTCCATACTATTTGATACTGGTGCCGATAAGAGTTTTGTGTCCACTACGTTTACACCCTTACTAGAGAAACCCCCGATGGCCTTAAGAATTGGTTATGATGTAGAGTTAGCTAATGGGAACATAGAAAGGATTAGGACTATCATTCGCGGTTGCACGTTAAACTTTCTGAATCATCCTTTCAACATAGATCTTCTACCCGTCACGTTAGGAAGTTTTGATGTCATTATCGGTATGGATTGGTTGTCAAAGTATCATGCTCATATACTTTGCGATGAGAAGATCGTGCGTGTGCCTTACGGTAGGGAGATTCTAAATATACTAGGAGATCGAAAGGAATTGAGAGGCTGATGTGCGTAGGGTTGCACCAAGCTTTACCTCTCAAGGGATCTCGAGAAGCTTACAACCCCTACCAGGTAGTGTAGCTGATCGATGTAGTATAGTATAATGACAAGTATCGGGGGATTGATCGTTCAGCTAGGAACAGTGTCGCTAGGATTAGAAAACCTAAAGACTAGGTCTAGAGATGAGGGATCATTCTTTTTGTATTTTTATATTTTTTAGGAAAGCAAGTAAAAATCTCGGGTTTGAAAGATTTGGGCGGAATTAGTTGCTAGTCAACTAACCCAATACTAAGATGCAATCAAAATAAAATAGTAGAAATGAAAATAAACTATATTAAACTAAAGTTGTGAGCAATATGTGGGAGAAATGTGTTTACTTAGATTTCACTACTCCCTAGATATCTTTTACACGTTAATTACTTGTTATAGTTGCGTGGATGACGGATTGTATTCCTTAATGCGATTCATGGGGTGGCGTACTTACTTCCCCAATCCTATGAGTGCCTACTTCACTCCTATGTCGAGCCGGCTAAGAAGCTCCTAACATGGGATCATTAGAATTTACTCATGCATTAAATACAACCAATAAAACCTAGTACACATCGGTTCATGTTTCCTAAGACGTTCAAGCATGTTACACTATGGAGATCTGCCAGTTTTCTTAAGCCTAACATTGAAATCATTCATCCAATACAACCATAAACAAGTAATCAACACATAATTAACATCTAGGTTTCATTAGATCTAAGCAAACACAAGATAAATCTAGCCTAGCATGTTGAAATCAAGACAAGCACAAGATATAGACAACCAACACATAGACATATTGATTGAATTAAGAGAAGACTTATCTCAATAGCACATGAAAGGATTCAAGGGGTAAAAACCCTTGAATTTACTGTAAACTACGAGCTAGGGTTCACAAAGTTCGGCCCTAGGGTTTCTCCACACAAGTTCCTCTCTATGAATGAAAAATAGAAAACTATATATAGAGTTTGGAAGGTGACGGCGTCAAGAACAAATGTTTGACGCCGTCATCTCGCCGCCAAATAATTCCTCGGACTGCCTAGATCTGGATCTGACGCCGTCATGTAGTCCCCTTATGCAGGCCGTCACAAAATTAAATCTTGACGCCCTTCTTGTGACGCCTTCACGTTTCTTCTAGGTCGTCATGGATTTTACTCTTGACGCCGTCAAATATTTCCTCTTGACACCGTCATACACTGTTCTCAGCATGGAAAATTAAGTCTTTGGCGTTTTCTTCACTTTTATGCTCCAAAAACGTCCGAATTGCTTCCTTTTCCAGATTTCACTCCCAAAGTACCTAAAATCACAAAAGGAACGATTTAGGGTAATATTTGATCAAATAAATTCAATTCCTGGCTTAAATGACCCCCTAAAAGTGGTTCATTTTTCGCCTCATCATATACCCTTACACTTGAGATTTGCTTGTCCTCAAGCAAATGCGCTTTTATTCTAATCAAAATACAAGTTAGGGGTCATTTAACACTAATATAAAAGTAATTACTACAAATAATCGTTCCACTAAAGACCAAAGACAAGCACGGAGGTCATATACTAGCACCTCACAAATAGTGTTTAGATACTCACATCTCTCGGTTGTAATAAAGTAATATCACAATATGAAAATGGAAAACATCTCTCACTACCTGTCATAGCAAAATAGATTACCATAGGCTTGGGAAAGGATCAAACCTCCACCACATGGCGCAAGCACCTAGGATAAACTATCAAAGAGGTCTTTTAAAGGGTTGTAACGTTAGGTGTAGGGATATGAAATACACGGTTTTGTTGGATACAGGCAGTCTTTACTGGTGGCGAGTTAACAATCTTGGTTAATTACATGTACAATATGGCGTTGCTAAGCCAAGACTAGGCTCGACTTAAGCTAATAAATGAAAATAACAAAAACATAAAATAAACATAGAATGAAACAAGATTGGTAGTCCGTATGTTTTTTTTCTTTTCTTTTTCTATTTTTTTCTTTTCTTTTTCTTGATTTTTCGATTTTTTTTATTTTTTTATTTTTTTATTTTTTTATTTTTTTTATTTTTTGCATACACTCTTACCCTACCATCCAAAATAATACATCATAGGGAATGAGAATTCCCCTTACACTTGAATTTTTACATACTTTACAATAAACTAATCTAATGACTCGAATTAAGAAAATCAAAACACTTGGAGTACTTTTAAGATTAACGTACATATGGGGGTAATAAATGATGTTCTTCCCCATTACTCCATAAAATAAGTACTTTACCCATGAGTCCCAATCGTCCCAAAACAATATGTACAAGGATATGACTCGACTTAGCAACCATGTAATCAATTAGATAGTTAACTTAGGGTTTAACAAATAACAATAATGCACTAAAGATGAGTGCATACACGGAAGGCTAAGGCGATTTGGGTGTACATTTAAGTGGGGTGTAACAAATTCTTCCTTTAAGTAAAATGCTTAAAGCTAGAAACGAAAAGATAGGCTCGGAGGGGTGTACTAGGGGTTTCGTGTACTAAAAATGAGTACAACGCTAAGGTGTGGGAAAAATTAGTTGACTTAACTAGCCAAATAATATGACTTAAATGGTCAAGTAATTATGATACGGGTTTAACACAAGGGTGATCCTAATGCCTCTTATCATGTAGTAAATCCTACTACACGAATGTAGTCTCACTAGCGGTCTCGGGATGCATCACTAACGCAAGTTCTAGAATCTAAATGCTACCGGTACACTCATAAGCACTAATAGTAAATGCTTTTCCTATCAAATCTAAAGGAGAACCTCACAAATTTTGGGTGGAAAATTTTTCTGAAAGTACGGTTATGTGCTAGTCATACAATCTCCTATCCATGAGACGCTTGCTATGGCTAAAGTTTCACTCCTAAATGTTGTAAAAAATTTTAAATTTGGCGCTAAAATTGCACTAACAAGTATTTCTCATAGTTTTATTACACATCTACTATCAAACAAACAAACTCAAGCGAAAGTGTATCTGTAAGGTATCATCATTTTACCCTCCCCTTACACTTAAGACGAACATTGTTCTCAATGTTCAAGTAAAGAATGTAAAAGTGAAATGAGTAAAAAGAATGAAATCAAATACTCCCCTGATTCGCTCGGTATGGATAATAAGGTGGCCAGGTTAAATCTTCCTCCAAGAAAATGAACAATCAAAGCTTCCCTTCTAGAAAAATAATCATCTTCTTGTCATACATAACCTGTAAATCCTGAGAAAACAGACAAGGCAACCTCGCATAAAATCAGCGGCAATCTACATATGTTACTAAATCCTAGAAAACAAAATAAGATATAATGCTTGTGGAATGATGTTTGCAGATTTCCTGGAGATTATAAAACTAATGATTCAACAAAAACTTTAAGACTCCGTTAGAAAAACAAAACTGGTAAAAGTTCCAGATTTTTACAAGTGATGCCGTCAAGAGTAAACTCGTGACGCCGTCAGAAGTGACCTGCAGAAATTCTTATGTTAAGTTTTCAGAAAATTTCTGGAAAAACTTGGTTCTACTTCCTGGAAAATCCTGCAAAACTTCATTATGACTCGATACAAGCATTTGACTCTAACAAATACGAATATACATGTTCACTTAATATTGTGGAGAATCATGATCGGTTTGCTTCTTAAAAACATATTTGGGGTTTCCCCTTACACTTATCTTTTGCAAAAATACCTTTGGGTGAAGTTAAGACTAGGCCAAACAACAAAATAAATTATTTTCACCATTTAGTTTAGAAACATGATCTACCGACAATAAAAATAAAGCATGCATACGGAAGTAAATAACAAACAAACAGAATAAAAATCACACAAAGCATGGGTTGCCTCCCAAAAAGCGCTTTTCTTTATTTACGAGTCTTGTAGCTAGACTCAAGGTCATGAGTTACTACGTGACCTCATCGTTGGTTTCACTCTCTGATTGTAAATGTTCTTTGTAGAAACCAAGCACCTTTTTCTCAATCGCTCCTATAATCCTATGGGCAAATTCCTTATCGACTTTATACCTTGGTCCTAGAGTCAAGCAATCTTTGTAGAAAAGACTCCTCTTTTCCCATACATAATTCATGCCCTTTTTCTTATCCTCTTCATTGATGTCCTCAAAAGCACCAATGTTATCCTTGTCAAATTGAGATATAAAGCGAAATTCTTTCATTCTATTGGGCATCCTATAGGTGATCCTATCGGTGTTACTTGCAAATCGGATTGTCCCTTCTATCTCATCATATTCTAACTTGGACTCCTCAACAAACGGTTTACCAAACACAACATTGGATAATCGACAATCAATAACATTAGCAAGATCTTCCACAATCACAAAGTCGGTGATATAAGTGAAATTCCCAACAAAGACATGTAGACCTTTAACTCTCCCGACAAAGTTACAAACTCCACCGGGGTATTTGGGGTCTCTTCTAGGTTCAAGTCTTGTTTTCACTATATCATTATAAACACTTGAGGACATAATGTTGATTGGGGATTTAAAGTCAATGTAAGCATTGTCAACGCATCTATACCCAATCATACATGGTATCTTAGCATTCTTAGGATCGCCTCTCTTTATCTTAGGTTCGATTCTAGTAAAAGGAGATCGAGGGTCATCAATAAGATTATTATAATATGCAATCTCCTCCTTAGTGGGGTATAGATTAAAATAATCATTTAGCTTCGGATCTATTTCCTCCTCTTCAAGTTCCTCAACAACATTCACAAAATTATTAGGCCCTAGGTCCTCATTTGAATACAAGGCGGTCGCTAGGTCACTAAATGCATGGTCGAGCTCAACCTTAATCAACCTATTAAGCTCCTTAAGTTCCCTAATCTCACTCTCAATTTGCTCACGTAACACAGCCACATCTCTAGGGGAAAGGGGTGTATTCGCGTTTTCCATAATGGTCAACGGAATAGTCAATGAATTTAATTTATTAACAAAAGCACGAAGAACAAGATAGACTAAAGAGAACCTAGAAATAAAAATAAAATCTTACTAGAAAGGAATCTAGCAAGTAGACCTAATAAAAAGAGATTTTAACCTAGACAATAACTATTCCCCAGGCTGCGGTGCCAAAAACTTGATGTGCGTAGGGTTGCACCAAGCTTTACCTCTCGAGGGATCTCGAGAAGCTTACAACCCCCACCAGGCAGTGTACCTGATCGATGTAGTATAGTATAATGACAAGTACCGGGGGATTGATCGTTCTGCTAGGAATAGTGTCGCTAGGATTAGAAAACCTAAAGACTAGGTCTAGAGATGAGGGATGATTCTTTTTGTATTTTTATATTTTTTAGGAAAGCAAGTAAAAATCTCGGGTTTGAAGGATTTGGACGGAATTAGATGCTAGTCAACTAACCCAATACTAAGATGCAATCAAAATAAAATAGTAGAAATGAAAACAATCTATATTAAACTAAAGTTATGAGCAATATGTGGGAGAAATGTGTTTACTTAGATTTCACTACTCCCTAGATATCTTTTACACGTTAATTACTTGTTATAGTTGCTTGGATGACGGATTGTATTCCTTAATACCATTCATGGGGTGGCGTACTTACTTCCCCAATCCTATGAGTGCCTACTTCATTCCTATGTCGAGCCGGCTAAGAAGCTCCTAACATAGGATCATTAGAATTTACTCATGCATTAAATACAACCAATAAAACCTAGGACACATCGGTTCATGTTTCCTTAGACGTTCAAGCATGTTACACTATGGAGATCTGCCAGTTTTCTTAAGCCTAACATTGAAATCATTCATCCAATACAACCATAAACAAGTAATCAACACATAACTAACATCTAGGTTTCATTAGATCTAAGCAAACACAAGATAAATCTAGCCTAGCATGTTGAAATCAAGACAAGCACAAGATATAGACAACCAACACATAGACATATTGATTGAATTAAGAGAAGACTTATCTCAATAGCACATGAAAGGATTCAAGGGGTAAAAACCCTTGAATTTACTGTTAAATACGAGCTAGGGTTCACAAAGTTCGGCCCTAGGGTTTCTCCACACAAGCTCCTCTCTATGAATGAAAAATAGAAAACTATATATAGAGTTTGGAAGGTGACGACGTCAAGAACAAATGTCTGACGCCGTCATCTCGCCGCCAAATAGTTCCTCGGACTGCCTAGATCTAGATCTGACGCCGTCATGTAGTCCCCTTATGCAGGCCGTCACAAAATTAACTCTTGACGCCCTTCTTGTGATGCCTTCACGTTTCTTCTGGGTCGTCATGGATTTTACTCTTGACGCCGTCAAATATTTCCTCATGACGCCGTCATACACTGTTCTAAGCATGGAAAATTAAGTCTTTGGCGTTTTCTTCACTTTTATGCTCCAAAAATGTCCGAATTGCTTCCTTTTCCTGATTTCACTCCCAAAGTACCTAAAATCACAAAAGGAACGATTCAGGGTAATATTTGATCAAATAAATTCAATTTCGAGCTTAAATGACCCCTAAAAGTGGTCATTTTTCGCCTCATCAGAGGCCCATCTAGATTAACGGTCATATCTTGCACTAAATTACCGAAGCTAATGGAAAAAGGATGTTGGCTTTTCTTAGCTCAAATCTCTGAGAAAGGAGGGAAGGAGAAGAAGGAAGGATGCATTGGAGATGTGCCTATAGTTCGTGATTTTCCGGATGTATTTCCTGATGATTTGCCGGGAATCCCGCCTACTAGACAAGTAGAGTTTCAGATTGAGTTGATACCTGGTGCTGCACCCGTGGCACGAGCACCTTACCGACTTGCACCTACTGAACTGGAAGAATTATCAAAACAATTAGCAGAGTTAGCAGAAAAAGGATTTATAAGACCAAGTTCTTCGCCTTGGGGAGCCCCGGTCTTATTCGTGAAGAAGAAGGATGGATCATTTCATATGTGTATTGATTATCGAGAGTTGAACAAGTTAACGGTGAAGAATAGATACCCGTTACCGAGGATCGACGACTTGTTCGATCAGCTTCAAGGATCGAGTATTTATTCGAAGATCGATTTGAGATCGGTATATCATCAGCTTCGAGTTCGAGAGGAAGATATTCCGAAAACGGCTTTCAGAACCCGTTACAGGCATTACGAGTTTCAGGTGATGCCGTTTGGGTTGACTAACGCACCGGCGGTATTCATGGGTCTCATGAATCGGGTGTGTAAGCCTTACGTAGATAAGTTCATGATTGTGTTCATTGATGACATTTTAATTTATTCGAAGAGTGAGAAGGAGCATGAAGAGCATCTAAGGCTTATCTTAGAATTGCTCAGGAAAGAGAAGCTGTATGCCAAGTTTTCTAAATGTGAATTTTGGATTCCTACGGTACAATTTCTGGGTCATGTGATTGATAGACAAGGAGTTCATGTAGATCCTGCTAAGATTGAAGCGATTAAAGATTGGGCTGCACCAACGACCCTAACTGAAGTTCGTCAATTTTTGGGTTTAGCCGATTATTACCAAAGATTCATTGAGGGATTTTCGAAGATAGCAAAACCGTTGACCAAATTGACTCAAAAGAGTGTTAAATACGAATGGGGAGATAAGGAAGAGGAAGCATTTCAATTACTTAAGGAGATGTTGTGTAGTGCTCCTATCTTGGCGTTACCTGAAGGTAACGAGGACTTCGTTGTCTATTGTGACACTTCTCATAAAGGTTTGGGAGCTGTGTTAATGCAACGAGAGAAAGTAATAGCTTATGCTTCCCGACAGCTCAAGAAGCACGAGAAAAACTACACCACCCATGATTTGGAGTTAGGTGCTGTGGTTTTTGCTTTAAGAATATGGAGACACTATTTGTAAGGAACCAAGTGTGTAGTGTTTACTGACCACAAAAGTTTACAACACATCTTGAATAAAAAAGAGCTCAACATGAGACAGCGACGTTGGATTGAGTTGTTAAGCGATTATGATTGTGAAATTCGTTACCATCCTGGTAAAGCAAACGTTGTTGCTGATGCTCTTAGTCGAAAGGAAAGGATTCCGCCGCTACGAGTTAAGTCATTAGGAATGACTATCGTATCGCCGTTACCGTCTCAAATATTAGAAGCTCAAACGGAAGCGTTGAAAGCAGAAAATCGACCTGCTGAGAACATATTTGGGATGGCAGAAAATGAGAAACGATTTGTTAAGCGTTCTGATGGAGTATTGTGTTTTGGAGACCGAAGTTGGATACCTTTGTATGGAGGAATTCGAGAGTTGATTATGTACGAGTCGCATAAGTCAAGATACTCTATTCATCCTGGGTCTAACAAGATGTACCAGGATTTGAAGAAGTTATATTGGTGGCCAAATATGAAGGCAGATATAGCGTTGTATGTTAGTAAGTGTTTGACATGTTCTAAGGTTAAAGCCGAACATCAAAGACCGTCAGGATTATTGACGCAGCCAGAACTCCCAGTTTGGAAATGGGAGCGGCTCACAATGGACTTTATTACCAAATTACCAAAGAAAGCTAGTGGTTGTGATGCTATCTGGGTAATTGTGGATCGTTTGACTAAGTCTGCTTATTTCCTGGCGATTTGTGAAGATGATAGTGTAGACAAACTTGCGAGGTTGTATGTGAAGGAGATTGTTTCTCGTCATGGAGTTCCGATATCGATAATTTCTGATCGCGACAGCCGCTTCACGTCAGCATTGTGGCGATCACTGCAAACCGCTTTGGGGACGAGACTTGATATGAGTACTGCATATCACCCCCAAACCGACGGTCAAACTGAGAGAACTATTCAGACTCTGGAGGATATGCTTCGTGCATGCATAATAGACTTTGGTAAAGCCTGGGAGAAGTATCTACCCCTTGAGGAGTTTTCTTACAATAATAGCTACCACACAAATCTTAAAGTTGCACCGTTTGAAGCCTTATATGGTTGTAACCACCGGTGAAATTCCCCTTATATCAATACTTGAGCAATAGAATACTTATGCCTTTTCCCACGTATGAATTTTTCTTTTCTTGATCACTATCCTATATGACGTAGCTCATAGCTTCGATAAACGTTTTCCTGCTTAGACTGACACTAACCTACCTTATGATATATCAAGTACCTCATATGATGAATATTTCAACCTTTCATTTTTACGTTAACTTGTTAACGTAAGTTTATTTAGCCCATTAAGTGCTTTCAACCCATTAGGGTTTTCACAAAACCCTAAAACTTTTATAATATTATTATTTAATATTAGAAACCCTAAAACCTAAAGTACAATACCCGCATGGGTACTGTACAAGCCTCTAAAGCATAAAACCCCTAATTCCCGGTTTAAAACCCTAATTTCACAAACTTATGATTTTATGTGGATTTATCACAAAACCAAGTTATTTTGATATATTTCCTATAAAATAGAACTGTACAACTTTTTCAAGCCAAGGTACAAGTCAGTAATGCACAAGGTCATAGTATTATCAAAAATCCATTATAAACCTCAGTGTACTTATCCTTAAGCACAAAATACAAGGTTATTTTGCATAAACTCTAGTCTTAGTATTTTTATAAAAGATAAACTCAAATGTACAAGTCCCTCAACCTATGGTACAAGTGTCCAATGCATGATAACCTAAAAACTTATGTTGACTTACTTTAAACATAACTAAAAATGACCTAAACTTATGTAAACTTAATTAAAACCCTAAAACTATATTTTCTATATTTTTAAAGGTCAAGTACAACTCACTCTAGCCCATGGTACCACACTCTAATGCACATTTCGATTATCTATTTATTTCTTCTAGAAATCAACATAAATAAAACAAAACAAACCCTAGTTTGTTTTTAACCACACATCTCTTAAACTAAACTCTACCTTGAAGTAACTACACTCCCTAGCTAAGGTACAACACCCTAAAGCCATTGTACACCCCACCTAAAGCACCATCCGATTTAGCCCTAACTATTTAGTTCGATTGGAACAAGGACTCAACTAAGATAGTTATGAGATCAAGCTTCACTTAGAAGACATCAAGCCCTCTTCCTACACTTGTCCTCTCCATCTTCAACCCTAAGTCTAACATGTCATGCTCCCATGTGCATACATCCTTCTAAACATTTCCATTCATCAAATCTGGACTACACTTGCTCTATCATCACCAACAAAACCTGATCATACCATGCTTGTGTCCCTTAACCTCCTTACAAACCCTAACAAGTGTATTAAGGCATTAAATGCAACCCTATCCCAAGCCTCCTATAAATAGCACCATCTATTCCTCCATTTCCTTCACACCAATTCGAATTCAACCCAAACCCACTCACACCCACTAAGCTACTGATCCAGAGGTTCTATTAGAAGTTAAGGAAGGGTACTATAAGGTTTAGGAGGTGGAAGAAAGCTTAGAAGTTCAATCCTAGTCGTTTTGTCCAAGTTCCATTCTAAACAGGTTTTGTACAAGTAAGTCATTCTAACTCATCTCAATTACTTCCATAAGTTTCTATTGCACCTAAACATGTCACTAAACAAGTCTTGCTAAGTAGATTTGATCAAAACTCATAGATCTTTCTGTTTTAGTAACTGTCGAGCAAACAAACACCCTCTATTGTTTTTCTTGTTGATATTTTAAGAACACTAGACTATAGGACACTCACATATTGTTGAAGAGAATATTTTTAGAAGAATGTAGCAACTTGAATCATCAAAAATGAGTAAACAAGTCAAAAGTTATAGCAAATTGAAGTTGAATAAAAACTATAAAAACTTTCTGTTACAGCAACGTAAATCACGCGGAACGAGGCCTTTCTGCTCCGTTTCGTCAAAAACTTAAAGCATGAAAGTTGTCCGGAACAACGTTTTATTTAAAAAATTAGGAGCACGAGTCCTAAAAACGTACCACAAGGGCTGGGCACTAGGACCTGTTTTCTGTTTAAGTTATATATAAAAACAGCCCCAACCGACCCTTTTTGTCTAATTATTTCGACTAGTAAACGAGCTTGATAAATTACGAAACTTGGTGGAAATAGAGACCTCATAGCATATATTAAGAAAGTTCAAAAGCGTAGTTAAACTCCTGGCTTGCCTTGCTTTTATTTGATCATCTTTCGGCCCTGTCGCAGATTTTGAAAACTAAAACCCTTTACTTCTTTTATAAAATGCGACCCATGGTACCATCTTTAGAAAATTCTAGCGAGCAAACCATAATAGATCACGACCTCTAGTTTGAACCATCTTAAAGACAACCTAGCAAACTCTAGAAAGGACTAAGAACCTCGCCAAAACCTTTTCATGCCTTGTCTCTATTTACTATTGTTTTGTCGAGAAACTAATAAAACAAACAAACCCTTATATTATTTATTTTGAAAAACTACAAGGACTTGTTATGTAATTTCTAAAACTTGGAGTTTTCTTAGGCTAAAATTGTAAATTTCTTAAACCTATAAGTTCAGGGACTATTTTTGTCAATATGGAATACTTATGGGTATAAAGTGTCAATTTCTAAACTTGAGGGTATAAAATGTAAATTTCCAAACTTAAAAGGGTATAAAAGTAAACTTCTAAACTTGAAGGATAAGAATTGTTATTTTACAA
Organism: Artemisia argyi; assembly: GCA_030686995.1. Classification (NCBI taxonomy): domain Eukaryota; kingdom Viridiplantae; phylum Streptophyta; class Magnoliopsida; order Asterales; family Asteraceae; genus Artemisia; species Artemisia argyi. Next base: position 17,115,780 of record CM060702.1, on the reverse strand, counting down.
AAGTCAAAGGGTAAAAAGTGTAATAATCTTATATTATCTCGGGAACTAGGTCGACCAATATATATATATATATATATATATATATATATATATATATATATATATATATATATATATATATATATATATATATATATATATATATTTCTAAAAACTTTCGGAAAACCTTACGTTTATTAATAAACTCTCAACGGAATGAATATATATAAACTTATATACTGAAAAGCTTGATATATCAACTCAGGTTAAGTGTCGGAGACGTTTATCAACTTCTCTTATATTTGTTTTCCATCCAGACTACGGTAACATCAAGGTGAGTTCATAGTCCCACTATTTTATACATTTTTCAAACTTGTGGGGAGATACATGCTACAAACCGAACACAAGTATTTTTCTGTATGCTATCCTGACTGATATTGCCTAAGTTGCCACTGTTACCATCTCTGATAAAGACCCTCATATCATGCGCCATTAATCACTTGCGAGTGAACGCGAATGTAGCGAATAGATCTATTGGATCTTGAAGACCCATTTGTACTAGCCGGATAGATAGTCTTAGTACTAGCCGGATTGATAGACAAATGCGCTATGTTTGAGAACTTATAGGAGTCTGGTAAACTTCTATCGGAGGGCATGATTACCTTCATTTAATTATGTTGGTAATTTAACGTCATAGTTCGCTACTATGATGCTTACTGTTAAGGTTTGTGCGTTATGAGGCTTATAGCAATATCTGCAGTACTATAATGGTACTGCCGTTACTGAATTTATGGGTGCAACATCGGGTCCCACGATCTATTAAACTTCGAAGCTTGTGTCCAACTTAATATAAAACGCTATGGATTCACTCAACCTTTGTGTTGACTTTTTAAGCATGTTTATCTCAGGTTTATGTTAAACGAGGATGGCATGAAGAGGCACGGATACGGAAAGAAGACTAAAGATTTCATTATCATTTGATAGATTATTTGACAAACTGTAAAACCTACTGGGGCCTCATTTTGTAAACTCTGATATTTGAATAATGGAATTTTTTTTAAAAACGACTTGATTTTGAGATCGTTTTCTATTATTATAACTATTGTGCCATCAAGTAACACCCAGCTTTAAATTCCGCTGCGTATCCCAAACTTGGGGGTGTTACAGATTGGTATCAGAGCTATAGTTATAGAGAAACGGGTCTAATTGAGGTCCGAACTATAACTCTTTTTACAAATAAAACATTTTATTGCCTTTCGCTCTCCGTGCCTTCCATCCTCCAGACAATTACGTGACTACTAGGTAACTTATGCTACTTAAAAATGATTTAGTATACAAATATATCTGATTACTTATTATGAATAAATTTATCTGCATATGCCTATTCTAAGGCATTACGGCTTAAACATATTTCCCCAAATCATGTGCTTACTCCTACACTTTTGTGGTATATGAAATTTTCCATAAACATTGTAACTACGTTTTGATGATCTCTAAAAACTCTTCACAACCATACGTAATAATGCTTTACTTAAAATCTATAATCTATCGAATTCCTTACTAAAAATAAAGACAAGATAAGTGATTGCTAAGAAACAAACTAATTCATCATCTTCAAAAACAGAAGTTCAGTAACTCTCTCTACAATCATAAATTTCTCTTCCGAAACTTTCATTATTTAAAAGTCTATCATTCTAGCCTGTATAAACTATTTTAGAATCTCTACACATACCTACTTTATTTGCTACACCCTCACATCACTTTACACGCTCAAATAAAGTCCTTCACTATTTCCACCACCATCATCTACAAATTTCACTCCTCTCACCTAACCATTTGAGCACTGTAAGAAATTCAGAATCGTCATTTCTCAATATCACTCATTACTCAGGTCACCCTCTCCTAATTTCAGTCCTTCACCACGGCTATTCGAGATAAAAGAAAGTTCGTAGGCATCGACAGACCAACAGTCTACTATTTTCACCCTCATAGCACATATAGAACGGCATGAGAAGTAGATTGAGACAACCTAAGGTTTACTGGATGAGTTACCTCTCAAGCGCATCAAGACCACGGAGTATGAAGTTGAGGACCTAGTCAAGCGACCCTGCAGCAGAAGTTAGGCATCGGAAGACAAGAGAAGATAAACAAATCGAAAAAACATCCCGGACAGCTATTATAAGAGATACCTCTAATATATGATGGACTGAAGTTAATACAGAAGATGATGAAGCAGAAAGAAGACCCGATTGCTAGCACTCCCGAAATCGATATTCTGTCATCTTATCAACTATATGCTATCATTATGCGAATTAATTTCATGAAAAAGTATTTAGGCTGCTATCTTACAAAAAAAATAAAAATAAATAAATAAATAAAACGTTGAACACCATCTAAAACTTTTAAAGAAACGTGATAATGTTATGACTGAATCAAACATTACATCATATGTCTTAAATTATACATAGCCTGATCAACTATGTATAATTCAGGAAGGATAATGTCATGAAAGAAACAGTCATCTTGTAGGTTTCCTAAAACAATATTCATTCAAAAGCAAAACTTTGTGTAAAATAAACTGTTAATAAACGCTCCTGACGTCTGTTTCTCATATATATCTTTTCCCTAAACGCCATTAATATTATATAACGCAAGACATAATTTAAACGCATAAAACAAACAAATTTTATTACATATTCACTAAAGATTACATAGAAACCTAGAAAAGATTTATTACAACATTCCTACCCCTATACCCTCTACTGCTTCCAAACTTCATCGACAACGAGCGCCAGAATCACGAGTGGGATGAGAAACGCTAATATTCCGGCCACAACTGCGAAGTCCTCCTCCTCTAGAAAGTAGACCATGATAATAGCAATGACAACAACGTACGCGATCGCAAGAATAGTAATGATGTGCGGCATATTGAAAGGAATATAGGTGGAAAGATTAGTATGAGGATTGAAATGGAGTATTTATAGAATAAAAACCAGCTGTTGGAGCACTATTCACGACCGTTGGGTCACTGTTACTAGCCGTTGGAAGTTACTGTTCACAAAATTTAAAATTTCAAAATTTTTACTAAGGAACAAAGTAAATTCATCATCGACAAAAGCCTAAATTTAATAATTTTCACTAAATTGTTTAAAGTTCTTTCCTTAAAGTTTCCTTCGTTTTCGCGTACCTTATATAATCATAATAGATAAAATAACAATGTTCATTCTAAATAAAATCCTTCTTAAAATTTTCTGACCTTTGGAATAATGTTTACCCATGAATTTTAATTTATGAAGTTTTCTTAAATAAAAATATATGTTGACCTTGTCATTTCGACACCTAACATAAATTGAATCCCGGGACGGGATTCCGTTAAGGGGGTGAGATTGTAACCACCGGTGAAATTCCCCTTATATTAATATTTGAACAATAGAATACTTATGCCTTTTCCCACGTATGAATTTTTCTTTTCTTGATCACTATCCTATATGACATAGCTCATAGCTTCGATAAACGTTTTCCTGCTTAGACTGACACTAACCTACCTTATGATATATCAAGTACCTCATATGATGAATATTTCAACCTTTCATTTTTACGTTAACTTGTTAACGTACGTTTATTTAGCCCATTAAATGCTTTCTACCCATTAGGGTTTTCACAAGACCCTAAAACTTTTATAATATTTTTATTTAATATTATAAACCCTAAAACCTAAAGTACAATACCCGCATGGGTACTGTACAAGCCTCTAAAGCATAAAACCCCTAATTCCCGGTTTAAAACCCTAATTTCACAAACTTATGATTTTATGTGGATTTATCACAAAACCAAGTTATTTTGATATATTTCCTATAAAATAGAACTGTACAAGTTTTTCAAGCCAAGGTACAAGTCAGTAATGCACAAGGTCATAGTATTATCAAAAATCCATTATAAACCTTAGTGTACTTATCCTTAAACACAAAATACAAGGTTATTTTGCATAAACTCTAATCTTAGTATTTTTATAAAAGATAAACTCAAATGTACAAGTCCCTCAACCTATGGTACAAGTGTCTAATGCATGATAACCTAAAAACTTATGTTTACTTACTTTAAACATAACTAAAAATGACCTAAACTTATGTAAACTTAATTAAAACCCTAAAACTATATTTTCTATATTTTTAAAGGTCAAGTACAACTCACTCTAGCCCATGGTACCACACTCTAATGCACATTTCGATTATCTATTTATTTCTTCTAGAAATCAACATAAATAAAACAAAACAAACCCTAGTTTGTTTTTAACCACACATCTCTTAAACTAAACTCTACCTTGAAGTAACTACACTCCCTAGCTAAGGTACAACACCCTAAAGCCATTGTACACCCCACCTAAAGCACCATCCGATTTAGCCCTAACTATTTAGTTCGATTGGAACAAGGACTCAACTAAGATAGTTATGAGATCAAGCTTCACTTAGAAGATATCAAGCCCTCTTCCTACACTTGTCCTCTCCATCTTCAACCCTAAGTCTAACATGTCATGCTCCCATGTGCATACATCCTTCTAAACATTTCCATTCATCAAATCTGGACTACACTTGCTCTATCATCACCAACAAAACCTGATCATACCATGCTTGTGTCCCTTAACCTCCTTACAAACCCTAACAAGTGTATTAAGGCATTAAATGCAACCCTATCCCAAGCCTCCTATAAATAGCACCATCTATTCCTCCATTTCCTTCACACCAATTCGAATTCAACCAAAACCCACTCACACCCACTAAGCTACTGATCCAGAGGTTCTATTAGAAGTTAAGGAAGGGTACTATAAGGTTTAGGAGGTGGAAGAAAGCTTAGAAGTTCAATCCTAGTCGTTTTGTCCAAGTTCCATTCTAAACAGGTTTTGTACAAGTAAGTCATTCTAACTCATCTCAATTACTTCCATAAGTTTCTATTGCACCTAAACATGTCACTAAACAAGTCTTGATAAGTAGATTTGATCAAAACTCATAGATCTTTCTGTTTTAGTAACTGTCGAGCAAACAAACACCCTCTATTGTTTTTCTTGTTGATATTTTAAGAACACTAGACTATAGGACACTCACATATTGTTGAAGAGAATATTTTTAGAAGAATGTAGCAATTTGAATCATCAAAAATGAGTAAACAAGTCAAAAGTTATAGCAAATTGAAGTTGAATAAAAACTATAAAAACTTTCTGTTACAGCAACGTAAATCACGCGGAACGAGGCCTTTCTGCTCCGTTTCGTCAAAAACTTAAAGCATGAAAGTTGTCCGGAACAACGTTTTATTTAAAAAATCAGGAGCACGAGTCCTAAAAACGTACCACAAGGGCTGGGCACTAGGACCTGTTTTCTGTTTAAGTTATATATAAAAACAGCCCCAACCGACCCTTTTTGTCTAATTATTTCGACTAGTAAACGAGCTTGATAAATTACGAAACTTGGCGGAAATAGAGACCTCATAGCATATATTAAGAAAGTTCAAAAGCGTAGTTAAACTCCTGGCTTGCCTTGCTTTTATTTGATCATCTTTCGGCCCTGTCGCAGATTTTGAAAACTAAAACCCTTTACTTCTTTTATAAAATGCGACCCATGGTACCATCTTTAGAAAATTCTAGCGAGCAAACCATAATAGATCACGACCTCTAGTTTGAACCATCTTAAAGACAACCTAGCAAACTCTAGAAAGGACTAAGAACCTCGCCAAAACCTTTTCATGCCTTGTCTCTATTTACTATTGTTTTGTCGAGAAACTAATAAAACAAACAAACCCTTATATTATTTATTTTGAAAAACTACAAGGACTTGTTATGTAATTTCTAAAACTTGGAGTTTTCTTAGGCTAAAATTGTAAATTTCTTAAACCTAAAAGTTCAGGGACTATTTTTGTCAATATGGAATACTTATGGGTATAAAGTGTCAATTTCTAAACTTGAGGGTATAAAATGTAAATTTCCAAACTTAAAAGGGTATAAAAGTAAACTTCTAAACTTGAAGGATAAGAATTGTTATTTTACAAAAGTCAAAGGGTAAAAAGTGTAATAATCTTATATTATCTCGGGAACTAGGTCGACCAATATATATATATATATATATATATATATATATATATATATATATATATATATATATATATATATATATATATATATATATATATATATATATATATATTTCTAAAAACTTTCGGAAAACCTTACGTTTATTAATAAACTCTCAACGGAATGAATATATATAAACTTATATACTGAAAAGCTTGATATATCAACTCAGGTTAAGTGTCGGAGACGTTTATCAACTTCTCTTATATTTGTTTTCCATCCAGACTACGGTAACATCAAGGTGAGTTCATAGTCCCACTATTTTATACGTTTTTTAAACTTGTGGGGAGATACATGCTACAAACCGAACACAAGTATTTTTCTGTATGCTATCCTAACTGATATTGCCTAAGTTGCCACTGTTACCATCTCTGATAAAGACCCTCATATCATGCGCCATTAATCACTTGCGAGTGAACGCGAATGTAGCGAATAGATCTATTGGATCTTGAAGACCCATTTGTACTAGCCGGATAGATAGTCTTAGTACTAGCCGGATTGATAGACAAATGCGCTATGTTTGAGAACTTATAGGAGTCTGGTAGACTTCTATCGGAGGGCATGATTACCTTCATTTAATTATGTTGGTAATTTAACGTCATAGTTCGCTACTATGATGCTTACTGTTAAGGTTTGTGCGTTATGAGGCTTATAGCAATATCTGCAGTACTATAATGGTACTGCCGTTACTGAATTTATGGGTGCAACATCGGGTCCCACGATCTATTAAACTTCGAAGCTTGTGTCCAACTTAATATAAAACGCTATGGATTCACTCAACCTTTGTGTTGACTTTTTAAGCATGTTTATCTCAGGTTTATGTTAAACGAGGATGGCATGAAGAGGCACGGATACGGAAAGAAGACTAAAGATTTCATTATCATTTGATAGATTATTTGACAAACTGTAAAACCTACTGGGGCCTCATTTTGTAAACTCTGATATTTGAATAATGGAATTTTTTTTAAAAACGACTTGATTTTGAGATCGTTTTCTATTATTATAACTATTGTGCCATCAAGTAACACCCAGCTTTAAATTCCGCTGCGTATCCCAAACTTGGGGGTGTTACAGATTGGTATCAGAGCTATAGTTATAGAGAAACGGGTCTAATTGAGGTCCGAACTATAACTCTTTTTACAAATAAAACATTTTATTGCCTTTCGCTCTCCGTGCCTTCCATCCTCCAGACAATTACGTGACTACTAGGTAACTTATGCTACTTAAAAATGATTTAGTATACAAATATATCTGATTACTTATTATGAATAAATTTATCTGCATATGCCTATTCTAAGGCATTACGGCTTAAACATATTTCCCCAAATCATGTGCTTACTCCTACACTTTTGTGGTATATGAAATTTTCCATAAACATTGTAACTACGTTTTGATGATCTCTAAAAACTCTTCACAACCATACGTAATAATGCTTTACTTAAAATCTATAATCTATCGAATTCCTTACTAAAAATAAAGACAAGATAAGTGATTGCTAAGAAACAAACTAATTCATCATCTTCAAAAACAGAAGTTCAGTAACTCTCTCTACAATCATAAATTTCTCTTCCGAAACTTTCATTATTTAAAAGTCTATCATTCTAGCCTGTATAAACTATTTTAGAATCTCTACACATACCTACTTTATTTGCTACACCCTCACATCACTTTACACGCTCAAATAAAGTCCTTCACTATTTCCACCACCATCATCTACAAATTTCACTCCTCTCACCTAACCATTTGAGCACTGTAAGAAATTCAGAATCGTCATTTCTCAATATCACTCATTACTCAGGTCACCCTCTCCTAATTTCAGTCCTTCACCACGGCTATTCGAGATAAAAGAAAGTTCGTAGGCATCGACAGACCAACAGTCTACTATTTTCACCCTCATAGCACATATAGAACGGCATGAGAAGTAGATTGAGACAACCTAAGGTTTACTGGATGAGTTACCTCTCAAGCGCATCAAGACCACGGAGTATGAAGTTGAGGACCTAGTCAAGCGACCCTGCAGCAGAAGTTAGGCATCGGAAGACAAGAGAAGATAAACAAATTGAAAAAACATCCCGGACAGCTATTATAAGAGATACCTCTAATATATGATGGACTGAAGTTAATACAGAAGATGATGAAGCAGAAAGAAGACCCGATTGCTAGCACTCCCGAAATTGATATTCTGTCATCTTATCAACTATATAATATCATTATGCGAATTAATTTCATGAAAAAGTATTTAGGCTGCTATCTTACAAAAAAAAATAAAAACAAATAAATAAATAAAACGTTGAACACCATCTAAAACTTTTAAAGAAACGTGATAATGTTATGACTGAATCAAACATTACATCATATGTCTTAAATTATACATAGCCTGATCAACTATGTATAATTCAGGAAGGATAATGTCATGAAAGAAACAGTCATCTTGTAGGTTTCCTAAAACAATATTCATTCAAAAGCAAAACTTTGTGTAAAATAAACTGTTAATAAACGCTCCTGACGTCTGTTTCTCATATATATCTTTTCCCTAAACGCCATTAATATTATATAACGCAAGACATAATTTAAACGCATAAAACAAACAAATTTTATTACATATTCACTAAAGATTACATAGAAACCTAGAAAAGATTTATTACAACATTCCTACCCCTATACCCTCTACTGCTTCCAAACTTCATCGACAACGAGCGCCAGAATCACGAGTGGGATGAGAAACGCTAATATTCCGGCCACAACTGCGAAGTCCTCCTCCTCTAGAAAGTAGACCATGATAATAGCAATGACAACAACGTACGCGATCGCAAGAATAGTAATGATGTGCGGCATATTGAAAGGAATATAGGTGGAAAGATTAGTATGAGGATTGAAATGGAGTATTTATAGAATAAAAACCAACTGTTGGAGCACTATTCACGACCGTTGGGTCACTGTTACTAGCCGTTGGGAGTTACTGTTCACAAAATTTAAAATTTCAAAATTTTTACTAAGGAACAAAGTAAATTCATCATCTACAAAAGCCTAAATTTAATAATTTTCACTAAATTGTTTAAAGTTCTTTGCTTAAAGTTTCCTTCGTTTTCGCGTACCTTATATAATCATAATAGATAAAATAACAATATTCATTCTAAATAAAATCCTTCTTAAAATTTTCTGACCTTTGGAATAATGTTTACCCATGAATTCTAATTTATGAAGTTTTCTTAAATAAAAATATATGTTGACCTTGTCATTTCGACACCTAACATAAACTGAATCCCGGGACGGGATTCCGTTAAGGGGGTGAGATTGTAACCACCGGTGAAATTCCCCTTATATTAATATTTGAACAATAGAATACTTATGCCTTTTCCCACGTATGAATTTTTCTTTTCTTGATCACTATCCTATATGACATAGCTCATAGCTTCGATAAACGTTTTCCTGCTTAGACTGACACTAACCTACCTTATGATATATCAAGTACCTCATATGATGAATATTTCAACCTTTCATTTTTACGTTAACTTGTTAACGTACGTTTATTTAGCCCATTAAGTGCTTTCTACCCATTAGGGTTTTCACAAGACCCTAAAACTTTTATAATATTATTATTTAATATTATAAACCCTAAAACCTAAAGTACAATACCCGCATGGGTACTGTACAAGCCTCTAAAGCATAAAACCCCTAATTCCCGGTTTAAAACCCTAATTTCACAAACTTATGATTTTATGTGGATTTATCACAAAACCAAGTTATTTTGATATATTTCCTATAAAATAGAACTGTACAAGTTTTTCAAGCCAAGGTACAAGTCAGTAATGCACAAGGTCATAGTATTATCAAAAATCCATTATAAACCTTAGTGTACTTATCCTTAAGCACAAAATACAAGGTTATTTTGCATAAACTCAAATCTTAGTATTTTTATAAAAGATAAACTCAAATGTACAAGTCCCTCAACCTATGGTACAAGTGTCTAATGCATGATAACCTAAAAACTTATGTTTACTTACTTTAAACATAACTAAAAATGACCTAAACTTATGTAAACTTAATTAAAACCCTAAAACTATATTTTCTATATTTTTAAAGGTCAAGTACAACTCACTCTAGCCCATGGTACCACACTCTAATGCACATTTCGATTATCTATTTATTTCTTCTAGAAATCAACATAAATAAAACAAAACAAACCCTAGTTTATTTTTAACCACACATCTCTTAAACTAAACTCTACCTTGAAGTAACTACACTCCCTAGCTAAGGTACAACACCCTAAAGCCATTGTACACCCCACCTAAAGCACCATCCGATTTAGCCCTAACTATTTAGTTCGATTGGAACAAGGACTCAACTAAGATAGTTATGAGATCAAGCTTCACTTAGAAGACATCAAGCCCTCTTCCTACACTTGTCCTCTCCATCTTCAACCCTAAGTCTAACATGTCATGCTCCCATGTGCATACATCCTTCTAAACATTTCCATTCATCAAATCTGGACTACGCTTGCTCTATCATCTCCAACAAAACCTGATCATACCATGCTTGTGTCCCTTAACCTCCTTACAAACCCTAACAAGTGTATTAAGGCATTAAATGCAACCCTATCCCAAGCCTCCTATAAATAGCACCATCTATTCCTCCATTTCCTTCACACCATTTCGAATTCAACCCAAACCCACTCACACCCACTAAGCTACTGATCCAGAGGTTCTATTAGAAGTTAAAGAAGGGTACTATAAGGTTTAGGAGGTGGAAGAAAGCTTAGAAGTTCAATCCTAGTCGTTTTGTCCAAGTTCCATTCTAAACAGGTTTTGTACAAGTAAGTCATTCTAACTCATCTCAATTACTTCTATAAGTTTCTATTGCACCTAAACATGTCACTAAACAAGTCTTGATAAGTAGATTTGAACAAAACTTATAGATCTTTTTGTTTTAGTAACTGTCGAGCAAACAAACACCCTCTATTGTTTTTCTTGTTGATATTTTAAGAACACTAGACAATAGGACACTCACATATTGTTGAAGAGAATATTTTTAGAAGAACGTAGCAATTTGAATCATCAAAAATGAGTAAACAAGTCAAAAGTTATAGCAAATTGAAGTTGAATAAAAACTATAAAAACTTTCTGTTACAGCAACGTAAATCACGCGGAACGAGGCCTTTCTGCTCCGTTTCGTCAAAAACTTAAAACATGAAAGTTGTCCGGAACAACGTTTTATTTAAAAACTCAGGTGCACGAGTCCTAAAAATGTACCACAAGGGCTGGGCACTAGGACCTGTTTTCTGTTTAAGTTATATATAAAAACAGCCCCAACCGACCCTTTTTGTCTAATTATTTCGACTAGTAAACGAGCTTGATAAATTATGAAACTTGGTGGAAATAGAGACCTCATAGCATATATTAAGAAAGTTCAAAAGCGTAGTTAAACTCCTGGCTTGCCTTGCTTTTATTTGATCATCTTTCGGCCCTGTCGCAGATTTTGAAAACTAAAACCCTTTACTTCTTTTATAAAATGCGACCCATGGTACCATCTTTAGAAAATTCTAGCGAGCAAACCATAATAGATCACGACCTCTAGTTTGAACCATCTTAAAGACAACCTAGCAAACTCTAAAAAGGACTAAGAACCTCGCCAAAACCTTTTCATGCCTTGTCTCTATTTACTATTGTTTTGTCGAGAAACTAATAAAACAAACAAACCCTTATATTATTTATTTTGAAAAACTACAAGGACTTGTTATGTAATTTCTAAAACTTGGAGTTTTCTTGGGCTAAAATTGTAAATTTCTTAAACCTATAAGTTCAGGGACTATTTTTGTCAATATGGAATACTTATGGGTATAAAGTGTCAATTTCTAAACTTGAGGGTATAAAATGTAAATTTCCAAACTTAAAAGGGTATAAAAGTAAACTTCTAAACTTGAAGGATAAGAATTGTTATTTTACAAAAGTCAAAGGGTAAAAAGTGTAATAATCTTATATTATCTCGGGAACTAGGTCGACCAATATATATATATATATATATATATATATATATATATATATATATATATATATATATATATATATATATATATATATATATATATATATATATATATATATATATATATATATATATATATATCTAAAAACTTTCGGAAAACCTTACGTTTATTAATAAACTCTCAACGGAATGAATATATATAAACTTATATACTGAAAAGCTTGATATATCAACTCAGGTTAAGTGTCGGAGACGTTTATCAACTTCTCTTATATTTGCTTTCCATCCAGACTACGGTAACATCAAGGTGAGTTCATAGTCCCACTATTTTATACGTTTTTCAAACTTGTGGGGAGATACATGCTACAAACCGAACACAAGTATTTTTCTGTATGCTATCCGGACTGATATTGCCTAAGTTGCCACTGTTACCATCTCTGATAAAGACCCTCATATCATGCACCGTTAATCACTTGCGAGTGAACACGAATGTAGCGAATAGATCTATTGGAGCTTGACGACCCATTTGTACTAGCCGGATAGATAGTCTTAGTACTAGCCAGATTGATAGACAAATGCGCTATGTTTGAGAACTTATAGGAGTCTGGTAAACTTCTATCGGAGGGCATGATTACCTTCATTTAATTATGTTGGTAATTTAACGTCATAGTTCCCTACTATGATGCTTACTGTTAAGGTTTGTGCGTTATGAGGCTTAGAGCAATATCTGCAGTACTATAATGGTACTGCCGTTACTGAATTTATGGGTGCAACATCGGGGCCCACGATCTATTAAACTTCGAAGCTTGTGTTCAACTTAATATAAAACGCTATGGATTCACTCAACCTTTGTGTTGATTTTTTAAGCATGTTTATCTCAGGTTTATGTTAAACGAGGATGGCATGAAGAGGTACGGATACGGAAAGAAGGCTAAAGATTTCATTATCATTTGATAGATTATTTGACAAACTGTAAAACCTACTGGGGCCTCATTTTGTAAACTCTGATATTTGAATAATGGAATTTTTTTTTTAAAACGACTTGATTTTGAGATTGTTTTCTATTTTTATAACTATTGTGCCATCAAGTAACACCCAGCTTTAAATTCCGCTACGTATCCCAAACTTGGGGTTGTTACAATGGCCGAAAATGTCGTTCGCCTATTGGTTGGACTGAAGTTGGAGATAGCCAACTCACAGGCCATGAGCTTATATTGGAGACTACTGAAAAAGTGACTCAAATTCGTGATCGATTACAAGAAGCTAGAGATAGACAGAAAAGTTACGCCGATCAGAGACGTAAACCCCTAGAGTTCCAGGTTGGAGACAAAGTGATGCTGAAAGTCTCGCCTTGAAAAGGTGTGATACGTTTCGGGAAACGTGGGAAAATCAACCCCCGCTACATTGGACCATTTCTCATTTTGGAAAGAATTGGGCCCGTGGCTTATCGGTTGAAATTACCACAGGAACTGAGTAAAGTTCATGATGTGTTTCATGTTAGCAATTTGAAGAAGTGTCTTTCGGATGAAACGCCGGTTATACCGATCAAAGATATTCGTGTGGATGAAAGTTTGAACTTTGTAGAAGAGCCGATTGAGATACTGGATACAGAGATTAAACGACTTACGAGAAGTCGTATTCCACTCATCAAAGTTTGTTGGAATTCATGGTATGGACCGGAATTCACGTGGGAACGTGAGGATGAGTTTCGAAAGAGATATCCGAAGCTTTTTACTTCATAGATGGTTTGTTCCGAGTGAAACCCGGGACGGGTTTCTTCTGAGGCTGGGAGGATGTGACAACTGGCAAATTAGGGAGCCATTTTGAAAACCTGGATTACTTTAAAAGTTATGATTTTTGGAATATTTGAAAAGTTTATTCGTGATGAGATTTGTAAACGTTGGAATGTGATTTTTAAACCGTACGTTATTTATGGAATTTGAATTTTAATTATTGGTTTGGTTTGGTTTATTTCTCGGTGATTTATTTTGAGATATTTATTTGGCACTACATTGACTCTGGCACTAGGATAACCTAACAATTTTTATATATTTAAATGTTTGGTTCGGGTATTTTATATTTTTGGAACGTATCGTGAGATTTCTAAATATTTGGAATGAGCTCGGTTCGGGAGAGTCGTTTTATTTTAAATGAGTTTCGGGTTTGGTCCGTGTATTCTACACCTAAGTTACTTAGCCCACCATACCACTAATATTATTATTATTATTATTATTATTACTTTTTTTTGAGTAAATAATAAAATCGTCCTTGTGGTCTTTCCTGGAAAACACACAAGCAAACACAACCTCACCAACACACACTCTCTCTCTCTTTTAAAAACACAACACCATCGCCACCTTCAAACCCCATCACCGTCGCCACCGCCCCCCTCCTAAATAAACTAACACCACCATCATCACCACCTTGTTCTGATCTACCTTTTGATATAAATCACGCGCTCCAAAACCCATTTTTACACCACGAACAAATCATCACAACCTCATAAACACCACCATTTTTGTTTAATCTTATTAGGTTTTTAAAGAAATCAAGTTTGGAAGCCGTTTGGAAGGTGAGTGGCCGCGACATCCTTGTTGTGTGCCTCGACTCATGCTTAAATCCGTGTATACACGGGTTGTTTTTGTTGGGTTTTGAGTTTTACAAATGGGAAATGAAGTTTTATTAAAGATTTGATGGTTTGGTATCCGGGTGGGTCGATTTGATGTCGATTGGTGGGAGAATTTGATGTTTGGATGTTGATTTGGTGGAGTTTGAGGCTCGGTTTGAGCTTAGCAGAGACCCAAGGGGTCTCGAGGTCGTGTTTTGATGGCTCTTGGCCATGTCGAGACCCATAACCCTCGTTGTTATCTTGTTGTTGTTGTTTGGTTTTGGCCGACGACCCATGAGGGTCCGTTTGGGATTGATTTTTGGCTCGATGGGAGCAAGACCGCGACCCTTTGGGTCTGGTCGAATATTGTTGATTCATGGATTGTTGTGTGACCACTATGGTCCGTTTGGTTTGGCTCGGATGGAGCAAGCCGAGACCCTAGAGGTCTCGGGTGATATCACGTTTCTTGTGGTTTAATATTTGACCCGGGTTGACTTGGTAAATCAACCCGTAAATGTGTTATGTTATTTGGTTGCCGTTTATGTTTGTCGGATTATTTTGTTGACGAGATTTTTATTATTTTGATTCATGGTACTTCTGGACACGGGATATTTGATTATGGAGTTGTGTTGACAAAATGGTATTGGGGACCGATTGTGAGACGGTCAATTAGATGACGGAGATAGGTTAGTCGGGTGCCGTAGTCGGACCTTATTGTTGTAGCACGTGGATTTGGGATTGATTTGGACGGAGTTGGATTACTTGTTTATGACTTGATCATTTTATTCTTGGACTTGGACAATGAGTCGAGAGTGATGACTCGGACATGTGACCAACTCATATAACTCGACAAATATTATAATCAAATGTTAATAATAAAACTCGTAATAATATTATTGGTAATATAATCGTTTATATAAATATATAGACGTGAGAAACGTATATATATACATATAAATGCGCATATTAATAATAAAACGATCACGAGTAGACGTTATAATAATATAACGATAAGTATTGTACTATGCGAATAGTGCAATAAATGTCGAGAGTGTTATTATAAATAAATAACTATAAATGATAACGAGATCTTATACGTTGGATAATTAATAAATAAAAACATGACTTTTTATAAATTTGGAAAACTTATTGAGTTATACGGGGTTGTGGTTACTTAAGTCCATGTAGACTTTATTGTATTATGTGACTTTTGTGTTGTCACGGATATATGACGATTAATATATCCATTTTCCATAACTACGTAACTTATTTAATCGACGGGTTAAATATGGTTTATTTAGCTATAGAAAATGAGTATATTAATGGGCATCGTATCCTACGATGCCCGTAGGTTATGGTACGTGTATTAGGATAATAAATTACTAAATATCTCGTGGAGTTGGCTAAATTGACGAATTTAGCAAATTTGACGATATATCTAGGGAATTTATTGGACTACGACACTTACCATATAGTATTCTTTGTGCTATGTGTTTTAGGTTGGGTATAATCTTGGAGTGACATATTACGTAAATAAATATGGGGGATTACCAAGTCGACGGATTTGATAAACTTCGATGATTTATTTAAATAATATATTGGGCTAATATTAGACCTATAGATGGTTTATTATTTCTTTCGTTGTGGCTTCTTGGTTTGAGTTGTGTTAACCCTCCACCCGCATGGATACCAAACGTCAAACTTCAAATTAATATGAAGATAATTCGAGAAATGGATATTTTTGGAAAGTAAAATGGAATACGTTCGGGATTGGGAATATTTGATTTTGAGGAAATGATTCTGAACGCGTTTGATATTGTTAGGAAGTGCCGAGTCTGTAGTTGCCGTTACTTGAGTTTGCTTTACATCTTTCATCTATCGATTTCTTTTGCGAATTGCTGGACTTGAGGTGAGTCATAGCCCCACTTTTACTCTTGAACTTTGTTTTCAATACTTGGGGTGAGAAACGTGCAAATGTTTTATGTGGACTATTATCGCTTTATTTATTTAAAACTTGTTATGCTTATAGAACTAGGTAGTGTATAGCATGTCGCATCCCTGCGAATGCATATTGATTTGATTTGTTGAGAAGCATGTCGTATCCTTACGAATGCATGAACATGTCGTATCCTTACGAATGTTGGGCATGTCGCATCCTTGCGAATGCATATTGATTGATTTGGATTGGTTATAGAACGAGGCCTAGACTTGAGCTAGGTAAGCTATTGATTGGATTGATTTGGGCTATAGCGTGCACCTATAGGGTTGATTCGTTTTGGTTGGATGATTAAGGCCTAGTCTAGCTAGCAAGCGTTTTGCGTATATGTCCACTTGATTTAGTTATGAATTCAAACCTATGATCTCACCAGCGAAAGCTGACTTTTAGCGCGTTTTCTCAGGTAATTAAGTGATGCCCTTGGATGCTTGGATAGGAGGCTTGGCTACGGCACTTGGTTATGGATCTAATTTTCTAAAACTCTGATAAATAATTGTGGACCTATATTTATTTCCTTTTGGGCCTGACTTTGATTGGATTTGGGATAAATGTAAACTTTAAAACCCCACGTGGTTGCATTTTTCTCTTGTTTACTTTATCTCGTTCTTTTATGTCTTGTGTTGGATACCAATCCCTGTAGCACCCCGAAAGCTTGTTGAGTCTTCCGCTGTATCAAATTTTGGGGGTGTTACAAATGTTGAGTATGACTTGGACATATTTAACAAAACTCCAACCTAGAAGATTAATAAGACATCATCATATGATGGAATGTGATGAATGTGATGAATTACATTAAGTCTTAAATTGAAGTTCCAAATTTGTTTAACTGCTTGTGAAGAGGTTATTAACAAAGTAAAGTCAGGAACTGTCAATATGTATTTGTAATATCCCAAAATAGAATATTGTATTGTTGCTTTATTTGCTAAGTATTTAAAGATAGTCTTTAAATTGCTAAAAGCAAGTGGGAGTGTTGATCTTTAAAAGATAAAATTACAAGATACATAATCTTCTAAAATACACTAGTAAATATCATGATGAAGTTTGACATTTGAATGTTAAATCTCAACATGATAATAAAGTTTGACATTTAAATGTTAAATCTCAAAATGATGGAATTATCATTCATAGAATAGTAATATATCTCAGATATTTGATTAATATGCTGAGGGATATGATTTACAGGATTATTGAAAATCTCATAATCATTACGATACATTACCAAATATGAAATTGGGTAAAGTATACATGATATGAATGATTATGATGCTGTCCATAAAGATAATCAATTTTAGAAATGTGGTTTATCTTAATAGTTAGACTAGAAAATGAAGATGAGTTTCTTCAAAGATAAAGTAACCCTTGTGGTTTAAATCTTTGTATCGAAATCATATGGACAATATTGTGCACGTATTTAATGCATGTCTTATGAAAAGATTATTAATCACACTTAAGCAATTAACTGTGATTGAATATTCTATTATAAACACATTAAATATATAAAGATTATGATTGTCATATTTAGTTTCATTTATATGAAATTGACAATGGAATATCAAAATTCTTTCTTGTATGATTACTTGAGCGAGGACGATAAGTAATCAAAAGAAGTTTATGAATTCAAATAAATCTTTGGAAGTGTGCAAAGTGCAATAATCCATGGATGGATAAATGCATGCATCTAAAAGATTACTCTTATATTTAAATATTAAATTCATGTTTTGATTATAATTGAAATAAGATAATTTCTAAGTATTCCTAAAATCTAGTGGGAGTATTATGTTTAATTTCTTAAATCATATATGTTGTAGAACATATAAAAGGTAACATTCCATATAAGTTAAAAGTTAAGTCTTAGTTTGGAATGAAACTTTAAAGATTTAGGAAATATGACATACAACCTTGGAATGAATATTTATTGTTGAAACATGTGCGGTAAATAAATCTAATATAACATGATATATTATTTAGAAAGTCTAAATAGTTATGTATGACATGAATAAAATCTAAGTATGACTCAAAGATTTTTCATGAACATCATGTTTTGTTGTATCATGCTTGATTACAAGATGATTTGGAAATATTAATATCTAATTAAAAGTTATTAGATAACTTGTGTAATATTCTAAAAGAATATGTTTGATTATAGAATCACATCCTAAATCTGGAATAGCTTCCAAATTCTATAGATGAACAATTTTTCAATTGTTGTGAAAATTGTCATAGCCAACAAACTTGAAAGTTTGAAGGGCATCAAACATTACACAATAGATATTAATGTTTACGGAAAGTTTTAATAATATATTGTTGTTGCATACAATGATGCTAAATGAAATTGAGATGACACTCAATACTAGTTATGGTAAAGATTTCATCTTTGGCTATATGTACTAGTTATGCTCAGTAAGAGCATAGTTGCATTATACATTAAGAGAACAAGAATACTTTAAACTTTAAAATGTTTGGAAGTTAGATTATCATAAATTGGTGGTTAAGGATGTCACACATTTATGAAAGATTATAAGGCATTATCAAAATAGTTGAGTATGCTGATGCGTGGGAATCGCAACAGGCTTTACCTCTCGAGGGATCTCGAGAAGCTTACAACCCCCACCAGGCAGTGTACCTGATCGTTGTAGTATAGTATAGTGACAAGTACCGGGGGATTGATCGTTCAGCTAGGAATAGTGTCGTTAGGATTGAAATTAATCTAACTAGGTCTAAAGGTGAAGGATGATTCTTTTTGTATTTTTATATTTTATGAAAAGCAAGTAAAAATCTCGGGTTTTGGGAGAGTGGGCGGAATTAGTTGCTAATCAACTAACCCAAAAGCTACTATTTAAACTAATTAACAAGAAAAGTAAACTAGTGTTCTACAAGATAAGTGAAGCATGTCTACCTATTATATGTTACTCCTTGCTAGCTATCCAATCCTACCTATTGAATTGTAACCTTGTTTTAATTGACGGGTTGTATTTCTTAATACCATTCATGGGGTGGCATACATAACTCCCCAATTCTATGAGCTCTTATCTCCTCCTACACCATGCCCAGCACAACTATAGGGATTGTAAACAGTGGCTCATGCATTAAATACAACCAATAAAGACCTAGTACGCCTCGGTTCATGTTTCTTAAGACGTTCAAGCATGTTACCATTTGGAGATCTGCCAGTTTTCTTAAGCCTAACATATAAATCATTCAATCAAAACAAGAATCAATAGGAAACAAGGATTATAAACTAAACCAACTAGATCTATTGAAGTTGTCACGCCTTAATTGATGGAGATAGACACAACATCAACAAGAAATCAATGAGATCTAATCAATTATATACAAGTTTCACATAATCATAAGTAGACACAAGGTGAATTAGCAAACCATCATCAAAGAAGAGCAAACAACAATGATAATGAAAAACATAATTAAGATAGAATCATCAAACCAATACATGATGTTTATGGAGTGATTGAAACCCTCTAAGTTGCTGGAAAAACACCCACCGAAACCCAGGAATCGACCTTAGGGTTTAGGGCTTACAAAAAGTGAAGTTATGATGTTATATTTATAGGCATGCTTTCTGTCGACAAGGCTTGACGGCGTCAGCTCGTTCTCTTGATGCCGTCACGACCATTTTTTCACCAAATTGTAGATCTCTTCGTCCTCTTCGCGTGGGCTTTTGAATCACCTAAATCCGAGTTCGTATGCAAAAGTTATGACCAAAACAATATCAGCTACTCCGCGCGCAAGTTTTGATAAGTTAACACGTGACGGCCTTGGGTGACACCTTCACATTCTCTCTGGGCCGTCACCACTTTCACTCTTGACGCCGTCACCAAAATGCTCTTGACTCCGTCATCAACTACGGATTTTAATTCTTGGGGTTTGACGCCGTCATGAGTTTACTCTTGACGCCTTCATGTACTGTTCCCAGCATGGAAAATTGAGACTTTGCCGTTTTCTTCACTTTTATGCTCCAAAAACGTCCAAAATGGCTTCTTTTCCAGAATTCACTCTCCAAGTACCTAAAATCACAAAAGGAACGATTTAGGGCAATATTTGATCAAATAAATTCGGATTCGGGCTTAAATGACCCCCTAAAAACGGATCATTTTTCGCCTCATCATATACCCTTACACTTGAGATTTGCTTGTCCTCAAGCAAATGCGCTTTTATTCTACTCAAAAGACAAGTTAGGGGTCATTTAACACTAATATAAAAGTAATTACAACAAATAATCGTTCCACTAAAGACCAATAGACAAGCACGGAGGTCATACACTAGCACCTCACAAATAGTGTTTAGATACTCACATCTCTCGGGTGTAATAAAGTAATATAACATTATGGAAATGGAAGATATCTCTCACTACCTGTCATAGCAAAATAGATTACCATAGGCTTGGGAAAGGATCAAACCTCCACCACATGGCGTAAGCACCTAGGATAAACTATCAAAGAGGTCTTTTAAAGGGTTGTAACGTTAGGTATAGGGATATGAATTACACGGTTTTGTTGGATAAAGGAAGTTTTACTGGTGGCGAGTTAACAATCTTGGTTAATTACATGTACAAGATGGCGTTGCTAAGCCAAGACTAGACTCGACTTAAGCTAACAAATGAAAAATAACTAAAAACATAAAACGAACATAGAATAAAAAGGGATGGTAGTCCGTATGTTTTTTTTTTTTTTTTTTTTCTCTTTTTCCTTTTTTTTTTTTTTTTTTCATACACTCTTACCCTACCATCCAAAATAATACATCATAGGGAATGAAAATTCCCCTTACACTTGAATCTTTACATACTTTACATTAAACTATTCTAATGACTCGAATTAAGAAAATCAAAACACTTGGAGCACTTTTAAGATTAACGTACATATGGGGGTAATAACTGATGTTCTTCCCCATTACTCCATAAAATAAGTACTTACCCATGAGTCCCAATCGTCCCAAAACAATATGTACAAGGATATGACTCGACTTAGCAACCACGTAATCAATTAGAACGTTAACTTAGGGTTTAACAAATAACAATAATGCACTAAAAATGAGCGCATACACGGAAGGCTAAGGCGATTTGGTTGTACATTTAAGTGGGGTGTAACAAATTCTTCCTTTAAGTAAGATGCTTAAAGTTAGAAACGAAAAGATAGGCTCGGAGGGGTGTACTAGGGGTATCGTGTACTAAAAATGAGTACAACGCTAAGGGTGTGGGAAAAATTAGTTGACTTAACTAGCCAAGTAATATGACTTAAATGGTCAAGTAATTATAATACGGGTTTAACACAAGGGTGATCCTAATGCCTCTTATCATGTAGTAAATCCTTCTACACGAATGTAGTCTCACTAGCGGTCTCGGGATGCATCACTAACGCAAGTTCTAGAATCTAAATGCTACCGGTACACTCATAAGCACTAATAGTAAATGCTTTTCCTATCAAACCTAAAGGCGAACCTCACAATTTTGGGTGGAAAATTTTTCTGAATATACGGTTATGTGCTAGTCATACAATCTCCTATCCATGAGACGCTTGCTATGGCTAAAGTTTCACTCCTAAATGTTGTAAAAAAATTTAAATTTGGCGCTAAAATTGCACTAACAAGTATTTCTCATAGTTTTATTACACATCTACCATCAAACAAAACAAACTCAAGCGAAAGTGCATATGTAAGGTATCATCTTTTTACCCTCCCCTTACACTTAAGATGAACATTGTCCCCAATGTTCAAGTAAAGAATGTAAAAGTGAAAAAGTAAAGAGAATGAAATCAAATACTCCCCTGATTCGCTCGGTATGGATTATAGGTTGGCCAGGTTAAATCTTCCTCCAAGAAAATGAACAATCAAAGCTTCCCTTCCAGAAAAATAAATCATCTTCTTGTCATACATAACCTGTAAATCCTAAGAAAACAAACACAAAAAACCCAAAGCATCAATCCGAACAAAGAAAACTCATAACTAGATGTAATTCCAGACTTAGGAATAGAAACAAAACAATTAAAGATATAATGCTTGTGGAATGAATGTTTGCAGATTTCCTGGAGATTATAAAACTTAATAATTCACAAAAACTTTAAGACTCCGTTAGAAAAACAAAACCGGTAAAATTTCCAGGTTTTTACACGTGACGCCGTCAAGAGTAATCTCGTGACGCCGTCAGAAGTGACCTGCAAAAATTCTTATGTTAAGTTTCCGGAAAATTTCTGGAAAACCTTGGTCCTACTTCCTGGAAAATCCTGCAAAACTTCATTATGACTCAATACAAGCATTTGACTCTAACAAATACTAATATACATGTCCATTTAATATTGTTGTGGTTCATGCTCAATTTCGTTCTTATAAACAGTTATGGATCTCCCTTACACTTATATTTTGCAAAATACCTTTATATGCAATTAAGACGAAGTTAAAAACAAAATAAAGCATTTTCACAATTTACTTTGAAACATGAGCCACAAACAATAAAAATAAAACATGCATACGGAAACAAAATAAAATCAAACAAACAAACAAACAAATAAAAACACACAAAACATGGGTTGCCTCCCAAGAAGCGCTTGTTTTTGTTCGAGTCACGAGCCTGACTCTACCCTTATTTAATGGAAACAGGGGAGGTTCTCCCTACACTTAGGATTAAGTGTGGGTGAAAGTAGCGATGCACACCCTTAGGGTGTGAATATGCCACGTGAGGTGAAGGGGGTGAGTGAATGGCTTCCTTCATCCTAAAACTACCCGGATAATATTGGTTGATGGGTGGGTCGGTTCCTCTTTTGTCTCCTAGAAATATATCTAAGGATGGAAAGGTGTGAAAAGATTGAGGTTCCGGTTCATCAACACTAGGAAATTCCCTAGAACTAGGAGTAAGGTTATCACTACAAGTGTTCAAACCTATATCCTTAAGTGGTGCCTGGTCCAAGGGTTCTAACTCCATAGGAATTCCTAAAATTTCTTCTACTTCTTCCGGGTAAGTCACGGGCGGTGTGTGTACCTCAAATGATGGTTGAGTATTTTGTGGGCTTATGTTATTTACCTCATCATTCCACGTGTCACGATCACCTATATCCTTATGTAGTGATAATAACAAACCTAGTGCTTCATCCAACTTATGGTTTATTGATACGGCTCTATCCATAATTCCTTGGCAAACTAGATCGCTTTTTCTATTAGCTTCACTAAAACGAGATCCTAAACATGGAGGTTGTTCATAAGAATCTATCCTAGGTGAAGGCTCATATGATTCATAGGTGTCTCTAAATGAGGTATTTTGCACTTCTTGGTGTTCTAGCCACTCAACCATATATTGCAATCTTAGAAGTCTAAGTGAAGTGTCCATTTGAAGCAAATTACAAACAAAATCACAAAGAAAAGATAGACTACGAGAAAGCTACAAAATAAAAAGAAAAAATCTCACTTGATAGGAATCTAATGAGTAGACCTAATAAAAATCAAATTCAACCTAAACAATAACTATTCCCCGGGCTGCGGCGCCAAAAACTTGATGCGTGGGAATCGCAACAGGCTTTACCTCTCGAGGGATCTCGAGAAGCTTACAACCCCCACCAGGCAGTGTACCTGATCGTTGTAGTATAGTATAGTGACAAGTACCGGGGGATTGATCGTTCAGCTAGGAATAGTGTCGTTAGGATTGAAATTAATCTAACTAGGTCTAAAGGTGAAGGATGATTCTTTTTGTATTTTTATATTTTATGAAAAGCAAGTAAAAATCTCGGGTTTTAGGAGAGTGGGCGGAATTAGTTGCTAATCAACTAACCCAAAAGCTACTATTTAAACTAATTAACAAGAAAAGTAAACTAGTGTTCTACAAGATAAGTGAAGCATGTCTACCTATTATATGTTACTCCTTGCTAGCTATCCAATCCTACCTATTGAATTGTAACCTTGTTTTAATTGATGAGTTATATTCCTTAATACCATTCATGGGGTGGCATACATAACTCCCCAATTCTATGAGCTCTTATCTCCTCCTACACCATGCCCAGCACAACTATAGGGATTGTAAACAGTGGCTCATGCATTAAATACAACCAATAAAGACCTAGTACGCCTCGGTTCATGTTTCTTAAGACGTTCAAGCATGTTACCATTTGGAGATCTACCAGTTTTCTTAAGCCTAACATATAAATCATTCAATCAAAACAAGAATCAATAGGAAACAAGGATTATAAACTAAACCAACTAGATCTATTGAAGTTGTCACGCCTTAATTGATGGAGATAGACACAACATCAACAAGAAATCATTGAGATCTAATCAATTATATACAAGTTTCACATAATCATAAGTAGACACAAGGTGAATTAGCAAACCATCATCAAAGAAGAGCAAACAACAATGATAATGAAAAACATAATTAAGATAGAATCATCAAACCAATACATGATGTTTATGGAGTGATTGAAACCCTCTAAGTTGCTGGAAAAACACCCACCGAAACCCAGGAATCGACCTTAGGGTTTAGGGCTTACAAAAAGTGAAGTTATGATGTTATATTTATAGGCATGCTTTCTGTCGACAAGGCTTGACGGCGTCAGCTCGTTCTCTTGATGCCGTCACGACCATTTTTTCACCAAATTGTAGATCTCTTCGTCCTCTTCGCGTGGGCTTTTGAATCACCTAAATCCGAGTTCGTATGCAAAAGTTATGACCAAAACAATATCAGCTACTCCGCGCGCAAGTTTTGATAAGTTAACACGTGACGGCCTTGGGTGACACCTTCACATTCTCTCTGGGCCGTCACCACTTTCACTCTTGACGCCGTCACCAAAATGCTCTTGACTCCGTCATCAACTACGGATTTTAATTCTTGGGGTTTGACGCCGTCATGAGTTTACTCTTGACGCCTTCATGTACTGTTCCCAGCATGGAAAATTGAGACTTTGCCGTTTTCTTCACTTTTATGCTCCAAAAACGTCCAAAATGGCTTCTTTTCCAGAATTCACTCTCCAAGTACCTAAAATCACAAAAGGAACGATTTAGGGCAATATTTGATCAAATAAATTCGGATTCGGGCTTAAATGACCCCCTAAAAACGGATCATTTTTCGCCTCATCATATACCCTTACACTTGAGATTTGCTTGTCCTCAAGCAAATGCGCTTTTATTCTACTCAAAAGACAAGTTAGGGGTCATTTAACACTAATATAAAAGTAATTACAACAAATAATCGTTCCACTAAAGACCAATAGACAAGCACGGAGGTCATACACTAGCACCTCACAAATAGTGTTTAGATACTCACATCTCTCGGGTGTAATAAAGTAATATAACATTATGGAAATGGAAGATATCTCTCACTACCTGTCATAGCAAAATAGATTACCATAGGCTTGGGAAAGGATCAAACCTCCACCACATGGCGTAAGCACCTAGGATAAACTATCAAAGAGGTCTTTTAAAGGGTTGTAACGTTAGGTATAGGGATATGAATTACACGGTTTTGTTGGATAAAGGAAGTTTTACTGGTGGCGAGTTAACAATCTTGGTTAATTACATGTACAAGATGGCGTTGCTAAGCCAAGACTAGACTCGACTTAAGCTAACAAATGAAAAATAACTAAAAACATAAAACGAACATAGAATAAAAAGGGATGGTAGTCCGTATGTTTTTTTTTTTTTTTTTTTTTCTCTTTTTCCTTTTTTTTTTTTTTTTTTCATACACTCTTACCCTACCATCCAAAATAATACATCATAGGGAATGAAAATTCCCCTTACACTTGAATCTTTACATACTTTACATTAAACTATTCTAATGACTCGAATTAAGAAAATCAAAACACTTGGAGCACTTTTAAGATTAACGTACATATGGGGGTAATAACTGATGTTCTTCCCCATTACTCCATAAAATAAGTACTTACCCATGAGTCCCAATCGTCCCAAAACAATATGTACAAGGATATGACTCGACTTAGCAACCACGTAATCAATTAGAACGTTAACTTAGGGTTTAACAAATAACAATAATGCACTAAAAATGAGCGCATACACGGAAGGCTAAGGCGATTTGGTTGTACATTTAAGTGGGGTGTAACAAATTCTTCCTTTAAGTAAGATGCTTAAAGTTAGAAACGAAAAGATAGGCTCGGAGGGGTGTACTAGGGGTATCGTGTACTAAAAATGAGTACAACGCTAAGGGTGTGGGAAAAATTAGTTGACTTAACTAGCCAAGTAATATGACTTAAATGGTCAAGTAATTATAATACGGGTTTAACACAAGGGTGATCCTAATGCCTCTTATCATGTAGTAAATCCTTCTACACGAATGTAGTCTCACTAGCGGTCTCGGGATGCATCACTAACGCAAGTTCTAGAATCTAAATGCTACCGGTACACTCATAAGCACTAATAGTAAATGCTTTTCCTATCAAACCTAAAGGCGAACCTCACAATTTTGGGTGGAAAATTTTTCTGAATATACGGTTATGTGCTAGTCATACAATCTCCTATCCATGAGACGCTTGCTATGGCTAAAGTTTCACTCCTAAATGTTGTAAAAAAATTTAAATTTGGCGCTAAAATTGCACTAACAAGTATTTCTCATAGTTTTATTACACATCTACCATCAAACAAAACAAACTCAAGCGAAAGTGCATATGTAAGGTATCATCTTTTTACCCTCCCCTTACACTTAAGATGAACATTGTCCCCAATGTTCAAGTAAAGAATGTAAAAGTGAAAAAGTAAAGAGAATGAAATCAAATACTCCCCTGATTCGCTCGGTATGGATTATAGGTTGGCCAGGTTAAATCTTCCTCCAAGAAAATGAACAATCAAAGCTTCCCAAATTGTAGATCTCTTCGTCCTCTTCGCGTGGGCTTTTGAATCACCTAAATCCGAGTTCGTATGCAAAAGTTATGACCAAAACAATATCAGCTACTCCGCGCGCAAGTTTTGACAAGTTAACACGTGACGGCCTTGGGTGACGCCTTCACATTCTCTCTGGGCCGTCACCACTTTTACTCTTGACGCCGTCACCAAAATGCTCTTGACGCCGTCATCAACTACGGATTTTAATTCTTGGGGTTTGACGCCGTCATGAGTTTACTCTAGACGCCTTCATGTACTGTTCCCAGCATGGAAAATTGAGACTTTGCCGTTTTCTTCACTTTTATGCTCCAAAAACGTCCAAAATGGCTTCTTTTCCAGAATTCACTCTCCAAGTACCTAAAATCACAAAAGGAACGATTTAGGGCAATATTTGATCAAATAAATTCGGATTCGGGCTTAAATGACCCCCTAAAAACGGATCATTTTTCGCCTCATCATATGCATATACAAGAACTTCAATAGTTGAATTCTTGAAATAAGTATTCTCAAAATTCCGATAGATCAAAGTTGGATGATTTATGTCTTGTCAACAAGTATGAATGTCATTACTTGAGACATAATTCATTAACAAGGGTTATCATGCATTGATCTATTTAGTATTTGGATAAGGGATGTTAAACAATTATTATAATAAATTTAAATACATGGTATGTTTAATTTATAATAAATTGTATCATATATTTGTATGTTTAATCCATGAATAAATTTTATTCTAAATTGTCCGTTGTCAGTTAATAATATGGGATGTTTAATTAAGACAAATCTGAAGGTTGGTATAATATACTTAAAGTATATTGATGCGTAGTCATGCCATTTCAGATGATATTCAATGATACCGAATATAGGACTTATCCCAACTACATGATGTTACTTTATGGATTTTGTTATTGAGTAAATCATGAGAAGTTATCCTCAGACTTGAGATGCAAGATAAGTGTCATGAATGTAGTACATTTTTGTGGAACAACTTTACGCTATACGTAATTGGTAGTCATAAGGGTTGTTTTCGAAAGTGTTACAAAGTTTGTGGGTTTTGCTTGTAGTCAAGATAGAATTTGTTCCTTCAAATTTAGTTTTGGAGTTTAATACTGCTGGGCCCCTCGTAGGGTTGTCAAGATGTTTGCATGGCCGTGCCCAAGATCTTCCCTGAATATGTTCAGAAGATTTGGTAATCTTGATCAATTATAAACAACGAGAAACAGAATGGTTAATTAAGGAATGACTTTAATCCATATCCTTATTAACGTGGTATTAGAAACAAAAGGATAATAATAATGAGAAATCATTAAAAGGTTTTTCCAGGAGCCTTACTCGAGATCGTACTAGAGGCATCGGCGTGTTACAAGACGCTAACCGATGTGATTACACTATTAAAATATGTCCAAGTGGGAGCTGTTAGATTATGGACATTATTTTAGTAGTTGTATGTTAGGATCGAACTCGAGATCAAGGGATTGCACACAATACGTATGAAGAGTAAAAGAATAATTATTTATAAATGTTGTATGTAATTATTAATAAACACAAAACTAGTAACTACTGTTAGTATTTAACGGAGAATGACTAACGACCGTTTGACGAAGAAAAGGAAAGTAATACTTATGAATAATTGGAAGGTCAAGAAGGTTCCGGAATCCCTAGGGGATTACTAAACCGATCGGCAAGGGGGGAGTTCCACCTCCTCAATGCCTTGGACTCCAAGTGTGACAACTGGCAATTTAGGGAGCTATTTTTAAAACCCGCATTACAACTTAAGTTCGTTTATAATTTTTATTTGAAATTTTCATTTCACGACGAACTTGTAAGACCTATTTTATGGATATTTTAATTAATGACGTTATGGAATTCGTGAATTATGTTCATAATTCATTTTTGATTATGTGATCGGTGATGTATATTTGAATTCTCACTTGGTACTACGTTGACTTTGGCACTAGGATTACCTAACATAGTTTTATGATTCGTCTTAACGAGTCCGTTATATATTTTAATTAATTACGAGAGGTTCTCGTGTGATATGAAAATTTTAAAATGAGTTCGGGTTCGGGCCACGTGTTTTTACAGTACCCGCGTTACCCGCTCCACCGTAATAATATCTTTATTATTACTATTAGTATTATTATTCTTATTATTATTATACCTTTTAAAAAAAAAAAAAAAAAAAGGAAAAAAAAAAGTTAATAAAGGGTCCTTTGGGTCCGGTTCTTCACACACCAACACAAACACTCATTATTTTCATCTCTCTTTTCCTCTCATCCTCTCCACTCCAAAACCCTAGCCGCCCCTTAAATATTCCGGCCACCACAGCGCCACCGCCGGCCACCACTCTAAACCACCACCATATTCTTGATCTACAACATCTAATCTACTAGATCTAGTACACCACGCGCCTCCTATCACCATTTTATCACACGAATCACCACCAAATTTACCACTAATCGTTTATTCTTGAAAGGTTATCACGGTTTTGAGCTTTTTAGATCGAAGGTGAGCGAGTTTCCACTCGTATTGTTAATAAAAACGCGACCCTTGGTCACGAAGCATTTAAGATCCGAATGGGTTTTTAATTAAAAACGTGATATGATGATGGGTTGTTGATGAAACATGTTTTTCTATGAAGTTTGGTATCCGGGTTGGTTTATTTTCGTCGGGTCGAGGTGTACCCGAGGGTGAAACCCTCGGATTGTACTTGTTTGGCCGAACCATGGATCTTTGATGATTCTTGGTGTTCGATGAGGGTGTTTGGATCCTCGTTTTGTTGTTTGACCGATTCATGTTGTCACGGTTGACCATGGTTGTCGTATGGATTCTTGGCCGACGACCCTAGTAGGTCGTGTGGTAAGTTTTGGCTCATGTAGAGCTAGCCGAGACCATGGAGGTCTCGGGTGGGACCCACACTAGTTGTGGTGAAGTGTTGACTCGGGTTCGGCTTGGTAAACCGACCCGAACTCTAACTTGGTTGATGTTATTTTGTGATAATTGTGAAATAATTGTTATATTATTATTGGTTATGATTGTCGTTGGTATATATTGTTGTGGTATTTATTTCTCGGCCGAATACTTTTGGGTCGAATTGGATATTGGACATTGTTTTGGTAATTGAGAAGTTGTTGGCGATTGGTAAATGTGATATGAGGACCGGTTATGAGACGGTCGTTAGATGACGGAGATAGGTTAGACGGGTACCGTAGTCGGACCTTATTGTTGTAGCCCGTGGTTGAGATTGTGATTGGACGGAGAATTATTATTTATGACTTTTCCTTATTGTTGGACTTGGACAATGAGCCGAGGGTCATGACTCGGACATATGACCATTTCGTATAACTCAATAACTAATAAAATTGAAACGAGAATAATAAAACTCGTAATAATCATTATTGATAATATGAACGTTTGTATGAAAGTATATACGTGAATAACGTATATATATAACTATATAAATGCGTATATTAATAATAATAATAATCACGAGTCGTATTATAAATAATACGATTAGATATATATTAGGCTACTAAAGTGGCGTAATATTATTAAACGTATTATTATTATAAAAATTGTGTTATAAACGGGAAACTCCCGACAATTATGAAACATTTAATAAAATGTCATTTCGAATATACAACGGATAAGTTTATTGAGTTAGGCGAAATTGTTGTCACTCGGATCCAGGTAAGTCATTATTTGTGACATTCGTGTTGTCTCGGATATATGACAACTAATATAGACGTTTTCTATAAGTAAATAACCACTCAACCGTAAAGTTGAGCCGGGTTGTTTGGTTATATGAAACGAACATATTAGTGGGCAGCGTATCCTACGACGCCCACAGGTTGTAGTATATGTAAAGTGTAATAGATTGCGAGTGTATATATCGGGAAATCTAGCCAATTTGACGATATATACGAGGAATTTATTAAACTGAGATATATACTATATAGTAATTACGTGCTATGTGCTTTATATGCGCTTTAGGTTGGGTGTAATCTTGGAACGGTATATTACGTAAATAAATATGAGGATTATCAAATCGACGGATTTGGTAAACTTTGGCGATTTATTTAAATGATATATTGGGCTAATATTAGATCTATAGTTTATTTTATCTTTCTATGTGTGATCTTGTTGGTTTGTTTTGAGTTGACCCACCACCCGTATGGATACCAAACGCAAACACACCAAACTAATACGAAATGGATTTTCGGAAATAAAACGGATTCTCGTCCGGGTTTGGGAATATTATATATTTGAGGAAATGATTTCTGAAAGAGTTAATATTGTTAGGTCGTGCCAAGTCCGTAGTTGTTGTTTCGTGAGTTATCATACATCTTATTTCTACCTACCTCGTCTTGCTATTTTTCTGGACTTGAGGTGAGTCATAGCCCCACTTTTTACTCTTGAACTATGTTTTCAATGATTGGGGTGAGAAACGTGCAAATCATTTTACGTGGACTATTATCGCTTTTATATACTTTCTAAACTTGCTATGCGTATGGACTAGGATGTATAGTCAGCTTTAGTCACTTCTCTTGTGTGCTATTCAAGGTTGGCTTATTTGTTATTGTCAGCTTTAGTCACACCTTTTGTGTGTACTATTCAAGGTTGGCTTATTTGGTTATTGGTGAATTGTCAGCTTTAGTCACATGTATGTTGTGTGTACTATTCAAGGTTGACTTATTTAGATATTGTAGTGTGCACCTATAGGTTATTAATACTTCAGAGGTTATCCGAGTATTTATTGGTATTGCGGGGGTTACCCGAATATCTATGTTGTTACGGAAGGGTATCCGTGTGTTTTGGTTATTGCGGAAGGGTATCCGTGTGTTATGTTGAGAGCGGAGGGTATCCGCAGGCTTTTAGCGAATCCTTAGTCTAGCTAGCAAGCGTTTTGCGTATATGTCCACTATATTATTAGTTGAACTTAAACCTATGATCTCACCAGCGAAAGCTGACTTTTAGCACGTTTTCTCAGGTAATTAAGTGTTGAGGTGCATGCTTGGATTGGAAGGCTCGGCTGTGGCACACGGTTATGGATCTATATTTTCTAAACTCTGATAATTAAATTTGGACCTATCGTTATTTATTTTGGGCCTGACTCTGAATGATGTTGGGATAAATGTAAACTTTAAAACCCCGTTTTGGTTGTGTTTTTATTATGTTTACTTTATCTCGTTCTATATTGTCTTGTGTTGGATACCAATCCCCGTAGCACCCCGAAAGCTTGTTGAGTCTTCCGCTGTATCAAATTTTGGGGGTGTTACAGATTGGTATCAGAGCCAAGGTTATAGAGAACTAGGTAAATAAACGCCTAAACTATAACCGTATTTTTATAGAAAATGATCCTTGACCACCGCCCGCCAGCCCGCCAAGCCGAAGCATCTTCTATTATTTGAGGTATTATGAGATATTTGAGACTTATTGAGATGACTTGGGGTTTATTGATTTTAGTAATAAGATGGCGTTCTCGAGGATTTATATGGTCTATATGTTTTATAAACATATTAGTAATGCGGTGTTTGAAATTCTTTTATTAAGATTATATGGTATTACTTGATGAGTATATTTGGTACGGTTTTATGAGTTGTGATTTAAGTTGTTTTGAAACACTTACACCTACCCTACGCCGTTGTCACAAACTATGGCCTCCCTTACGCCTAATGTTGTCGAGGATATTCTTACTGCACCGGTTTTACCTGCACAGTTCATTATGGCATCTGATGACCCTTACCAGATGGCCATGTCTTCAGCTACTGTATCACAGGCAGCTTCTACTTCAGCTCTACCTGCTGCATCTACGCAGGGACCCTCATCTTCTTTAGGGCTCCCTGGTACATCGAGACAGCTTACTCTTCATCAGGCTTTGGCTCGTGTGGCACCACGCTTTGCCCACCGAGCTACGGCACGCATGTCGGTATGCCCTACTCCATCACCTTTACAGATTGATGCTCATTCTCTTCTGTCTGAGGCACCACCCACATCATTGCGTCGTCGTCCTAGATCACCTAATACATCTTCACATGGTTCACCTAGTAGGAGACGACGAGTGATGAGGTACTCTTCCGATGAGGAGGAGGAGGAGTACGAGGGTGAGGATGAGGCTGATGACCCTGAGCGGGAGGATGACCCTCAGGAGGCTGAGCATGGTGATGATGATGACCCTGAGGAGGAGGATGACCCTCAGGAGGATGAGATGCCTGATGATGATGTGTTAGCACCACCAGCTCAGGCTGAGGAGCCTGATTCACCTGTACACCCGATTGAGCCCGATTCACCTGATCATCCGTTCTTGTTTGAGTTGCCACCTGGTAGTCCAGTGGAGTCGGATGCATCGTCTGAGATTTCTGCTGAGTATGCAGAGTTGGGTGAGATTGGCAGGTGGTGGGCTCGGATTACTGAGCTTAGTGACAGAGTTGCACGTGTATCCGATCGACTTGAGAGAGTTATTGGAGAGTTTTTAGCAGATTTGAGAGTTGATTTGACTGTCGCTGTGGGCAGGGCTACTGAGCTGATGAGAGTTATGATGGATGTCCACGAGCATATCGATAGTTTGCAGCGAGGATTTGTTACTGCTCGTGAGGCCGACCGCAAGCTTTGGCAAAGGAATGCCGAGCTAGAGAAGGAGGTGGCTGACCTCAAGAGAGACCGAGACACCCATAGCGTGGAGTTAGGATCGTTATGGAGGGATCTTGATGGCTTGAGGCAGGAGTTGGGATTCTCCGTCAGCCACGTGGCTAGTTGTTTGAGTTATATTATCTTGTTGCTTTCTTAGCCGAGGAGTGTTCGGTTAGAAAAGCTAGTTATCATATTTTGATGTATTTTGTACGGTATTCGCCTCTTTTGGAACGATTAGTATGTTTTGTGTTATCCGTTAGTTGGAACGATGTTAGATCGCTATTGTACGGTTGATGGTTATTAGTATATGGTATTATGTGATTTTGGGTGTTATGGAAATTGAGTCCTTATTCGCTTATTTGTTGTTACGTGGTGTGTTGTTGCTATTCTTTCCACGACTTGATTCGTTGAGATGTTTTGTTGAGCATATCGATAAGTTCTATTGGAGACTCATGAACTTGTGTGATGTTACAGATCAATGGCACCCCGTCGAAACCCTGTTAGGTCTACCAGGACTGGTCCTGCTGTGACTACTCCTGCTCGCCGAGGTCGTCGACCTACTCGAAATGTTGAGACCCCTACTCCTGACAACCTGGACACCACTAACCGTAACAACAGGAATCAAAATGTTGATGTTCAAGGAGACAATGATCATGTTCCGCTTAATGCACCTACTGTGGATCAAGCCATGATCAACCAACTCGTGGAGCAAAGAGTTGCTGAACTACTAGCTGAGTCAAATCATTCCAACAACTCTGCTGGAACTTTTCCACCTGTTCGTGCTAATGGATGTCAATACAAGGAATTCAAGATTTGTGGACCCATTGAGTTTGGTGGAACTGAAGGAGTGGTTTACTTAGTCAAATGGATCGAGAAGACTGAGTCAGTGTTTAATGTCAGTGGTTGTGCGGAGAATGCGAAGGTAAAGTTTGCTTCTTTTACTTTCAAGGATGAAGCTTTGACTTGGTGGAACAACTACCGAAATGCAGTTGGGAGTGATGTAGCTTATGCCATGACTTGGGAGCAATTCAAGTCTTTGCTGATTCAGACTTATTGCCCAAGGAATGAGGTCAAGAAGCTAGAGATTGAGTTTTGGAACCACAAGGTGAAAGGTAATGATATGGCGACTTACAATCGTCGTTACCAGGAGTTAGCCTTGTTGTGCCCTGATATGGTGAAAACTGAGACTCAAAAGATTGAAAGGTATACTGATGGATTGCCTGTAGCTACGAGGAATGATGTAATTTCTGCTAGGCCTACAAACATCCATGAGGCAATCACAATTGCTCAACAACTTATGGATTCGTTGGAATTATAAGAAGCTGATAAGGAGAAGAATGGAAAGAGAAAGAGAGACCGTCACTCTAAGAGTAATGATCACCGAAGCAAGAGACAAGCTAAGGCTTATGCTATTGGGAATGGAGATAAGAAGAATCAGAACGGTGATGCACCCAAGTGTGATCGTTGCCATCAGCATCACACTGGATGGTGTAGTGTGAAATGCCAGAATTGCTCAAAGAAAGGACATACAGCTAGGGACTGTAGAGCTCGACCTCTTGCAATGGTTCAAGCTACTCCTGAGATGAGAAATAAGGCAGATGTTACCTGTTATGGGTGTGGAAAGAAGGGACACTATAGGAATGAGTGTAGAGAATCGCGGAACCGTGGAAATCAAGGCTCGGGTGGTAATGGGTACAATTATGGAAACCGTGGAGCTGGAGGAAATCGTGGACGA
Organism: Artemisia argyi; assembly: GCA_030686995.1. Taxonomy (NCBI): domain Eukaryota; kingdom Viridiplantae; phylum Streptophyta; class Magnoliopsida; order Asterales; family Asteraceae; genus Artemisia; species Artemisia argyi. Next base: position 17,079,908 of record CM060702.1, on the reverse strand, counting down.
CTAGATAATGGGGACCAACGTGTGGAAGCTGGAGCTGCTCAGGGAAGAGTGTATGCACTCGGGAACGAGAGAGGAGAAGATCCGAACGTCGTTACTGGTACGTTCCTTCTCAATAATCGTTATGCTTCCATACTGTTTGATACTGGTGCCGATAGGAGTTTTGTGTCCACTACATTTGCACCCTTACTAGAGAAACCCCCGATGGCCTTAGGAATTGGATATGATATTGAGTTAGCTAATGGAAACCTAGAAAGGATTAATACCATCATTCGCGGTTGTACATTAAATTTCTTGAACCATCCTTTCAACATAGATCATCTACCCGTCACGTAAGGAAGTTTTGATGTAATTATTGGTATGGATTGGTTGTCGAAGTATCGTGCTCACATACTTTGCGACGAGAAGATCGTGCGTGTACCATACGGAAAGGAGGTCCTAAATATATTAGGAGACCGAAAGGATTCTATGAGCCCATCCCGATTGGCGGTGATTTCTTGCACTAAGCTACCGAAGCTAATGGAGAAGGGATGTTATCTTTTCTTAGCTCAAATTTCTGAGAAGGGAGAGACGAAGAAAAAGGAAAGGTGCATTGGAGATGTGCCTATAGTTCGTGATTTTCCTGACGTGTTTCCCGATGATTTGCCGGGAATCCCACCAAGTAGGCAAGTGGAGTTTCAGATTGAGTTGATACCTGGTGCTGCACCTGTAGCACGAGCACCTTATCGTCTTGCACCTACCGAACTGGAAGAGTTGTCGAAACAATTGGCGGAGTTAGCCGAAAAGGGATTCATAAGACCAAGTTCTTCACCTTGGGGAGCCCTAGTCTTATTTGTGAAGAAGAAGGATGGATCGTTTCGTATGTGTATTGACTATAGAGAGTTGAATAAGTTAATGGTGAAGAATCGATACCCGTTACCTAGGATCGATGATTTGTTCGATCAACTTCAAGGATCAAGTGTGTATTCGAAGATCGACTTGAGATCGGGATATCATCAACTTCGAGTTCGCGAGGAAGATATTCCGAAAACGGCTTTCAGAACCCGTTACGGGCATTACGCGTTTCAGGTGATGCCGTTTGGGTTGACTAACGCGCCAGCAATATTCATGGATCTCATGAATCGTGTGTGTAAGCCATACTTGGATAAGTTCGTGATTGTATTCATCGATGACATTCTGATTTATTCAAAGAGTGAGAAAGAACATGAGGAGCATTTAAGACTCATTTTGGAATTGCTCAGGAAGGAGAAACTTTATGCCAAGTTTTCGAAATGTGAATTTTGGATTCCGACTGTACAATTTTTGGGTCACGTGATTGATAGACAAGGAGTCCATGTGGATCCTGCAAAAATTGAGGCGATAAAAGATTGGGCTGCACCTACAACCCCGACCGAAGTTCGTCAATTTTTGGGTTTAGCTGGTTATTACCGAAGATTCATTGAGGGATTTTCGAAGATAGCTAAACCATTGACCAAATTGACTCAAAAGAGTGTTACGTATGAATGGGGAGATAAAGAAGAGGAAGCGTTTCAATTGCTTAAGAAAATGTTGTGTAGTGCTCCTATCTTAGCGTTACCAGAAGGTAACGAGGATTTCATCGTCTATTGTGACGCCTCACATAAAGGTTTAGGAGCCGTGTTAATGCAACGAGAGAAAGTGATAGCTTATGCTTCCCGACAGCTCAAAAAGCATGAGAAAAACTACACTACCCATGATTTGGAGCTAGGTGCTGTAGTTTTTGCTTTAAGAATATGGAGACATTACTTGTACGGAACCAAATGTGTTGTGTTTACCGACCACAAAAGTCTACAACACATCTTGAATCAAAAAGAGCTCAACATGAGACAACGACGTTGGATCGAGTTGCTAAGCGATTATGATTGTGAAATTCGCTACCATCCTGGTAAAGCAAACGTTGTTGCTGATGCTCTTAGTCGAAAGGAAAGAGTACCACCATTACGAGTTAGGTCATTGGGAATGACTATCGTATCGCCATTACCATCTCAAATACTCGAAGCTCAAACGGAAGCGTTGAAAGCAGAAAATAGATCTGCCGAGAACATATTTGGGATGGTTGATAATGAGAAAGGATTTGTTGAGCGTTCGGATGGATTATTATGTCTTGGAGATCGGATTTGGGTACCGTTATATGGAGAAATTCGAGAAGTGATTATGCATGAGTCGCATAAGTCAAAGTACTCCATTCACCCTGGTTCCGATAAAATGTACCAAGATCTTAAGAAGTTCTATTGGTGGCCAAATATGAAAGCAGATATAGCATCGTACGTTAGTAAATGCTTGACATGCGCCAAGGTTAAGGCTGAACACCAGAGACCGTCAGGACTACTAACGCAACCAGAACTTCCAGTCTGGAAATGGGAGCGGATTACTATGGACTTCATTACCAAATTACCGAGGACAGCTAGCGGTTGTGACGCTATCTGGGTAATTGTGGATCGTCTGACAAAGTCTGCTCATTTCTTAGCTATTAGTGAAGATGATAGTGTGGATAAGCTTGCAAGGTTATATGTGAAGGAAATTATTTCGCGTCATGGAGTCCCGATATCTATTATTTCGGATCGTGATAGTCGTTTTACGTCAGCTTTGTGGCGATCACTTCAAACGGCTTTGGGGACGAGGCTTGATATGAGTACTGCATATCATCCCCAAACCGATGGTCAAAGTGAGAGGACCATTCAGACGTTAGAGGATATGCTTCGTGCATGCATCATAGACTTTGGTAAAGGCTGGGAGAAGTATTTACCCCTTGCGGAGTTCTCCTATAATAACAGCTACCACACAAGTCTTAAGGCTGCACCATTCGAAGCTTTGTATGGTAGAAAGTGTCGTTCGCCTATTGGTTGGGCAGAAGTTGGAGATAGTCAACTTACAGGCCCTGAGCTTATTTTGGAAACTACCGAGAAAGTAACTCAGATTCGTGATCGGTTGCAAGCCGCCAGAGATAGGCAGAAGAGCTACGCCGATCAGAGACGTAAACCTTTAGAGTTCCAGGTTGGAGACAAAGTGATGCTGAAAGTCTCGCCTTGGAAAGGTGTAATACGTTTCGGGAAACGTGGTAAACTCAACCCACGCTACATTGGACCATTCTTGATCTTAGAAAGAATTGGGCCCGTGGCTTATAGGTTGGAATTACCGTCCGAACTGAGCAAAGTTCACGACGTGTTCCATGTGAGTAACCTGAAGAAATGTCTTTCTGATGAAATGCCCGTCATTCCAATGAGGGACATTCGTGTAGATGAGAAACTGAATTTCGTGGAGGAACTGATTGAGATTTTAGATCGTGAGGTTAAACGACTCAAGAGGAGTCGCATTCCGCTCGTCAAGGTTCGTTGGAATTCCCAACATGGACCAGAGTTTACGTGGGAACGTGAGGACGAGTTCAGGAAGAGATATCCGAAGCTTTTCACTTCGTAGATGAATTTTTCCGAGTGAAACCCGGGACGGGTTTCCTTCTGAGACGGGGAGGATGTGACAACTGGCAGTTTAGGGAGCTATTTTTAAAACCCGCATTACAACTTAAGTTCGTTTATAATTTTTATTTGAAATTTTCATTTCACGACGAACTTGTAAGACCTATTTTATGGATATTTTAATTAATGACGTTATGGAATTCGTGAATTATGTTCATAATTCATTTTTGATTATGTGATCGGTGATGTATATTTGAATTCTCACTTGGTACTACGTTGACTTTGGCACTAGGATTACCTAACATAGTTTTATGATTCGTCTTAACGAGTCCGTTATATATTTTAATTAATTACGAGAGGTTCTCGTGTGATATGAAAATTTTAAAATGAGTTCGGGTTCGGGCCACGTGTTTTTACAGTACCCGCGTTACCCGCTCCACCGTAATAATATCTTTATTATTACTATTAGTATTATTATTCTTATTATTATTATACCTTTTAAAAAAAAAAAAAAAAAAAGGAAAAAAAAAAGTTAATAAAGGGTCCTTTGGGTCCGGTTCTTCACACACCAACACAAACACTCATTATTTTCATCTCTCTTTTCCTCTCATCCTCTCCACTCCAAAACCCTAACCGCCCCTTAAATATTCCGGCCACCATAGCGCCACCGCCGGCCACCACTCTAAACCACCACCATATTCTTGATCTACAACATCTAATCTACTAGATCTAGTACACCACGCGCCTCCTATCACCATTTTATCACACGAATCACCACCAAATTTACCACTAATTGTTTATTCTTGAAAGGTTATCACGGTTTTGAGCTTTTTAGATCGAAGGTGAGCGAGTTTCCACTCGTATTGTTAATAAAAACGCGACCCTTGGTCACGAAGCATTTAAGATCCGAATGGGTTTTTAATTAAAAACGTGATATGATGATGGGTTGTTGATGAAACATGTTTTTCTATGAAGTTTGGTATCCGGGTTGGTTTATTTTCGTCGGGTCGAGGTGTACCCGAGGGTGAAACCCTCGGATTGTACTTGTTTGGCCGAACCATGGATCTTTGATGATTCTTGGTGTTCGATGAGGGTGTTTGGATCCTCGTTTTGTTGTTTGACCGATTCATGTTGGTCACGGTTGACCATGGTTGTCGTATGGATTCTTGGCCGACGACCCTAGTAGGTCGTGTGGTAAGTTTTGGCTCATGTAGAGCTAGCCGAGACCATGGAGGTCTCGGGTGGGACCCACACTAGTTGTGGTGAAGTGTTGACTCGGGTTCGGCTTGGTAAACCGACCCGAACTCTAACTTGGTTGATGTTATTTTGTGATAATTGTGAAATAATTGTTATATTATTATTGGTTATGATTGTCGTTGGTATATATTGTTGTGGTATTTATTTCTCGGCCGAATACTTTTGGGTCGAATTGGATATTGGACATTGTTTTGGTAATTGAGAAGTTGTTGGCGATTGGTAAATGTGATATGAGGACCGGTTATGAGACGGTCGTTAGATGACGGAGATAGGTTAGACGGGTACCGTAGTCGGACCTTATTGTTGTAGCCCGTGGTTGAGATTGTGATTGGACGGAGAATTATTATTTATGACTTTTCCTTATTGTTGGACTTGGACAATGAGCCGAGGGTCATGACTCGGACATATGACCATTTCGTATAACTCAATAACTAATAAAATTGAAACGAGAATAATAAAACTCGTAATAATCATTATTGATAATATGAACGTTTGTATGAAAGTATATACGTGAATAACGTATATATATATAACTATATAAACGCGTATATTAATAATAATAATAATCACGAGTCGTATTATAAATAATACGATTAGATATATATTAGGCTACTAAAGTGGCGTAATATTATTAAACGTATTATTATTACAAAAATTGTGTTATAAACGGGAAACTCCCGACAATTATGAAACATTTAATAAAATGTCATTTCGAATATACAACGGATAAGTTTATTGAGTTAGGCGAAATTGTTGTCACTCGGATCCAGGTAAGTCATTATTTGTGACATTCGTGTTGTCTCGGATATATGACGACTAATATAGACGTTTTCTATAAGTAAATAACCACTCAACCGTAAAGTTGAGCCGGGTTGTTTGGTTATATGAAACGAACATATTAGTGGGCAGCGTATCCTACGATGCCCACAGGTTGTAGTATATGTAAAGTGTAATAGATTGCGAGTGTATATATCGGGAAATCTGGCCAATTTGACGATATATACGAGGAATTTATTAAAATGAGATATATACTATATAGTAATTACGTGCTATGTGCTTTATATGCGCTTTAGGTTGGGTGTAATCTTGGAACGGTATATTACGTAAATAAATATGAGGATTATCAAATCGACGGATTTGGTAAACTTTGGCGATTTATTTAAATGATATATTGGGCTAATATTAGATCTATAGTTTATTTTATCTTTCTATGTGTGATCTTGTTGGTTTGTTTTGAGTCGACCCACCACCCGTATGGATACCAAACGCAAACACACCAAACTAATACGAAATGGATTTTCGGAAATAAAACGGATTCTCGTCCGGGTTTGGGAATATTATATATTTGAGGAAATGATTTCTGAAAGAGTTAATATTGTTAGGTCGTGCCAAGTCCGTAGTTGCTGTTTCGTGAGTTATCATACATCTTATTTCTACCTACCTCGTCTTGCTATTTTTCTGGACTTGAGGTGAGTCATAGCCCCACTTTTTACTCTTGAACTATGTTTTCAATGATTGGGGTGAGAAACATGCAAATCATTTTACGTGGACTATTATCGCTTTTATATTCTTTCTAAACTTGCTATGCGTATGGACTAGGATGTATAGTCAGCTTAAGTCACTTCTCTTGTGTACTATTCAAGGTTGGCTTATTTGTTATTGTCAGCTTTAGTCACACCTTTTGTGTGTACTATTCAAGGTTGGCTTATTTGGTTATTGGTGAATTGTCAGCTTTAGTCACATGTATGTTGTGTGTACTATTCAAGGTTGACTTATTTAGATACTGTAGTGTGCACCTATAGGTTATTAATACTTCGGAGGTTATCCGAGTATTTATTGGTATTGCGGGGGTTACCCGAATATCTATGTTGTTACGGAAGGGTATCCGTGTGTTTTGGTTATTGCGGAAGGGTATCCGTGTGTTATGTTGAGAGCGGAGGGTATCCGCAGGCTTTTAGCGAATCCTTAGTCTAGCTAGCAAGCGTTTTGCGTATATGTCCACTATATTATTAGTTGAACTTAAACCTATGATCTCACCAGCGAAAGCTGACTTTTAGCACGTTTTCTCAGGTAATTAAGTGTTGAGGTGCATGCTTGGATTGGAAGGCTCGGCTGTGGCACACGGTTATGGATCTATATTTTCTAAACTCTGATAATTAAATTTGGACCTATCGTTATTTATTTTGGGCCTGACTCTGAATGATGTTGGGATAAATGTAAACTTTAAAACCCCGTTTTGGTTGTGTTTTTATTATGTTTACTTTATCTCGTTCTATATTGTCTTGTGTTGGATACCAATCCCCGTAGCACCCCGAAAGCTTGTTGAGTCTTCCGCTGTATCAAATTTTGGGGGTGTTACACCAAGTTATCACTAGTATATATACAAACCCAAGATTCATTGTTTCTCATCTCTTGTACACATAGTTCTTGGTGTTTTCTTTCTTTCTTTTGTCCCTAATCGATCCATCTTAACCTTTTACTAAGGGATTCGATTTTCTTAAAGCTAAATAGTTTTGTGTTTAAATTACTTGCATAATCTTTTATTTGAATTAGTACGTATGTACAAGAACGTAATTCAAACACACTATTGTTTGATTCTTGGATTGAATTACAAAAGAGGTAAGGGGTAATTCTTATAATCCACATAAACCCTAATTAGGGTTCTTGATTTGAAGTATTGCATTAATTGATTCTTGTTCGGGCTAGAATCACAAAGGTATGTTTACTTTTATATTTGATTAATTAATTACATGTTATATGATCTTGTTATAATTGCTTCCGCTATGCTCACTTGATGTGTTTGGTTTATTTTATATGAATGTCATGATATTATAATTCCAACACATCATGCTACGAAAAAGGCTGCTCCAATAATTTCACATTATTAGGCTTTGTTCTGATGAAACATTTGTGTCAACACATGACATGAAAAGTGTTATGCAAATCCAAAATGGTTGTATAATTAACAAAATAACAAAAAGTGATTGAATTACCATGAAGGTCAACAACAATAATACACAATCACCCAATGACCAAGTAAAATATATTATTATTAACAACACACTAATATTACATACAACAATAATTCAAAGATACAAAACACAAACATCATAATTAAGAACTGGTATACAACTGCATAATTCAAAAGGTCCCAGACCTCTTCAAACTCCTCTACCTGCCACATAAATATTTTTATAATCTAACTTCATTTCCCTATACATACGTGTCTTCTCTTCTTCTTCTTTTTCAAGACCAAACTCTCTGCTCCATCAGCAATTGCATTGAACCATTTGACTTTTCTTGTTGACAACATTAGATATCCCATCACCAAACCAAGTATGGTTCCACATCCATATCCCAACATCACCACTTCCCACGTAAACCCACTTTCAAATTGTGGTTCATGTGAATGCTCACTACACTTCTTTGGCAGCGGACTCCCACAGAGGTTTGGATTCCCACCAAAAGAGTTCCCTTCAAATGTTCTGAACTGAGGTCCTTCTGGTATACGACCTACAAGATCATTTTGCGAGAGATTTAACACTTCAAGGGTCTTGATGTCTGCAAGTCTTTGTGGGATCTCTCCTGAGAGTTGGTTCCAAGAGAGGTCTAACGACTCAATCTCTATGAGATTCCCCAGAGCATGTGGAATTGGACCAATGAGGCTGTTGTGGGACAAGTTGAGCACTATTAGCGAATTTAGACCACCTATGACGTTTGGAATCTGACCTTCAAATGAGTTATTGGACATATCAATAATTGTGAAGTCAACCGAAATTTGTGGAAAATCTAGATTCACCCCTTTCACCGCAACAACGAATGAGTAATACTTTCCATCACCAAGTGAGATATGAACATTGTGGTGACACAAGTGAGATATGATTTTACGCTAAGTAGGTAAATACCAATGATGATGTACACATTTGCTTTAATTAAACAAAAAGGAAAAGCCTATAAGAACAAGCGTACTAATTGAAATTGTGATAAAATTTGCAAAGAATGAATGGTAACAAAAGTTCATAGCGATGGCTGAAGGTAATTCTAGAGGTTTAGATGATGTTTAGTTAGTGACACAGATTTCTGAGGCCAGGTAAGAATTTCAACCATAACCATTTGCAATTACATTTTGATCTTTTACACGAAATTACACTTACCACAATATCGCATATCGTTAATTGTCCACCGCTAGAAATTTCCGTTGCTATGCACGGGTACTCGCCTAGTGTATATATATATATATATATATATATATATATATATATATATATATATATATATATATATATATATATATATATATATATATATATACATACATATATATATATATATATATATATATACATATATATATACCTATATATACATACATACATATATATATATATATATATATATATATATATATATATATATATATATATATATATATATATATATATATATAACAGGAGGCATTTGAATAATATGCCACCTCATTGCCCAGTCAATGCCCAGTAATTCAATATCAGCCATGTCATCTGCCATGTCATCACATCTCATTGCCCAGTAATTCAATATCAGCCATGTCATCTGCCATGTCATCACATTTAGGCCATGTCAGCAATTTTAATCACTATATATATATATATATATATATATATATATATATATTTAATTTTTTTTCGAAATTATTATAATTTTTTTTAAATATTCATCATTAATTTCGGATCTTTTGTAAAAAATATGTCCATTGCAAGATTTGAACTTGGGTCTGTTGATTTAGAAACAAACACCTCAACCAATGGAACAAGCTAGAATTTGTGATAGACATTTCAAAATCAAAATGTAATATCTTAATCACACAACATTCTTTAGGTCATTAGAATAAACAAAACCCTAGAATATAAATCCATATTTATCATCTCTGATACGGATCTCTGTTCACTACAAATAAAAACACCTTTCGTGACGACTAAGTCGTCACCAATTTACATTAGGTGTCGTCACCAGGTGTGTTTGTGACGATATGTCGTCACGGATTTCGCGTCACCAAACCATTGTCACAAAACAACTTCGTGACGACAAAACGCAATGTAATTAGCGACGACAAAAGGGGCCCGCAAGTATTCAACGCAAAGACTTAACACAAGTGGGCCATAGCAACTTTGTGACGAGAAAGTCGTCACCAATATTTTACATAAACTAAATTATTAATCCTTTCTAAAAAAAACTAAATTATTAATTTTGTGGATAATTTATAAAACTGAAATAAATAAAACTGATAATTATTTAGTGACGACAAAATCGTCACCAAATTTATTTATTTACCATTTTTAACCATTTATTAAACAAAAAAGGACTAATTATATCATTTCTTAGTGACGACAAAGTCATCACCAATATTTTCTATAACATTTATTTACCTTTTTAATCATTTAAAAATTAAATAAAATTAATAGTATCATTTTCTTTAGTGACGACAAAGTCGTCACTAAGAATGTCTGCACACAAAAAAAAACAGCAGCAGTAGCTGCATTTCCAGATTAAACTTGATATTTATAATCTTTAATTATTTATAAAAGGCAAATAAATTACCAATCCTTTACAAAACAACAATGCATACAACTTTTACAAACAAATCTATGCAAAAACTGATACAAACAAACAACACGAGAACTTAATTATAAACAACTTTATAACCATAAATCAAAACTTTACAACAAATGCATAACTTTACAATTTTATATAACAATACTAATCAAAACTCTACAACAAAATCTATACAAACTCAAATAAAAAATATATAACTTTACAACTTTACAACAAATGCATAACTTTACAACTTTATATAAAAATGCATACACAACAACGCCCGATTCCAGCGAGATCTACAATATATTTACAACAACTCAAATAAAAAATATATCTAAATCTATACAAAAACAGACTTCAAAACAAAATATATATATGGGTTTACATAAAAAAGAACCCTCAAAAGTTGAAGAATACATATACCTGAAAAGTTAGCCCAAGCCCAAAACTTGAATGGCGGTGTAACACTAGCAGTTAAACCGTGGAGGAGGCGGCGGAAAGCGGCGGCTGAAACAAAAAACATGCCAAAAAAAAATTATTAAAACTTGGATCTACTAATAAAATCAAGAAATATACAAAGAAAAACCTTCAAATCTTGAAAACCCATTTTTGTGGTTGTTGGTCTCGATGGCTGGTATTTGTGGTCGTGGTTCAGTGGTTTCGGTGGCAGTGTGTGTTTCGGTGGAGGGGTGGGTTCCTCTGGTGGTTTCTGTGGTGGAGGGGTCTCGTAGTAATGTGGTTTCTGTGATGGTGAGGTTCGGTGGTGGTGGGGTTTCGTTATGGGGGTGAGGTTCGGTGGTGGTGGGGTTTCGTTATGGGGGTGAGGTTCGGTAAAGGTGGAGATTCGTGGTGATGGAGGGTTATGGTAGTGGTGATATTTTGTGTTTGTGAGTTGTGATATATAACAATGTTTTGTGTGTTTGTTTTGTGAGTTGTGTAAGACAAGAGAGGGTTTTATGTTTGTATGTTAGTAAGTTGTAAAGATAAGAGTGGTATACTATGTGGCTGAAAAGAAGAACAAAATTTCAGTTTTAGGGTATGGTGGGATAAATTATTGTGGTGGGAAATACAGAAATTTCATAAAAATTTTGGGATTTGTCCTATAGCTAACTTCGTGACGACAATGTCGTCACCAAATATGTAGCGGGATAATTTTTACCATTTGGCGGGATAAGTCTGGTTACACAAAATTTTCATTTTTGTCTTTTTTTCAAATTTGGTGACTTATCGTCACTAATCAATTTTTTTTTTTTTGTGAAAATTCATTTAAATTACTTATAAACTATCTAAAAAGTTATTTATATTAATTATAAATTAATTTGGTGACGACTATGTCGTCACTAATCTTTTACATTTTGCAAAAAATTCATTTAATTTACGTATAAATAATTTAAAAATAATTTAAATTATTTAGAAATGATTTAAAAATAATTTAAATTACTTATAAACAAAAAAAATATTTATGTTAACTAAAAATGACTAAAAAATTATTCAAATAAAATTATAAATAATTTAAATTAGTTTTAAATGACTTTTGTTGACTTTTCCAATTGGCGCAATATTTTCCCGGTAAATATTTGGCTCCAAACTTTTTCGCTAAATATTTGGCTCCAAAATTTCTCGTAAAATGTTTGGCTCCAAACTTTCCCGCTATAAAAACAACCTTAGACTCTTGTATCCTTAGATCAACAACCGGTTAAGTAAAAGTTCTTCTTCAAGATCTGAAGGTTCTTCTGGATCTGCACCGACACATATAAGCTATTCATCTGGACCTTACGGATCTGCACACCCACAACCAAGTTATTCTTCGGGACCTTACGGTTCTGCACAATCACAACCAAGTTATTCTTCGGGACCTCGTAGATCTGAACCAACATAGTGCTAAAACTGCAAGGTTAAAGATCTTATGACAAACATGCTCAAGACAAGAATAAAGATGTTGGACGCAACACTAGAAATGGTAAGGAATCCCGATGACCACACATGTTCATCAGAAAGTATCATCTCAACTCGTCCGTTTAACATCTCATGTATAAGGATACCATATTGACTCATCCTTTTGACATCTCATGTATAACAATACCATATCGACTCATCCGTTTAACATCTCATGTATAACGAAATCATATCGACTCATCCATTTAACATCTCATGTATAACGAAATCATCTCGAATCGCCCGTTTAACATTTCATGTATAATGATATCATCTCGACTCGTCCGTTTAACATCTCATGTATAACGATATCACATCAACTCATCGGTTTAACATCTCATGTATAATGATACCATATCGACTCATCCGTTTAAAATCTCATGTATAACAATACCATATCGACTCATCCGTTTAACATCTTATGTATAACGATACCACCATATCGACTCATCCTATTGAAGTTTTGAATTATGGTCGATTTAGACGAATTATATATGCAAGTTTGACAGCGTAACAAAACTTCGGATATAACAAGTAGCATAACTTTACATGGTTTAACACCGTTCGTTTTGATGAATAAAATTAAAATGAGTTCGGTTTTTCCAAGATCATTAATCTAAGTGGCTATATTGTTTATTAGAAAGTGATATATGTTCGCATTTGTCTTCCATTTCGTCGTATAATACAAAAAGTAATTTAAATCATTTTAAGATCATTTATAATTTGTTTTACGAAATACGAAAATAGGATGGTGTTTCTCAACGTTAATACATTTTAACCTTTTCAACTTTTACATATTTTAACTACAAAAATAATTTTAAATAAACTAATTTATATAAAATTTATAATGAATTTTAACACTAATATATAAGTTTTAAAAATCATTGTTTATACTTTCTAAAACCTTTTTATGATAAAATAGAAAACAATTTAGTCATAATAAACTAATGGTGACGACTTTGTCGTCACTATATATGAAATTATATTAGTATAATATTTGGTGTACATTGTCGAGCCAAAGTGGATGGCGGGTTATTAAAGTTTTACCAAACTAATATTTATACGTTTTAAAACCTTGTTATTAAAATCTTGGTGATGACTTTGTCGTCACTAAGTAATTTTCCAAGAAAACTTTAAAAAATTTTAAACAATTTAAAGTCTTTTTTATTATAGAAAACAAAGTAATATAGTTATAATGAAAGATTTGTGACGACAATGTCGTCACAATTTATTTTACCAAAATAACTTGTTTTAAAAAATCATTATTTATAATTTTAATAACTTTTTATTACAACAAAGAAATTTATTTAGTTATAATAAAATTTTGGTGACGACATTGTCGTCACTTAGTAAAAAAATCAATTATTTATTTGGTTTATTAACTCAACATATATTGTGCAGATATATAATAAATTTGGTGACGACATAATCGTCCCTAATTTGCGTGGGCCCTCTGTTTGTGTTTGACTAAGCCATTGTTGATGGAAAAAGTTGAAAGTGGTGGGCCCTTTAAAATTTTGTGAGGACTATGTCGTCACCAATAAAAGTAGTGTCCCAAAAGATGGTTTAGTTTGTAGTGGTTACGGGTTGTTAAAAACACACAAAAAAATGTACGTCTCTTTTCCTACGTCTCTATTAGGGTTTGTTACAAAGACAATCAAAGCCACGTACTACATAGAAAAATTGCATCACGAAAGCATAAAAGGTATTTGAGGTATCTTTTTTAATGATTCACACATTTATTCTGAAACTTAGATGTAACATAAACTATTTTTGGTTTGATAATTTTTTTGTACCATTTAATTTGTGAATGTATGTATAGTTTCTATTAACATGGCAGCAATAACAGTATCCGTGGTATCCAAGGCATTGGGATGTTGAAAAGAAAGGCTCGAGCCCATGGTTGAAGATGAAAGCTCGAAAATGGTGTTCGTAACAGGTTAGTTTTTCTTTTTTGCTTTTCATGTTCAGAAGGTTTAGATTATTTGGTTGGTGTTTCGTAACAGGTTGGTATAATTTGATTATGTGGAACACTGCATTCGTATTTAGTTTTCATGTTTTAGTTATATAATCTTTTTTGTGCTAATATGTTTGGTGCCTTTTTTGTGTGTGTGCAGGAATAGGTATTGTGCAACCAACTAGCTGTAACTCCCATATAATAACTCTTTGTCAGGCCAATGATGGGTTTTGAATGCGACGACTGAATGAGCACCTTTCCCGGAGTCTTTCTTTATTCCAAACGATTATGATAATATCTGCCTGCCGTGCAACGATTCTGATAACATATGTCTGACTCACACCTTTGCTAAAAATGCTGGTCAAAATAAAGGCGCCACTTCTGAGATCCATAGCTGATGTTCATGTTTCTGACCATTCAATAGCAGGCGCAATCGCTGAAATGACCACAACATTAGAGATTCATGTTCTTAATACTGTCACTGTTCAAGCTAATGCTAATGCAGGTACGTATTAGTCTCCTAACTGTTTCATATATTTTTAAATATGTTTTATCTTCAAATTTGTGTAACCCACATGTTTTAAATATGGTACAGGTCATACTATTGCTCCTCGCACTAATGACGGTGGCAGAGGTTAAAGTTGGTCATGCTATTGCTGCTCCCAATATTGATGGTACACGTACACGTTAGTTTCTTTTTTTAATGCTCTTGCTTCACGCCAGATATATCAAAAACTATGTCTGATTTCTGTTCTTTTTGATATATTTGTATAAGTAGAATATAATCTGATTTCGGTAATTTTCATGCAAGTTTTGTGGTTCTGAAAGCATCTTATTCTACATAAACTTTAGGCTTTGGAATTGGCTAGGCCGGAATTTTCCCAATATCTATTATTTTTTTAACAGGTTATGTGAGATCCAAATGGAGCTAGCAAAGGGTCTGGTTTTGTTGCATTTTCGACCTCGGAGGAAGCTTCTAGAGGTGTAAGCAAAATATTCAAGGTGTAGAGATATGTAATATTTTGACTTATGACATGGCCTGGTGCAACTTGAGTTATGTATGGTATATTGCACTTCCTTATTTCATTAAATGTATGATATTTATTGAATCATGATCTTGTCATGGTAGCTTCAATTAGCATATGCATATCAGTTACATTTGTAACTTATTTTGGGTGAACGGATGAGGTTTTACTTGCAGGAGACGATTTCTGAATAGGTGCTCGCTGTAATTGTTGTTGCAGCTGATTTTGGGCGCCAGGATACCAGCTTGCATAACGTGAGCACACGTACCGGCCGACAGAAATGTGCCAGCTACGGTCAAGGTATTTATTGTTTTTGGGACGTTCTCAATATTTCGAGTTTGTTGTTATTGTTGGGTTCAAAAACCATATTCCTTTATTTCTATAGGTGTCAATAAGAAGACGTATGCTAATTTAACTGGTACCCACATACCTGTTGATGCCGCACACCAATCCGTTACAGGTAATTTGTTGTACATGTATTTTTCTGTATTACATTCGGTGAATAATGGTTCCTGACACTTATACTATCTATAGTTTCTGAGTTACTATTACAAAAGCTACTACTGATGTGCATGTCGCTATTATTATTGTAGCAGAAAACGTTCATTCTCATACCACTTTCAAAATAAG
Source organism: Artemisia argyi (assembly GCA_030686995.1). Lineage (NCBI taxonomy): Eukaryota > Viridiplantae > Streptophyta > Magnoliopsida > Asterales > Asteraceae > Artemisia > Artemisia argyi. Next base: position 17,064,102 of record CM060702.1, on the reverse strand, counting down.
TAATTCCAATGTGTTTTTATAGGTTGGTTTTGTACTGTGCCCTTAATTTAAAACGACAAAGTAATTTTGTCTTTTTTTTCCTTCCATTGTGTCTTTACATGTTCATTTAAAAGGTGACTCAATGCACCTAGGCGTATCAATGGGCATTTCAGCTGTAGGTTGGACCGAATCATCCATAGCTGCACATATGCGTATACCCGTTACATGCCACACGGTATGGTTTTTGAACATTTGGAAAATGGGTTTGAGTCTAAATGTGTAGTTTTTATCACAAATTGACAGTGAAAAGCCATATGATGACCACGTTTTGTAGTTTCATTAAAATTCAAGTCATATTATAGTTTAACCAACATGCTCAGTGTACGGTATTATATTGATATCTATTTTTTAGTTTATAGCATATACAACCACTTGGTAGTGGTAATCAGCCCAATACGAGCTCAACCTCCATATCAGATGACACCAAGTCAGAATCATCAACAGACTAACGAGATAAGTTTTCAGTTTGAAGATTTCATGTAGAGTACTTAAAATTCATTTATGTATGTCTTTTTCTTTTTTCTTTTTATTGGCTGTACTAAATTTTTGTATCAAGATAAATGAAACCAAGTGCAAAATTTGCTACCATGTGGATCATCATACAACGGTAGTGGTTATCAGCTCGAGACGAGCTCAACCTCCATATCAGATGACACCGAGAGAGAATCATCAACAAACTAACGAGATAAGTTAATTTTGATCAGTTTGAAGATTTCATGTAGAATACTTAAAATTCATTTTTGTATACTTTTTTTCTTTTTTTGGCTGCACTAAGGAATTAAATATGTTATTCAACGGATAGGTAGCTCTAAAAATGGCAGGCCTATTTTATGGCACTCAGCGATAGGGTAGGGCGTAGTGACTACTCAGATGAAAGCTTCGGAGGAAGCATGGTGTTAAACGAGGTCGGTGAAGCATACCTTCCATCCAGTGCTATGTTTGCAAGAGAAGGTGTGATCGTAGGAGCTCAACCTGTTGCTGGTGGTTTGAGACATAATCGCTGCTAGGGGAATAAAAGGGTTGGTCCTATCCGCTTTTAGAGTGATCGCAGACTTAAGTAGGTCAACATGATGGAAGAACCTGTTATCTACAAACATGCTCGAGTATACGGTATTATATTGATCTCTCTTTTTTAGTTTGTAGCATATACAACCACTTGTGATATAAAGTTTTTTCTTCCTTTTATTTCTTATTTTTTTCGCATTTACAGAATTGATCGTGAAAGAGTAGAGAGAATAGAAGCTCGACTGAAAGAAGATATTCTAAAAGAGTCTGAACGTTATGGAGGTGGCATTATGGATATTCATGAAACTGAAGATGAAAAGATTTATGAGACTTGGGAGCATGTTAGCATTGACGCAGTTCAGACCCCACTAGAGATTTTTAAATCATTAGTAGCTGATGGCTTTCCCATTAAGTATGCCCGTGTACCTACCAATATGACGGTAAAGCTCTGAAAAGTTCAGGTTTTGACAAATTGGCTCTAAATATTTCATCTGCAACCAAGGATACGGCCTTTGTATTTAATTGTCAGATGGGTAGAGGGAGGACATCTACCGGCACTGTAATTACTTGTCTTTTGAAATGTTGAATTGATTATGAAAGGCCTGTTAGAGTTTTACTTGATGATGTGGCATGTGGAGGAAAGTCAGACAATGGGTCAAAAAGTGGTGACAAAAGTGGAGTTGATCCTATGTCTAAGGGCAGAACAAGAGTCGACGCAAGTCATACTTTTGGTATAAATGACATCCTACAATTGTCGAATGGGTTGGAATGTCGAGAAGCCTTAGATGCAGTGATCGATAGATGTTCAGCACTGCAAATATACGCCAAGCTGTACTTGGGTATCAAAAATTATTTAATCAACAGCATACTTAGCCAAGGGAAAGGAGAGTGGCATTGAACCGAGGTGCTGAGTACTTGGAATGTTATTTTCGATTAATTGCTTTTGCAACATATCTTGGAAGTGAAACCCTTGATGGATTCTGTGGACAAGGAGATTCGAAGATTTCCTTTAAAAGTTAGTTACGTCAAAGACCAGAAGTCCAAGCTATGAAATGGTCTATAAGATTAAGGCCTGACGACTCTTTACTGTCCCTATAAAGCTAAGCTTACCATTTTACTCTTATCGGATACACTATTTGGCTTCCAGGAAGAATTGAGCGCTCCACAAGAATATCAACATGGTGATGCAGTAATGGAATCAATAGTGAAAAAACATGACATAGGTAAATGCCACATGCACACACGACACCCCTTATTTTGTTGATGTAGACGTATCCAAACACCGTTTAATTGTTGCTGTATATTGACCCAAACACCCCCTTAAACTGCAGCAGAACTGTTGCTCCAGCCATAGCCAAACAGTTGACATACACCCATAAATTGTCCAGTAGGATTGATGCACATGATAATAGGTTCATTCTGTTACAGGACTGAAATTAACATACAAAGTTAACATATAAACATTCATTTTAATAGAAATGATATTCAATGATACAAGAGATTTTCCCAAATTGCAATTCCAAACACTCGCGAAGTAGCAGTTCACATACTAAATAAGTTAAACACTCATTATCAGAATTTCTTATGCCAGGGTAGCCTTTGATCAGGTTGTAACAAACAGGTAGATCCGACCCATAATAGGTCAAACTGGTGCGGGTCAGTTTGTCTACGTTAGGCTTCGATCAGTTGGTAACAAACCTTATATAAAAAAAGTAACTTATTACTATGAATGAACAGTTAGTGTATCAAATGTGATTAAGAATACTTTTTATATGCTACTAGCGACAAATATTGTGATTTTTTTAATGATAAGATATGACTACAATATTCCAAATTTGTATGCGTTATAAATATTAAATGCAAAGTTTTCTGCATTATAGTAGCCTAGCCAGTTTTTTTTCCCATGATGAATTTTTGGTCATAGCAAGAATTTGTGAAGCCTCTAATTCAGTCATAATTTTCCTTCCTCTACGAACAACATTCTGTAGTTTTTATTAGAAATGGGTCCGCTAAGCCCTACACAGCAGTCGCTCTCCAAACAATTTCGCGTCATTTCCGTTCCTTGAGAGATTCGATAAATGGGCAAATATATGCAACTCATAGAAGCCTTGGGGAGACTGATTCCACCATAAATGGAAAAGGAGTTGGGATTTTCTGACTTCGGTCTGGGAATCTGCAGCTCAGTCAACAGGGAGCACTTCAACAGCTCAAAATGAAGCAATAACATGCCTGGAGACCACAAAGAGGGCTTCCTGAAAGCTCTGTGACGATTCTTCGGGCTTGGCTGTTTGATCATTTTCTTCATCCATAATCACTTATTACCTTCTCTATATTATTAATTGCATCTTTTTCCATAGGTAATCTTTTCTTCATGGATGGAAAAACAATTAATGTTTGCCATAGACTTAATTGAGCTTAACCTTGATTTAAAGGTGGAAAAGAGGTAACGGGTCAAAATAGGTTTGGGTTGAAACGAGGGAGTTAAGTTGATCGACAAGGTAATGAATGTTGTCACTGAATACGAGAATACTAATATAGTCCAACCTTTTCAAGAAGTAGTCAACTGGTTAGTGGCGTCTGAGTATTAAATGATTGTACATATAAATGTGTCAATGAAAATTATAATTAGAAGTAGAAAACAAGCAAAACGAGCGTGTTGAGTAATGGGTCAAAATGCGTTGATCCGGTTTGGTTGATCCTAAATTTTTTGTTGGTTTTTGTTTCTCAGGTGGCTCAGCTGAGAAGTAAAGCTTCAGGTACATTAAGAGGGGCAAACGAAAAACTCAAGTGGTTCATTTAACCAGTATTTTATAAATCTTTCTTAAAGATTGTGTTGAAGATATTGATGCTCAAAGGGTGTTTGGATATGCACTTTTCAAGGCTGGAAGGAATACTTGATTCTCTTATCCTTTGGAGAAGTTTCATTCAGATGTGGCAGGCAGGAGCTTTCACAATGGTCGATTTATACAGAGAATGAGGGAGAAAGACTCGTCACTTCCTAAGTATAATTTATCTCTTGACTTATTCATTAATATTATATATTGACATTTTCTTTCAAAGGAGGCAAGATGAGTGACTCAGGAGGATTGGGTGACGGGTCAAAATGCGAGTTAATGTGAATATATTCTCCCGGCCCCTTCTTGATCCATGATACACACACTGAACATTTAGGATCAGGCAGTGTTGGAGCTGTAGGTGCTCGATCGTCTGATATGGATGGTGCAATAAGGCCACAAGTTGCTCACAACCATTAAGCAGCAACACATATTGTTACAGATGCATTAAAGACAGGTCCGTACTTACAATCCGAAACCGCAGCTTATTTTGTATTATTATTAGTTGACACTTATTTGTAGGAGGAAATCGCGGCTCAATGAGCATTAGAAGAACATGAAGTTGTACAAATGTGAGTCTTCCACTTAGATAATAGTCGATGAACGGGCTGAAAACAAGAAGTTAGACAACTTGTATAGGAGCAGTTTTACTCAATAATTGAAAAGCTCCAACAGAGTACTTCTTCTGCAACAAGCCTATAGACTGCACCATGAATCAAAATCTCTATTAGATATTTGTATAACGACGGTTTAAAATGGTTTGATAATTTGTAACTCTTTTCATGTACATGTCACATCAGTTAATAAGATATTGTAAAATATTTGACTGTTATAAGAGAGTAAATCCTTAGGAAAAAAAGGTCTTGCACATAGATGATTTATTGTAGTTAACCTACACGTATGAGAATACAAACATATATGATCCTTGGCATTACCATTTTACAGCTTATGGTATTACAACCAATTTCTTTGGTTTCTTAATGTTAGCTGTATCAATGGTTCTTTAAGGCATAAAACTCTTTAAGGCATAAAACAACAAAATTGATTGATTAGCCTTATGCTTTATTGATGGCGAATAAAAATGGAATTTGACTAATCAATAGGCAAGTATATTGTATCAAGCAATATCAAAGATAATGTTCAGGGGTCAGTTTCATGTTAACTCTTACTTGATGCGCTTAACCAATTATTGGACGCCCAATGTACGGTAAATCATCTAAGGATTACCATTTTTTGTAAAAACTAATCAAGGGAATCGTGAAGTTTATTGGGTATAATGGAAGCACATTGTTGTATTATTGCTCCAGGACATGTTAGAAGTCCTTACCTATGACCTGATGATCGACAAAATTCGGTTTATGATTTGAGCATTCCATGATATATATAATAAGGACAAAAACCAATAATAATTCACACCTAAACCACGGAAGGTTTTTGGATGTGACTCTTACATTTTCAAGCTTGGATGAAGCTGAGACTTTTGACCCGGAATGGTCCAAATTACCTAAGGAAAATCTTGCAATGGGGATATGTGTGCTCAAAGATACTAAACAAGGGGGTTTAGTGCCTTTTGGACTTTTCACGTTGGCGTTAGAAAAGCTCGAATAATACACTCATGTTTTCTTTAGTATTTTCAAAACTGTCGACAGTAAAAAAATATGAGTAAAAAGATATGAGTGATGTTTTCTTTAGTATTGTTTTAAGACATATATATGTGAGGTTAAACTCTTTCGGTGGTCCATGGCAATTAATGGTAGATGGTGTTGAACATCAGTAAAAAGATATGAGTGATGATTAAAACATAACAACTATTAGGCAAAACTATATATATGCCTACAATTATTTACCTCCCTTCTTTCGCTATAGAAAAATACACAAACGATATTAATAAGTCATGCCCGCCCATCGGGCGGGCTTTGAAGTCTAGTATATATATATATATATATATATATATATATATATATATATATATATATATATATATATATATATATATATATATATACATATATACATATATATATACATATATATATATATATACATATATGTATATATATATATATACATATATGTATATATATATATATATACATATATGTATATATGTATATATACATATATATGTATATATGTATATATATATATATATATATATATATATATATATATATATATATATATATATAGGGTAGGGTTCTAGAGAAAAGAGTATTTGGATAGAAAAGTGAGAAAAAAAGTTATAGGGTCGAATTTGAAACATCTCAAACTTCAAGGGTAGAAGGCGACAACAGTTGAATCTTCAGGGTCAAAAACGAAAAAAAAAAAAGAAGGAATCCGCTTTGTTGATACAGATCCAAACACACAGTTATTATTTTCTCTCAAAATTCAAACAAACACTCCTGTTTCAAACACACACTCACCGTCACCACCACCACCACCGTCGCCACCATGTCCATCGCCACCATCTCCATCTCCACCACTCCACATCGCAACCATCAACTCCATCGCCACCATCATCTCCACCATCTCCGGTACACCATCACTTAAACCACCTACACCGCACACCAGACCATCTGTCGTAACATCTGCCATACACCAGAATAACATTGAAATCAGACCAGAGATATCAGACAATTGTAAGTCTTTAATTACAGAATTTTTAATTTTTATGTTATTTTAGTTCATCATCATGAAATTTATAAAATAATTAGTATTATTGTGCAATGGAATGACATTTAATGGATTTGTATGTATAATATTATATTTTAGTGTATCTGTGTAAGTAATATGTTGTAGCATTTATTTGTGTGAATAAGTGCATCAGTATAAAAATTATGTGACAAGTGTAGATGATTAGATTATAAGGAATTCGATTTACAACATCTTTTTGTTAGATTAGAGCATCGCGAGATAGATTGATGCATCTATTGTGTATTATTAGAGAATCACGTGGCATGTTCGCGCATCTGTTTGTTTCATTAATGCATCAACAATTAATGTTATTGAATCTGTTAGAATGATTAGAGCATAAGGTTACAAGTCAAGATATTCAAATGATTAGAGCGTCAATTGTTTAAATGATTAATGCATCAGAAATTCATGATAGTGCATCTGTTAGTATGATTAGAGCATCAAGGAAAAAGTTAAGGCATCTGTTTGTTTAGTTACTGCATCTGAAATAAACGTCACAACATCCGTTGATGCATCCATTGTGTATTATTAGGGCATCTGTTTGTTTGGTTATAAGGAATTCGATTTACAACATCTTTTTGTTAGATTAGAGCATCGTGAGATAGATTGATGCATCCATTGTGTATTATTATTAGGGCATTTATTTGTTTGATTAGTGCATCAATAAAATGTGTTGCGGCATCTGTTAGTATGACAATAGTATCATGTTATAAGTTTGGGCTTCTGTTTGGGATCAACATGGCCGACAAATCTCTACTCCTGTCACTTTAGGCTAGTGTAGTCAACGTAAAAAATGCAAATGAGCTTTAAATGCTTATTTCCTCTCAATAGTTAGTTTTACGTCATTGCTCCAACAGATACTTGATCTTGCCTGCTGCTTCCCTGAATTAAAAAACCTAAGAAGTTATGACCTGCTACCATCTAGTTGGTTGTATGACTATATCAGTTAACGTACGCATTTGTAAAAAAAAAGTATATGATACTATAATTAGTTAACGTCTCTGTTAAAAAATAGTCATTGCATATGTTTTATGCAAATAATGCATTTGTAGTATAAAATATGTATATTTTTATTATGCCATTTTATTAATTTTTTTACCATGAAAATGACACTTTTCTTCAATTTCAATTACAGCAACAGAACTGGAAATTGGATGAGAGGAAAACAAAACACCATTATATGAAACAGAGAAGTCACAAAATAGTAAGTCAGAGGAGGAAATTAGACAAATCACGAGGATTTTACATTATTTTTTAATGCATCTATTTGATTATTTTTTGGTGCATCTGAAGGGGTTTGGTTTTGGTGCATCTGTTTGATTATTTTTGGTGCATCTGAAGGTGTTTGGTTTTGGTGCATCTGTTTGATTATTTTTGGTGCATCTAAAGGTGTTCGGTTTTGGTGCATTTGTTTGGTTTTAGTTAAAATAGCTTTTAGGTAACTTGAAGTTGGCCCTTCAGGCTGTTTAGCATCAGCTTTAGCCCATTTACTTTTTGCTTATTGTGGTGCTTATCTGCTTATATTATACTGCTTATTCAGGATAGTTAGCTTAATTTAGTTGCACTTTAGGATTAGGTAGCTTATATTGTTTGGGACTAAGCTAGACATTGATTTTCTTTTGCTCCGTGACCAACGATAATTTGTCTTCAAATTAAAAGAGACCTTTAGGTCTACCTATGATTATTTCAATTTCTTATGTAAAGAAATTTCTTTTATGGTCAATCTAGTAGCAACAAGTATACTTTGCAGGAGATAACCTATTGTGTGAGGCTAGTTTCAGTTTCCATGGAGGCCAAAGCTTTCTTACCTGATATGTGTGAATGATATATAGAATATTCGAGTATATTATTGCATATTTTGGGACTTATAATCGAAAGTTTAAGGAGATCTGCTGCAATGGTTTATTGTAATAGTTTTTAATAATAAAACAAGTCTAATTGGACATTTGTAGGTGGTCGTGGAGAAGATGACTCGACCTGCCCAAACTGTGGGAATGTCAATTTTTCGTTCAGGACAACTTGCAATATGCGCAACTGCACACAACCTAGAGCAGCTGATCATAATTCTGTAAGTACCACAGTCTATTTCTAAATAATATACGTAGTAAGTTTTTTATTAGTAACTTGATTAGTGCATCTAAAATAAGTGTTAGTGAATCCGTTTGTTGGATTAGTGCATCCGTTTGTTTAATTACTGCATCCGTGTACGGCGGGATATGCAATCACTTCCAAGTGGTTAAGCTATGTGTGTTTTTTTTTGGGCTGCAATCACTTCCAAGTAAAAATGCTTTTTTCTTTCCCCTTGATCGTCCCCAATGGTTTGAAAATACTGGTGGATTAATATTACTTGGGACAACTACCTCATGGCAACTGCAAGTGCATACTTTTTGTACTTTTTAAACACTTTTTATCTTGTGAAGCAATACAGATGAATTAAAGAATTATGTCTGATTAAGTGCCTCGTATATCACAACAGTAGCTGATTGCAGGTATGATGATACTTTTTAACATTGTCAATGTCATTGTAAGAAACATTTATGAGCTTTTGAAAAAATAGTTTCAGGAGGTTGTATGCCATAAAATTAGACTATTAATGACAACCTGTTTGACCTATCCCACTTTTAGCTAGTTTTCATTCCTTTGCGTGTTAGAATTATTAAGGCATCTGTTTGCATGTTTACTGCATCTATTTGCAAGTTTAATGCATCTGTTTGGAAATATTAATGCATCCATTTGCACGCCCTTGTTGAATCTGATGCCCATAGAAACCATAAGACTGAGTGCTTCTTGTTGAATCTGATGCCCATAACTCCATATCCTTGTAACGTAGTAAGTTAGTAACTTATGTATGTGTTGTAGTTTTGTAAGCATGATAAATAATAGTGTTATGTTGCGCTTGTGTACATATTATTTTGCAACACTCACACTCAGGTGCCGTGGGTGAATGAATTTATTTTAAGTCGCTTAAAAATTGTTTGTTACTCAGTGCAAAGCTAAAGAAATGGTGATCTTAGCGGGAAAAATGCGGCAAAAACTACTTTCGGGCTATAGTTCTCAAGCAGATGCGACAAATGATGAGATGGGTTCCAAAGAAGAGATGCAAGACTGGCTGCTAAGAGTCGGTATTGTCTCCCCTGTCACGAAAGAATAAGCTAGGGCCTTGTACCACCAAGAGTTGTTCCGTAAGGTATTACTCCCTTCTGACGATACTTGAAACTTTATTCGTGAATTATTGTATATAATAATTGTTCATGTAGAAACTAGAAACAACAAGGTAAAATACAAACTGCTATTCTATGATAAATTTCCATAATAATATCTTTAAGTTTGACAATGTTTAACCTTGCTCATTATACACTTAGTTGGCCGATTTCATGAAAATTTCATTAAAGAGAGCTGGTGGAATAATGAGTATGATAGATATAAACTGTCTCTTTAATTGCATCCATTTAAAGTACTTTAGTGCATCCGTTTGAGGACCTTTAGTGCATCCATTTAAGATACTTCAGTGCATCTATTTGTATCATAGTAAAGCATCAAAATATCATGGGAGTCGATATCAATGTTACATATAGGGTTAGAGGACAAACCATATGTCAACTTGGATAACATTTAAACCTCAGTTTGTTGAGTTTATGTGTATCGAAATAATTATACACTTATTTGCGTGATATAATCACTTCGGTTCTGTTACTATTTGTTATTTGAGCTTAATTTGTGTGTATTTAACAGTTAAGTGAGTTTGTTTAAGCTTAATTTATACCGTTGATTTGTGTACTGTTTGATTGAGGTAAAGTTGTCACTAGTGAGCTAATTATGTGATTAAGTGAGTGTGTTATTCAGTTGTACAATAGGTTAGGTTAAAATGGGTTAGACAATTCTAAATGCGATGGAAGAATTGTGAAACTATTAGTTTACATCATGGTTATTGTAGAAAGAACCGAACAGGATCTTTTTAGTCCCTGGTATTCTGCAATTGTAAGTAGGACGGCAAATAATTTACAACACGCCTTTGAAGTTTATGCCAACATTGGAAAAGACTTGAACCCGTGGTCTCTCTTAATTATTTGCTAAAGCCTTATCGATTGCATTCATATGTGAAGTTTATATTCTAAATCTGTTTTTCATTTCATTTATCTATGTATAGGGAGTGTAGATATGTCTTTCATTATGGAGTTTGCTGAGAATTTGATTATGAGGATGATGGAGGATCCAGTTGAAAGAGACCGAAAATTCAGAGAGCATGTATATCATATGAAGGAGCGTTGCGCAAAGACTAAGGAGATGTGGAGCTATCCCATTCGTCGTTATGGCTTCTGGACATTTGACCGTCACAATGCTCAGATTAGTCAGGTTGAAGGCCGTAGGGATCCTTATGATGATCTTCTTCAAGACCAGCAAACTGAAGCATCTTCTTCCTCCAAATAATTGTAAGTAGCTTTTCCAAATGTCACGCAATATTATAGTTAGCTGTAACTTTATGTGTTTCTTGCTATACTCAAGTGTTAAAATGTTTCTGAGATTGATAAATTTTTATTAATTTGTTCTCGAATTGCTGTCGTCATGTATAGTTCTCGTACGTCATGACTCTCTGATTAGTGAGCGGTGTGGTACTTGATTACTGTCATTATATGTAACATGACAGGAAGTAACGATTATAGTAAGTGCCCCATTTTAGTAAATCACTATGAAGAGAGGAATGGGAGGATTCCCATGCGACTTAGACATATGGATGGAAAAGCTGATGTTTCTCCGAATAATTACTTCTCTAGTTTTAGCCTCATTGTAGTTGTTGATAACCGAATAGTTTACTCATTAATTAAGAAATGGACCAAATGGGTCTAACGGCTAAAATGATTAGTGCAATAGTAGCTTAAATGAGAATTAGGGCATCTATGCGTATGATTAGTGAATCGAAAAGGTAGATATTAGTGCATAAATATTAGTGCATCCATTTGCGTATTTAGATCATCTGTTTAAGAAGTACTACTATAACTCTAATTGGAATAGAATTTTGTGCAACTGGACCCATTGATAAAAACCATGTGGAAGTTCAACATCTCTCACTAATAAATCACTACACTAAGTCAGCTCTAAATTGGGGTGTTTGGGATTGCGTCTGCAAATTGGCGTCTAAAAAAAACATGTCTCAACCACCCTTTTCAGAGTTGCATTTTCTCTCGAAGAAACACAAATAATTACTTTTTCATGTGGTTTGCCAACTGCTGTTCATATGCTACTTGCATTTTGCCTACCTGACAAACAGACAATTTGCCTCAAAATGCAATCCTAAACACTGTCATACACTTTTTACAAAAACAGGACGGCTCTGTGTGGGACTGTTCTGGTTTGATTAGTGCATCCGTTTAATTGATTAGTGCATCCGTGTGGGGCGGGATATTCTTATCACTCAAGGTTTAAGAGAATTGAGTTACGTTGTAGCTACAGGTAGCGACTCTGTGTTGGTGTAGTTTGAATTAGTTTCTAGAGATAGTGAAAGTGATATTGAATATTTGATTAAGGGTATTGACTGATAAGGGTGTTTGATTATAATATGAATCATGTTTTAAGTTTTTAGATATGTTTTGAGTGGTATTTGACTTTTTCTCACGATATATACCTACTATTAAAATGATCCTTATTAACTTGTTCTAGGCTTCGGAATATGGCTTATAACTTCATCAGAGCTTTCCTATGGTTTTTGATAATTTTATAGCAATGCATGTTTCTGAATCGTGTTACCAAAATATGGCTGATAAGCTGGAGTGAACCGTGTTACCAGAAAATACACATTGCCTTCGTTTATGGATATTTCTGAACAGACTATATAGGGAAACGATATTTGCATGTTGCAAACTTTGTTATGTGTAGCATCTATTTTACTAGAGGATTTCATATCTTTATCGTGACTAACTCTTTTTTTTTTTTTTTTTTTTGTTTATTGTTACAAACCAGAGATGGTGGTTGGCTGGTACCATTTACATGCTGGATTTGGTTGCTGATTATCTGGAGTTGACATCAACACACAACAGGTAATGTATTAGTTCTCTGTTATTTATTATGCTGCTACAGTGAAAGAGTATGCTAATTTGAATATGCTACTACCCATTTTTTCTTAGTTTGTTTAAGCAGATTCATACTTGTGCAACATGTGAATAAAGTGCACTCGTGTTCATGACATTCTGAATTTGCGAACGGTTTAAATAAAAGGCTAAGAAATAGTAAGTTGTTAAAGCTCACTCACAAAGTGTTAGGTTCTGGGAATGCTTACTAAGTATTCCAAAGACATCTATGTGTATATTTGCATCTACAAAGTACTTTAATCGATGCAATTTAGCGTTTATCCTTCTTTTTATATATGTCATCCTTATAGCTTACCTCCTTATTTGACCTGAGCCCAAATCGACAGCAGTAACTATTTGTTGTTGAAATATGGAGACAAGTGTAATATTCAGGCGTTGACTCTATTGTACTTCTCTTCCTATATTCAGGTGCAGGTTAATGTTGTGGCTGCCAGAGAACTTTCACAGGGTCAGATAAATGAGCAACTGAATTTGAAGATATACTGAAATCTGTATAGAATCACACATGGCCAATACGTATTCAAAAAAGTTGAGCATTGTTTATGTGCTGAGATAATAAATTGAATATTAAGAGATAATAAAATTTGTTTGTGTGGTTGTTTGTATGAGTGTCAACTCGTTTGTTCTTAATTTATACTTTGATACGTGATAAATGAGTAAACAAAAAAAAAAGAGCAAAAAGTAACAAGTCAAATGGGGGAAACCGTGAAAGCTACAAAAAGAATGTACAACTTCCCAGTCAAATAAACATATGAGCAAAGTCATACAAAATTAATTGAAATACAAAAACAGTCCTTGGAAAATAAAGAAAGTGACAAAGAGGCCCCTCTAGTTGGGAAAAAAAAGAGGGGGAGTGGGAGGGGCTGATTTGTACACTTTTCTACCAAAGTGGGTTTTTTTCATGAACCCACCTCTCTCTCTCTCTCTCTCTCTCTCTCTCTCTATATATATATATATATATATATATATATATATATATATATATATATATATATATATATATATATACGCTTTACAAAGTTTAAAGACATTGATTAAACAGAAAGAAAAATTTAAAAAAAAATAAATAAAAAAATGTGAGACTATTTTGATGATTTTACCGCACAAGTGAACTATCTAGAGTCTATGGCCCATTACATTTATTATTAATAAAGTATAGTATTATTTTTGCTCAATTAGACCCATTGAGAATGTCTATGCTGCCCGCATATGCCCATAACTTTTGAAAATTGTACAACTCTCTAAAGCCAACTAATTAATTTTTTCTAAAAATAACTCTTTTCCTCCTTATGACACTTGGCAAAGTTCAACCATATTTAAATCCATCACAAAAAAAAGTCATTAAGTTGCTATTTAATGCATTGTCTTGGAATGATGTTGATTTATAAGGCAAAACGTGTAGAATGTTTGGAAAGTCAATCGTAACTTCCCACAAATTCTAAATTCAAATTGCTATTTTAAGATTACTTTTTGAAATGATTTTAGGAATGCCACTAATATGATCCCGTCAATAATTAATTTTAATTAACTTGCTAATCAATCACTACAAATTTTTTACCTATATATTGCTACGAACATCCTTACAAGATAATTCATCTCCCAAACTGTTAACAATCTCATCACTACTATCCTAACACAACAATGAAGTTTAAAAATGATTTCATCTCTAATGTAAGTGTCGTTTAAGATGATATCAATCTTCTTCTCTGTGTTCTTAAAACATGAACGCAGCGCAACCGGTCTACAACAAACCTAATGTTACTTTCTTTAAGTGCTTATCATGTTAATTTGTACGTAGAACATGCAATTATTTCAAACCATTGGTTACTTCCTTTATAAAATTATGGAAGTGAACCAATAGATGTCAAGTAAAAAAAAAAAAAAAAAAAAAAAAAAACTAATGCTTGTCATGTTACTATTTATACTACTATCGTTTAAAATTGGTATTTGAATGTTTTGTATGAGTTACTTTTATTTTCGTTTTCCTGAAAATGATCATAAGCGATAATTGTTCAGGTAAAGGTCTCAATTTCTTTCTTTATCTTTATGTGTTTGCCAATTTAATTGTTTTGATTTATCATAACGCTTATAAATTGAAATGATTGTCATTTAGGTTCGTTGATTTTGTTTTAAGACCGTATATGTTTTTTATTTGATTCTTTATCAGGTCATGATTGTTGATCTATACAAGTATGCACGCAATTTGGTTCGATAAATATATCATTATTCTGAAGTATATTTCATAGACTTTAGCCTCAAGGTTTTCTTAGCTCTCTACTTTTCATTCTAAATTTGTATGCATACCTTTGTGACTTGTGAGTACTCTTTCCATCTTGAGTCTCTTTGGCAATACATGTAAATGATTACGGGTATGCCAAACTAAGTATTTAAATTTGGAACAGCTTGAACCAAGTTCTTTCAATGTGAAAGAAACTATTGTCTCAACAGTGGTAAGAGTTAATTTGCATGTATCCCAAAATTCGTCTGCTACAAATATGATTATATGAACTTTATCTTTTTTGAATCTTAATAATATTGTCTTTTTGTTAGGCTCTGGCTTCGATTACTATTACTGATGACAATGGAACGCCTCCAAAGCGTAAAAAATGTACTTCAACCAGTCCGCCCCTAAATATGTTCAGCTAGGAAACATGGTGGCAAATAGTTTGTGATGAATTGATTAACAATCTAACACCAAGAAGAAGTTGCTTGACTCAAAGATCAAAAAGGATTGAACCACTCAAGTTATCTTTTATGTTTCTTACTCTATGCTTGAATCTCCCTTTTTGGACTAGTTTTGTGTCGTTGAGTTTTGTTCGAGTAAGTAGACATGGTTCAACTGCCTCGCAACTACGTTATCTGTTACTTTAAGTTTCTTTTAATACATTGGTTACTATGCCTCATATGAATAATTTTTTATCTATGTTTCTTGGTTACTCTTGGTGAATTGATATTATATCCTAATTCATTTTGTGGTTGTGTTGACTCTTCAAATGGAATGATACCACGTTTTTGAGCTTTCGTTTCTTTATTATATATCAATATTTAACATAGCTTTTCAGCATATAAGCAGTTATTGAAGGAAAATATATGAATAAAAATAATATTAGAAGGAATAAAGAGTAAAGGTAGAAATAAATAAAGGGTCTCTCTCTTAAAGGATGTCTCTCTTATATCTTTTTTTATTTTCCTTTATTGTTTTCAACGGATGCTAATTTCCCGTACAAACTATTTGGTTACATTGTTTTTAGTCGTCATTTGCAAATTATTTATTGTTTATATCCAAGATGTTCTGTTCTCATGTTCCTTCGATCACTTTTTATGGATGTCTAACAAAATATTGTGTTTTAAATCATACCCATTTTAGGTTGATATCCTTATTATTGTTAGAACTGTAGTTGTTATACAAGAACATGAAGGTTGGTGTAACTTTGGGTTATTGACAAATTCATCCACAAGTTTTTTGTGTTCAACAACAAATAAAAATGGACAACTTCAGATACTACCATATGTTTTTCTTACTTCATGTTCATTTTACATTATTAGACAATTTGTTGTAGTGTTCCTATGTTTCATTACAAACATGCCCTTTATTCCACCCGACATACTCATTTGTATTGTTCTTCCAATTTTTTGCATAGCATTTCAACATTATTTAATTTATATATATTTTTGTTACGTTCTTTAAAGTACCCGTGAATTTCACGGATCTTTTAGCTAGTATATATATATATATGTATATATATATATATGTGTGTGTATATATATATATATATATATATATATATATATATATATATATATATATATATATATATATACGCTTTACAAAGTTTAAAGACATTGATTAAACAGAAAGGAAAATTAAAAAAAAATAAATAAAAAAATGAGAGACTATTTTGATGATTTTACCGCACAAGTGAACTATCTAGAGTCTATGCCCCATTACATTTATTATTAATAAAGTATAGTATTATTTTTGCTCAATTAGACCCATTGAGAATGTCTATGCTGCCCGCATATGCCCATAACTTTTGAAAATTGTTCATAGCAGCCCAACTTTTTGCATATAAACAAATTTTGCTATGTCGTTTTAACCCATGAGTAACAAGTGTTCAATCATATAATGCATTTAACTATCGATCACCAACGGTGCAATGATTATACAAAATCATATAATCAAAACATAAACTATAGACGAAAATCAAACCCCAATAACAAGGTTTGTCATCACTTTGGCGTCAAATCGTGGCTCATCAATGTTATCGTCGTGGTTTTGGATTCAACGTTGTCTATCAATGATATAAAGTGTATGTGTATGTGTGTTTTGAGTGCGACTAAAATGTGATTCAATATTATTCTCGATGTTATATTAACGTGGTAACACTTTTTTGTTTTCACAACTTTGATATTTACACAGAAGGCTAGAAGTGCAATTGAACACCCATTGGTTAAACATGAGTTAATTTGAGTAAATATTTGTGATAGGTTTCGTTATGACTTACTAGATACTTCAGGATGGGTCAAACCGTGTGTTTGACGTAAATATTCGTTATTTGATAATTATCTAACGGGCGTTGGGCGAGTTAGCCGACCCACCTCGTCCCAAAGATGTTTCGACTTTTGACCTTATTTTCAAATGACCCACTTAAATCCGCAGTCATCTAAACCCAAAACCCTTTTCAACCCACCCGGCGACACGCTTATTTTGCCACCCGCCGCAACGAGCTCTTAGCCCAAAAAAGCATGCCAAAATAAAGGAGGTGCATGGCCACAATAAAGGAGGTTCAAAAATCAAAACCAACAAAAGTAAGGTTCAAAATTGAAACAACCTCCCACCACATTTTCTTTCCAACCCAATGACCATCATCACTCTCCGATACCCACCACCACTCCCACACCCCTTCACCCAAACACTCCCAATCCCCATTCCCAAACACCCCTTAAAAACCCAACACCGACACATAAAAACAAGAACCAAAGCAGCAGTAACAGAATGGAGAGAATATGAAGAAGCAGTCAAAGACAAAGATCTTGGTCGGGCACTTCGCTTCCTTAAAGAAACCCAACTTGTTAATGAGGAGTTAAGGGTGTTGGAGCTGCAAAGGGATTGGGATGTGTTGGACACGTGTCTTAATGCTGATGATATGAGGCTTGTTGCTTCTGCTTATTCTTTTTTGAAGGATAAGGGGTTTTTGAGTTCTTTTGGGAAATATCGTAGCATTGGTAATGTTTCGTTAAATGCGAATTTATTAATAACTTGTTAGGCCCTGCTTAATTAGTTAGGATTGTTACTTAGGATATTTTGGTGTAGTGAGTACTTTGGATAGGCACATTGGTAGGTACTCACTTTATGCACGATATAAGCTGAAAATTTGCTGCCTTATAGAGATGCAATAAGTCCGAAATTGGTTATTGAAAGGCATGTGATTTGAAGTTTGAACACCGCCAAAATTACTACTCCCAACATCACCTATACATTAGTATAATATAATTATTTAGTCTACCTATGTGTACCCTGAAGTAAAGGAGGGCTTTACCTGGTTTGATTATGTGTGGTAGTGGATTTTGTATTAGCCGTCCAACCATAGTGGTATAAAAGTCACTTCCAATGTTAAAAGAACGTAGTTCTACTCAGAGAAAAGAAATTATATAAACACTTTTGTTCACCCTAAAAGTTTTTTAAATAAGCATCCCCAAACACCCGCTTAGAACACTAGTACTTGTCCCCACTACAAAATGTTGGTTGGTTTCTCAACATCCTTTGTATATGTGTGGAGGAGTATAAATGGATGATATATGGATAATGAAATGATGGCTCTAAATCTTGCCTAAAACAAGTAGTTATAGTCATCTCCTGCCAAAAGTACCTGTGTTGTCTGGGCTGCACAGCCACGCTATGTCAACTGAGTCCTATAGTACATGCCCGAAAACTTGACAAAAGTATAATAACACTTAAAGAGCTGCAGACTTCAATTATACACACACTAGCACACGCATATGCACATAGTATCAAGTGTTTATATTAAGCTTATAATTCCTGCTAAAGATCCCTCTAATCTATATTCAGACAACTGTCCATATGTCTATCACTGAATTGAGAACATCCATGGACAACCTCACGCCTCATTATGAATCATTGTTTTACAATTTGCAGTTCTGGAGGGAACAAGAGATGTTACTCCAACTGTTTTGAAGTCTTCAACTGGTTTAGAAGGTATGTATTCCCTTTCCTTTGAATCTTACATCCCCTGATCTTGCTATGATAGATATATTTGTTAATTGTTTTATAACAACAATATTGACACTGATTCATATTCATGGTACAGTTTCCAAACTTTCACCAAAAAAGTGGGGTCTTTCGAGAAACTCAAGTATCGTTCTCGTTACATTTTTTGGCGGATTATCGTATCTGATAGACCATGGAGTCGATCTCAGACCTCAGTTAGCAGTAGTATTAGGTTTAGCGATGGTAGACGCCATATTTCTTGGTGGGTCCTGTTTAGCCCAAATATCAAGTTATTGGCCTCCATACAAACGCCGTATTCTTGTCCATGAAGCAGGACATCTACTTGTTGGTGAGCCGTTTTGGCACACATTTATGTTCAAATTGATCAGAAACTTCAAACTTGTCAATTTTCATATTTGTGAAATGTGTTGTGATACTCCCAATATGAAATTGCAGCTTATCTCATGGGATGCCCCATTCGTGGCGTAATTTTAGATCCTATTGTTGCAATGCAAATGGGGATTCAAGGGCAGGTAAAATCTATTTGGCCTGCAACTTGGCAGTTAGAACGTTAAAGTATAGTTTTAACTCTAATGGTATACAATTTTCAATTGTGCAGGCAGGAACACAATTTTGGGACGAGAACCTTCAAAATGAGCTTGCTGAAGGCCGCCTCACCGGGGTTGCCTTTGACAGGTGGATATGCCATTCCACTAATTTATTTTGGACTGAAAAATCAGTATTGTGTTATAATTAGGCTCATGAGTGGCAACGATACCATTAGATAACCCATTTTCTGAGTGTTTGGAGGGGTTTTTTTTTTTTTTTTTGACTACATTAGATGACCAAAAGGACACCATGTGAGAAAAGTGAGTAACTCTATTTAATCTTCTGATAATCAGTTTTGTTGCTGCTGAGATGAAACCGATGATCCAAAACTGATCTTTTAGCCCCTAAACAATCAGAAGCAGACATTGTTTATTCAAACACTCAAAAACTGATTACTGCGACTACAAGTTGCATAGGTTTAAAGGAAAATCCAAACACCCCATCAATCAACAAGATGTTCTGCAATATATGAATATATTTTCGTTGGTGATTCTTCCATGACGTTTTCAATTTCTTCCATATACGTGATTAATGCTTTAACTTTATCCTATATATGGATTGTTTTCTGATCATCCAATCCCCTAATTCAGGAGCCTACATAAGACTCAACTTGTTAGATATAAGACCTTATAACTCATTATCTTTAACGAGTTTCAATTACTTTTCAGATACTGCATGGTATTATTTGGCGGGATAGCAGCAGAAGCTCTTGTTTATGGTGAGGCGGAGGGTGGAGAAAATGACGAAAATCTATTTAGGAGCATTTGTCTACTTTTGGAACCACCGTTTTCTGTTGCTCAGGTAAACTACTAATCACCAATTTTTACTTTTTAGTAAGTTTACAATCATAGCAGACAATGATAATAAACCATGGCTTTGTAATTGTGTTGAAACAGATGCCAAATCAAGCACGGTGGTCGGTTCTGCAGTCATATAATCTATTGAAATGGCATAAACATACGCATCAAGTGGCTGTTAAAGCTTTAGAAAGTGGCGGTAGTCTGAGTGTAGTCATCAGAAGTATTGAGGAAGCAATGGCTACCAACAGATGATGTTTATGAGATGTAGTTAACATTATTTGTAAGTATATATGTACATTTTGTAGTAACTATAGGTTGATTAGTGTGGTCATAACTCATAAGTATAGATAAAAGTCGCGATTTGTTGATTGTAATGTTTGAAAGCTAGTTAGGTGAAAGCAAAATTTATCTACCGGTGTAATTCTCATAGAAGATTATATTATATCCAATGAAAAGTTATACAACGAATTTGTGTTTGTGAAACAAACAAGTATTTCATCTAGAGGTTGGAAAATGGGCTGGTCGGCTTGATGAAACTGTTGGTGGTGGTGTTTATATTCATGTGATAAACTCCCATGACTTGTTCACAACCGGTCATATACCATCCAACATGTTAGATCGACATTTATCATCAAATAAGGAGTCCTTCCATGGTTGAGAGGGTTGAGTACAGTGTGCCATGGCTTTCACAAGCGATTACCACCAAAAAAAAAAAAAAAAAAAAAAAGGACTTCTAAAATGGCGTGTCTGACTATATTTAACTTAACCATAGCTTAAATCAATCTCTAGAAAAAAAATATACACAAACTGACCAATTTTTAGTTAGACCACCCATAAAGGTAAAAGGTAGCAATATTGACGCGTGAGGCTTGTGGGTGCCTCACTAGGTGGGTATTGATTTCTTATGCGCAAACTATGACCATATACTAATGTCTCATCTTTCAGTTGAATCGAATAGTTGACCAAAAACATTTTTTGGATTGAAAGTTATATATTAAAACCCAACTGACTAAATTAGCTGATCATGTTTAGGTACAATATTATTTATTAAATTTTTTTTCCACAAATGAAACTAAAGTGAAATGAGAAATATGAATATGTACTTATGATTCCATATGATGCGTTTGAGCCAGACAACGCAGGTGGACATTTCATTTTTGGATTTTTAAAGTGTCTCTTATGCAGAAAGCTCACTGTATAGGTTTCATTTACACACTTTCAGCAGATATATTAACATGTACCTGTTCTCGGTGAATCACTTTAATTTGAAGTTTGGAAAATTAAACTTAGAAACAAAGATATACAACATTAAGAGCCTACACCGTGCCACTCGTTCGAAAAGCAGAAAACTTTGCTTACTGCGTTTTCCTTACTTCTGATGCATGTGAGAACACAAAGAAACATAAGTGTTAATTACTGCCCATAAGACATAAGTGTTATTCCTTTCAACAAATGATTAATTAGAAAAACATGTGAAAAGCACGCGACTGGAGTTCTTATCTAACAAATTTATTCTTGGTATATGCTACAAGTGATGTCTTAAAACTTTTGCTAAAGGCATATCGCAGCCTCATTAATAACAGATTCAAATATTGTCTGCTACTGGTTCTTATCTAGGTAATACAAACGAAACAAATGCAGATTGAGGAGTAGTAGTTTTTTCAATTTACACATCCATGTCACAAACAATGATCCCTGTCTCGTGAACTTTATAGTTCTGGTAAAACATATAAATGGGTGTATGACCATCAAATAACAGAAACGTGATGAATTGTATCGATTCAACCCGTGACTATTCTTGAAACTGAACCGGACTAACCAAACTCATTTCGACCCATTACCTTACCCAACCTGCCATTTTGACACCGATATTTCTATTCTTGTTGCCTCAGTCATCTTGTGTCCCTTAAAAGGCTTTGGATACATATTTTTGCATATTCTGTTCCAGATGTATCTTCACAGCCATTGATAATGTTTTAAATGATTTGCACCAGAAACCATGAAACTTGAAATCTTATGTTATTATTACTGATTTACTGAATTTTTCGGTTGTTATATAGAGTACCATCAGGTCATCAACTAAAACTAATCTTAAATTATCTCACAACCGCCGTTACAGAAAAGCAATAAAAGTACTTTGACAAAACGATGTAACCATGTGTTATTTACTTTGACAATGATATTGTTTGTCTACAAGGCTGGCAATACAACATAATGATATAAATGAATTATAACAGCATATCCACCACTACAATATCAGCAGCTATGTAGCTCAGAACATCCAGCTGCCTCCAACCATAACATTCCAACTGCATCTAGAAATATGGAAGAAAAAAGAACAAAACACATGTAAAATACTTGCCTTTCAGAAAATAACTTCATTTGCCCATATAAACACTTCTTCTCTTGTTTCGCCTCTTCAAGATCATATGCTCCCCTGCATCAGCAATTGCATTCAGCCAGTTTGTTCTTGTGGTTGATAACATGAGATAGCCTATCACCACATCCAAGTCCCAACATCACCATTTTCCATGTAAATCCACTCTCCTCCTCGTCATCATCTTCAACTTGTGGGGAACTTTGATGTTCACGATTGGGCAATGGAAACCCATAGAGTACTGAATTCCCTCCAAAGGAAGTGCTACTGAACTGTGGGCCTCCTGGTATACGTCCTACAAGATGGTTTTGTGAGAGATTCAACACTTCAAGAGTGTTGATGTGTGCAAGACTTTATGGGATCTCTCCAGAGAGTTGGTTTCAAGATAGGTCTAACGACTCAATCTCTGTGAGATTCCCCAAAGCATGTGGAATTGGACCAATGAGGCTGTTGTGGGACAAGTTGAGCACTATTAGCGAATTCAGACCATGACGTTTGGAATATGTCCTTCAAATGTATTATTGGACAGATCAATAATTGTGTATTCAACTGAAATTTGTGGAAAATCTTGATTCACCCCTTTCACCGCAACAACGAGTGAGTAATCACAAACATCTAATTTGTTGCTTTACTAACGTGCAGAACACACTGGGTGGTCAAATTCATTTCTACTGCAACTTTTTGTTAAGCTTGCAACTTACAGTTCATACATATGTGTTCTGTCAAATTCATTTCTGCTTGCAACTTTTTGAGAAGCATATTGTTTTGCCAATAGCAAAGCCGTATCAGTACGTACAAACACTAGTACTCAGATCCAGGATCCCATTAAATAAACTTTATAGTATAAAAATAAGCAAATGTGTGTTGCCTTTCCATATGAAAACGGCTGCTCCAAAAATTTCACATTATTAGGCTTTGTTCTGATGAAACATTTGCGTCAACACATGACATGAAAAGTGTTATGCAAATCCAAAATGGTTGTATAATTAATAAAATAACAAAAAGATATTGAATTACCATGAAGGTCAACAACATTAATACACAATCACCCAATGACCAAGTAAAATATATTATAATTAACAACACACTAATATTACATACAACAATAATTCAAAGATACAAAACACAAACATCATAATTAAGAACTGATATACAATTGCATAATTCAAAAGGTCCCAGACCTCTTCAAACTCCTCTAGTGTCTTTTCTTCTTCTTCGAGACCAAACTCTCTGCTGCATCAGCAATTGCATTGAACCATTTGACTTTTCTTGTTGACAACATTAGATATCCCATCACCAAACCAAGTATGGTTCCACATCCATATCCCAACGTCACCACTTCCCACGTAAAACCACTTTCTTCATCACTTTCAAGTTGTGGTTCATGTGAATGCTCACTACACTTCTTTGGCAGCGGAGTCCCACAGAGGTTTGGATTCCCACCAAAAGCGTTCCCTTCAAATGTTCTGAACTGAGGTCCTTCTAGTATACGACCCACAAGATCATTCTCTCCTGAGAGTTGGTTCCAAGATAGGTCTAACGACTCAATCTCTATGAGATTCCCCAGAGCATGTGGAATTGGACCATTGAGGCTGTTGTGGGACAAGTTGAACAATGGTTTTGCTCCAGTAACTCAACACTAGATCAACAAGACGATATAGCCAATAAAAGTGCAAAACATCACATCAAAAAACACTCCACCACTATCAACTTACACCTCAAAAACAGTACTTAACATCAAATACATACAATTTGCAGTTAAAAAAGTCGAATAGATCTATCAAGGCTATGCAAAGATACAGCAATGATCTTCGATTCTCAAACATATACATCCCAATATTGTCTGTATTTTAGATCTAAAGCCAGTGTTAACCAAATACGCACAAAACTTCTCGTTACAATTAACTGTCTTAAAAACACATATAGTGAAATCGAAAAAACGGACTCCACGTCATGATCAGACATCAGATAGTAGAAATTAAGTGACATACCTCCCAAATATCTACATACCAATTAACCATCACAAATAAGTAATTAACATATTAAGGGGGGTGTTTGTATCGGCTTATATAGCTAGGTTATGGCTTCTTTGGTTTTGAGTTTATGTTTCATAATCTCACTTTTTGTGGCTTATTTTAAAAATTTTCGGTTTATATGAGCTTATTTCGACATGATAAGCTTACATAAGCCGAAATTTTTTAAAATGAGCCACAAAAAGTGAGCTTATGAAACACCACTTAATAGACACATAGATCATTTTTAGTGATCGGTTTTCACAACTTAACTGCTTAAACATCATCAACGATGACGTCAGCACTTATTAAAGGCTAGCAGTGTACACGTCAGCAAGTAATCAGATCAGAAAAACACAATAATAATGATTGATTATTAAATATAAATATATACAGTTAATTAAATAAATAAATAGATAGATCAGTGATAGTATACCAGATGAGAGGATAAGATGACCCTGGCGCCATTAGACATCAGGTACTTAATAGTAGGAACAGCGGCACGGATACGAGTGTCGTCTGGAACCTTATTTATAAGAGGAACTTGTCCGGATAAACAAAAAAACCCATAAGCTAGTCACACTAGTTGCACAAAAACTATGCAACAAAGATTTACTGCAAAATTCTAAATCCAAAGCAACTTAAAGGCTCCAAAAAGCTAGCCATACAATGGCTAAGAAACACTTTTATTTTCAAGTCTGAACTCTGAACGTTGACCTCCAAACAACTTAACTGAACTCATGACCGCTCACATTCGAACAACTTCATACCTTCAAGAAAACTCAAGCTTCATCAAGGGCAAGGACTCCAGGAAGTGGCTTTCCTTCAAGAAGTTCCAAACTGGCACCACCACCGGTCGAGATGTGGCTCATCTTGTCAGCAAGCCCAACCTTCTCAACGGCAGCAACTGAGTCACCACCTCCAATGATGGTTGTCACTCCCTTTCCACTAAGATCTGCTAGCTTATGTGCTATAGCCTGTGTATTCACATACATATTAGCTGTGTTTACAACAAATAGTTCTCGAATATCTAAAAAGCTAAGAAAGGTGTTGTTTCATAAGAACAAGATATAGTTTGATTCAATTTCTATTTTTGGTAACATTTTTTCTTTTCACTCATAAAAACGGAGCCTCCTTCCAAAAAAACTAACAAGGTGGTGTTTGTTTAAGCTTATTTATGGCCTTATGTGCTTATATTTCACAAGCTCAATTTTCAGGCTTATTTTAGAACTTGTGGGGCTTATATAAGCCCATGTCCAAAAATAAGACAAAAAAATGGGGCTTATGAAACATAGGCTGAACAGATAAGCTCATAAGCCCATAAATAAGCTTAAACAAACGCCCGTCAAGTAATATGTAATTTGCCAGGGCAAGCTAAGTGATAACCCAATATCAATTTCTTTTGAAACTAGCTCCATCGGTAAGAGGGAAAGAAACATTATCACCCAAATATGGAAATCAGACCAATTTATCTAACATTTTTATGTTACATCAGCAGTGTCATTCATATAGATAAGTTACTATTGAATATGTACCTCAGTTCCTGCTGCAAATTTCTCGAACTCAAACACACCCATGGGTCCGTTCCATATGACGGTCTTGGTGGTATCCAAAGATTCACTGAATGACTTGATGGAATCTGGTCCAATATCCAATCCCATCCACCCATCAGGAATACTGGATGCTGGAACAATCTGCGAACATATTCAAACATTGAACAAATAATTAAAAATTTCTTCCACCGATCCCCACAATGTGTTGTAGAATAACACCTAATTAACACACAGGCAATGATATGGATGATTGGCAATTTCGACTTTTATTTTAAATTAAACATTCTACTATTATAAAAGGTGCTGGTGTTTTCAGATATAACACATTAGGGGGAAAAAAAAGTGTCGGCATGACCGGTATCAAAAATACCTATATTGACCTATTACACCACCCAGGCCGACCCTCCCATTTAATCACCTCAAATTCTCAATACCATTTAAAATTAATACGAATCAGCATGTAAAAAACTAACCTTGCTGTTGGCATCAGGAGCAAACTTGTCAGCAATGACAACATCAGAAGGAAGCAACAAAGCCACTCCTTTAGCTTTGGCCTTCTCAATTAGAGATGTTGCAAGGTCAAGCTTATCTTCCTCCACAAGTGAAGAACCAACAGCGAGCCCTTGGGCCTTGTAGAAAGTAAAGATCATACCTCCACCAAGGATAAGGATGTCAACCTTGTTCAACAAGGACTCGATCACACCAATTTTACTGGACACTTTTGACCCACCAACAATAGCAGCAAATGGCTTCTTGGGGTTGGACACAGCTCCAACAAGGTAGTCGAGTTCCTGAATACATACAAGAAAAATGACGACATAGGCCAAACAATCGTAAGACGTATATCAAGCAAACACCTTCATAGGAGATTTAAAACTTTTTAGTCTGCTTTAGGAGTGTTTGGTACTTCGTCTTGAAATAAAAAAACAAGCTGTCATTTTATGTTTAATTATTGTGTTCGTAAAACACAATAACCAACTAAAGTGTGTCAAACTATTTGGAAAAGTGATTATCTATGTCATTTTAGTGAGCAAACACAATACTGAACACCACTTAACTATGGTAGGAACAGAATATAACTACTAAAAATTGTATTAACAGAAGCTAAAAAACCAAACCTTTTGCATGAGGAAACCAGCAACAGAAGGCTTCAAGTGATGGGCAACACCCTCGGTTGATGCATGGGCTCTGTGTGCAGTGCCAAAAGCATCATTGACGTACAAGTCTGCTAGTGATGCCAACTTCTTTGCGAATTCAGGGTCATTCTTCTCTTCCTCTTTGTAAAACCTCACGTTTTCCAAGAGCAAAACACCCCCTTCTGGGATCTCAGCAACCAACTTCTCAACATCTGGACCAATGCAGTCATCGGCCATCTTGACCTGTTACATGAAAAAAAAATGGAAAGAGGAAAACTTTAAGCAACACTAGAAAAGTAAAATAACCATGAACAGTGAGCTGAGATGCACAGATGAACAAACCTCGATTCCAAGAAGCTCAGAAATTCTAGGCACTAGTGGCTTCAAGCTGAACTTTGGGGTGACACCCTTTGGTCGTCCCTATACAACAAACACAGCAAATAAAACATTAGTCATTACATCAAAAGGAATCACCAACCAGTAAAAATCTAACATAAGTATCATCGACTTTGTAACAAGTAGTAAAGGTTCTAGTTTATATGCAGATCTGAAAGTTAAGACTGAACAAATGAGTGCAAAGAGCAGAAACAAGTGAGACACATAGTTTGTTCCAGTAACTCAACACGAGATCAACAAGATGATATAGCCAATAAAAGTGCAAAACATCACATCAAAAACAGTACTTAACGTCAAATACATACAAGTTGCAGTTAGAAAAGTCAAATAGATCTACTAAAGCTATGCAAAGATACAGCAATGATCTTCGATTCTCAAACACATACATCCCAATATCCTATTCTGTATTTTAGATCTAAAGCCACTCTCGCAAATACCCTCACTACTTTTTACTAATACGACTACCTTCTACTTAGATACTGAATAAACATAACCATACCTACTCATTACAATTAACAGTCTAAAAAACACATCTAGTGAAATCGAAAAAAGGGACTCCACATCAGATAGTCAAAATTAAGTAATTAACATATTAAAGGAAGTGTTAGTTTCGGCTTATTTTATTTTGAGCTTATGTTTCATAAGCTCCCTTTTTGAGGCTTATTTTGAAACTTTTCAGCTTATTTTGACATGATAAGCTTATATAAGCTGAAAGAAACACCCCTTAATAGACACATAACTGCATAAGTTAAATCGGTGAGTGGATCATTTTTTACATTTTTAGTGATCGGTTTTTACAACTTAACTGTTTAAACATCATCAGTGATGACGTCAGCACTTATTAAAAATTAACAGTGTACACGTCAGCAAGTAATCAGATCAGAAAAACACATAATAAAGATATATGTACAGTTAATTAAATAAATAAATAGATAGATCAGTGATAGTATACCAGATGAGAGGATAAGATGACCCTGGCGCCGTTAGACATCAGGTACTTAATAGTGGGAACAGCGGCACGGATACGAGTGTCATCAGTGATGTTGAAGCTGTCATCCAAGGGCACGTTCAGATCGACACGCACGAATACTCTCTTTCCCTTTAGATCTGATTCTTTCAAGCTGTTCACGCTCTTCTTTGTTGCCATTTTTCACTAATAAAATAATAATAATTAATATCAGTAACAAGGAAGGATTAATTACTAGTTAAGATGTGTAGATGATCGGGTTAATTGGACTTACGATTGGTGATTAGGACGGAATGATCGATGAGGATGTAATGGAATGGAATATGAGGAGGCCTAGTGGTGTGAGTGGTTGGTGATTTTTGTAGACGTGGAAAGTTTCTTTCTCAAGACAACTCTGTGGGTGGGCTTTCTGTTCAGTTTTAGACCCGGCCCATAGTGTTTCTTTTGTCTTGGCGTCTTGCTAAAAAAAGAGTAACGGCACGTTTGGTATAGAGAATTTCAGAGAATAGAAATGAAGCAGAGAATATAAATTCAGAGAATAGAAATCAGTAGAGAATTTTGTTAAATTCTAATGTTTGGTAACAACAGAGACTTGACCTGAGAAATGAAAAAAAAAATGTTGATTTTTTATAAAAAAAAAATATATTTTTTCTAAATAACAATTCAAAAAAAATATATTAAAAAATATTTTTTTAAATTATATTTAAAAAAAACTTATTTTTTAAAAAAATTATTTAAAAAATTTTATTATTTTTTAATTTATATTTTATAAAAATAATTTAAATTTTTTTTATTTTTCTAAATAACAATTCTAAAAAAATATATATTTAAAAAATTATTTTTTTTAATTTATTTTTAAAAATACCTATTTTAAAAAAAAAAAAAAAAAAAAAAAAAACTAATTGATTTTTTTTAATTTATTTTTTATAAAAATTATTAAAAAATTATTTTTTTAATAACAATTCTTAAAAAATATATTTTTTTTAAATTATTTTTTATAAAAAAATTATTTTTAAAAGAAAAATATTAAAAAAAAAAAAAAAAAAAAAAAAAAACACACACTATTTATTTTGTGCAACATGTGACATTCACGTGATAATATTGGGCTGAGAAATGTGATTTCCACACCATAATGGATGGAAATAAAATAAATCAAAATACAAAGGCATCCAATTCTAGAGAATTCTATTTTCTCCGCTTTTCTATTTCTCCAGCTTACCAAACAAGAGAAATCATGGCATTTCCATTTCTTTGATTTGAATTCCCTCTACCAAACACACCCTAACAGTTACTAGGGTGTGTTGACCCGACCCGAGTCAATTCGGATTGGGTTAATCGAGTTCAAAATTATATTCGGTCCAATCGGGTTAACACGAATTGACCCGAGTTCTAAACAAGGTCAGCTTCGGGTATGTTTATTTTAGCTTTAACTCGAATTGACTCGAAACCGACCAACATATTGAAGTAAAATGGACCTAGAACTGAACCCGAATTGACCCGATCCGAGTGACCCGAGTTCTAAACAAGGTCGGGTTCGGGTATTTGTTTTTTAGGCTTGACCCAAACCCAACCGGGTCAACCCGAATGACACCCCTAAAAGTTACGGTAACAAATTATTTCTTCTTACAAATTGTTCCTACTTATCCTCCTACTTCTGATAAGTGTTAGAAAAGTTGGGTTTGATGCATAGCAGGGACTTTATAAGAGTTTGAGCTTTTAAAATATGGTTTATAAATAAAAAAAATTTCCGTCACACACGCTTATGAAATTTTTTTCTGTTATGAGCCTACATAAGCTTGAGCCAATTGAAACGAGCATTTAATTAGTCAAGTTAATTAAATATCCTTCAAATTGTATTATCAATATATCTTACTTTAATATTATTTATTTTTATGCGATTTCACATTAATAAGGTTTAGTTATAACTAATTCATCAAACTGCTTTATAAAAATATAACCTCTAGCTTACACCTTATAATATAAGCTCCAACTCCAGCCCCTGTTCCAGCTTCAGCTTCAACTCATTTCGCTACTTTTCTCTGTCAACTTTTTCGATTAAAAAAAAATCAACCTAACCCTGCCGCCGCCACCCTCGTCTCTCCGACGGTTTGGAGAGACCCTCTCAAATCCTTCTTCTTTGTAGATACTTTAGCATTTCGATTAAATAAAGTGGTATAGATCGTTCTTTTTGGTGAGTTTTTGTATCATTTTCTTTTGGATCCTTGTGTTTATGAGGTGTTTTAGGGTCTAAGTGGTTGTGTGGTTCAGATCGGGAGGTTCAAGATGGCGAGGTAATGTGATGGTGAGGTAGTGGTGATGGTGAGGCCATGGTGGGTGTGAGATCGTGGTGATGGTGAGGTCGTAGTGGTTGGAGATCATGGTAGTTGCGAGGCTGTGAAGATGGTGAGGTATTGGTGGGTGTGAGGCTGTGATGATGGTGAGGTAGTGGTGGTTGTGAGGCTGTGGTGGTTGTGAGGTTGTGATGATGGTGAGGTAGTGATGGTTGGAGGTCGTGGTGGTTGGTGAGGTTGTGGTAGTTATGAGGCCGTGGTGTTTTGTGAGGCTGTGATGATGGTGAGGTCGTGGTGGTTGTGAGGCTGTAATGATGGTGAGGTCGTGGTGGTTGTGAGGCTGTGATAATGGTGAGGTCGTGGTGGTTGGTGAGGTAGTGGTGATGTGAGGTCGTGGTGGTTGTGAAGTCATGGTGTTTTATGAGGCTGTGATGATGGTGATGTTGTGGTGGTTGTAAGGTCGTGGTGTTTGTGAAGCCGTGGTGATTGTGAGGTAGTGGTGATGGTGAGGTCGTGGGGTTGTGAGGTCGTAATGGTTGTCAGGTCGTGGTGTTTGTGAGGTCGTAGTGATGGGGAGGTTGTGGTGGCTATTATTTGAACTTGTGATTCTCGAGCAATTGAGGGTATTTCTCCATCAACTCTTTCTGCATCTCGCCACGCCACCACCCCGTTTGACAGTGTGGTTCAAAATAGTTTGTTTGAGATTTTGGTGAGTTTTGTACGAGGGTCATAGTCGTGGTTATGGTCGTGTTTGGTCCATTTATTCAATACTTCTTACAGAGTGATTGCCCTTGAGTGGTTAGTGTTTTATAGTTGAGATGGTGGAGTTTATTCTTTTGATTGTTTGGTTTTTCACGATGTTTATTTTAGAGTATATATTAATAGGATCGTGTTGATCAAGTGTTTTATCAATGTTTTCTAGCTTCTTGCTAGTGTTTTTTATTTTATTTTATTTTTTTATTTTTTTTATTTAATTTTAATAAAATTATTACCTTTAAAAAAAAATGTTCGTTTCAAGTTGTAACTAACCAAAATATTTTAAAGAAAATGTTATAGTGTAATAATTTCATTTTTTTCATTTTTTTTTAATATTTTTTAGTATTTTTCGTGTGCATTTTAATAATTTTGGAATAAAAAAGTTACTGTATCATTTTATGACAAATATCTTTTAGCAAAATATCAACAAAACATAATTTACCAAATTAGCTACTTTATCGACTATGCTTATCAAAATCTCGCAAGATATACACAGTGATGTCGACATATGTCGATATGTGAACAAATGTCATTTACTCATTTTCTACTTAACCGTTTACCAAAAACAGTAAAACTTGTAATTTTGTTTCTTGGTGAAAATGCCATAAAATAGTGGAGTAGCTAATTTTCATAATCTTTTTGAAAAATGCAACAATCTTTTTGTAAGTTGAACATATAAAACTTGCAAATTTGTGTGACTGACATTTTTTCTAAGATATGAATAAATTTCATGGCCATGAATTGATTGCTTTATGTAACACCGACCTTTCTAGAAAGTTGATGTATTTTATGAGGTAGACTTTGCTAACCATGTGACTAT
Source organism: Artemisia argyi (assembly GCA_030686995.1). Lineage (NCBI taxonomy): Eukaryota > Viridiplantae > Streptophyta > Magnoliopsida > Asterales > Asteraceae > Artemisia > Artemisia argyi. The sequence continues at coordinate 17,031,501 of CM060702.1, read as the reverse complement.
TTTTATACGACGGTAGACTAAAGTTATCAGCCACTTCAATGAAACATATTTATTTATTTTTCTTTTAAACATTGTGCATCGTTAATAAATATGCACGCATGATCCATAGCGTCATATTAAGCATTGATTAAACATAAAAGAATGTATGATATATGAGTTTCAAGAATATAAAGTTGCATTATTTAATCTTTAATGAGCATTGTATATAAGATACTTGTCCCCACGAAATGCATGGTCGAAGCATCATGCCGCTTATTATTCAAGCTAAATAATACTAGTAATATTCTTTGAATATTCCTGCCAGTTTGACAATCTCATTACAAAACAAAGGGGCAAAAGATGACTCTCAAAAATATAAAATCATCAATATCAAATAAAACAAAAAAGAAAAGTCTTATTTTGTTATGTGAAAATTTCTATCCGAGCCACATTTGGAATGCATCTCTTTTTCTCTCTTTTTTCATAGAAATTTATTTTTATAAAACACTTGAAAATATTTATAAAAAAATATGTAATTGATGTTTGTATTTTGTATTTTAAAGAAGAAAATAAAGAGTTTTGGGTTATAAAGAAAAACAATGAAAGAAAAAAAAAAGTTTTGTAATTCTCTTTGTTAGTTAGGAAAGAAGGGATTTATGTTTTGTGAACTTTTTTTTGAGAAATAAAGTAATTTGAACATGATTTCTACTTTCCTTGTTTTATACAACACATTTTGTGAAAACTAATGGTGTTTTCTTATATCTAAACGCAACCTTGGTGTCTTGGCATTAAGTGTTATTGTGTTTGGCGACTATGGTAGGTTAGAGTTGTATTAATGTATGTGGGTTTTTCACTTTATGATATTCTTATTTAGTATAGTAATAATATTGTGGTTGGGCATATGACAACGTTGTAAGTTTAGAACCGTCGGTTTGTTTGTGTCTATATTTGGCATCTTGCTACTTTATCTATACAATATGTTATTGCCTTAAGAACCATTTGGTGTCTTGGCAATGAAGTCCCGGATTTTCTAACAAACCTGCAATTATTTGGCACTTGGTATCATTCACGATTTTGTATTATATGATTTAAGCAATTGATCCCGGAAAGCTGCAATTTACTTAGTTACATGATTTAGAATTGTAACCTCTAAATAAGTTTCTCGAGCCTTGCTGATATGTGGTCTTTAGGAACAAATAAAAACTTACAAACTTATAGAAAATGATTAGATAAACCTTGCTGCTATGTGGTCCTTAGTTAATGTTAGTCCCTCATGTTTTATTATGTTGAACCAATCATGGGGCTTGTGGTCTAGTGGTAAAGGCTTAAGTAGTTAAGTGAGCCCAAGTGAGAGTAGTACCGGTTTAGGTGACCGACCGGGAAGTCCTCACTTGGGAACCACAAGCTCTAATGATAATAGGCGAATTGGGAATAGGAGTGGGGCTATCCCCTAAGGAAAGGCTCGCGATTGGTATCTCTGCCCGAGGATGCGAGACTAACTCGAGCCAACATCTAACAACTAACCCGCCATTCAAAAAAAAAATCAAATAAAAATAAATTAAATAGTGGGATTATTATTAAGTAAAAAATGAGGCCCACTAAATTGCTTCCACTCACTACATATTAACATGAGAAAAACATGAGAGATATAAAAATGAGATAATCTTAATCCAAGATCTATATACGAGATGAAATTATAGATTTCAAACTTAAAAAATGTGATAACAATATAATTAGCTTAAAGACCTTTATGTAGTCGTAACTAACACTTTTAATTATTAGAGGTGGCAAAATGGATGGGTCGGGCGAGCTCGGACAATGGGCTAACGGAGCTCGGGTCTTAACGGGCACAAGTCAAACGGACAAAGTTGAAATATGATCTTGTGTTCGTTTATTAACCGTAACTAATAAGCTAAACTTTATTGCTAAATTTACGTTACAAAAATAAGCTAAAAAGATTATAACGAGCAAAAAAGGTATATGTGTATATAAATACGCTTTACAAAGTTTAAAAACATTGATTAAACAAAAAGGAGACAATTAAAATAAATAAATAAATGAGAGACCATTATGATGATTTTACCGCACAAGTGAACTATCTGGAGTCTATGGCCCATTACGTTTATTATTAATAAAGTATAGTATTAATTTTTATCAATTAGACCCATTGAGAATGTCTATGTTGCCGGCAGAAGCCCATAACTTTTAAAAATTGTTCGTAGCAGCCCAACTTTTTGCATATAAACAAATTTTGCTATGTCGTTTTAACCCATGAATAACAAGTGTTCAATCATATAATGCATTTAACTATCGATCACCAATGGTGCAATGATTATATAAAATCATATAATCAAAACATAAACTATAGACGAAAATCAAACCCCGATAACAAGGTTTGTCATCACTTTGGCGTCAACCCGTGGCTCATCAATGTTATCGTTAGGGTTTTGGATTCAACGTTGCTCATCAACAATGTAAAGTATATGTGTGTTTATCGGTGTTTTTTTAGTAGGACTAAAAATGATTCAACACGAGGGTATAAGCCCGCGCGTGCCGCGGGATTTTTGTATTCGTAAGTTAGCTAAACAAAAAAGAGGGACGAAGTTACTATATTGCGTTAGAGTGTAGAATGGACAGTTTGTTATAATTGTTAATAAACGGAGTGAAAATAGAGGACCTCATACAATGTGCAATAACAATATTAGTAAAATATCACCCATCTAAATAGAACAAATACAAAGAGAAATGCTTTCATGTTCTTCCTGTAACAACTCATGGAAACAACTCATGGAAACATGGTTTCAAACCTTAATAGTGTGTACCAAATAACTGTACATACTACATACCACAAACATTTAACATCACAGTATACTATTCATTATCATAGCACAACCTATATCAATCTTATACATAGTTGTAGCCCATATACAGATTGTGGTCAAAGTGCATTTCAATATACCAATCTTATAAATAGCTGGAGTGTTTACCTTTTTGTGGTTGCTATTCCAAGATCTGGAAGTCTTCATCCTCTTCCACGCTAGATTTCCTTATTAGTTTGAAATGCAAGAAAACTTTGAAAGATTACGGCATCAATTCTTCCTTCCTCAAGTCCTTAACTGTCAGAATTTAGTAAACGCTTAAGTTTGGTTATTATAACTCCGAACTACAACAGCTTCTAAAATAATTGTTAAATATAGGCGAAAATCATTATACTTATGTACAATGAAGAAAAGACCTTACCTTTGTAGTATCTCAAGTAAGGTTTTTCAACGCTACTGAGGCAGGGCATGAGTAAATTGTCTATGTTAACTTATTTTATCGCTGATTTATTTGTTGCGAAAAGCTGAGAAAATGATCCAACTGCATAAGATTTTGTTGCTTCAAGTCCGTAGCAAAAGCAAGTTTGAAAAGCATGTGCAGACAAAACAGCATCTTATCTGGTGTTGAATATCATATTATTTAGTCATAGAGGTTCACTTGTAGTGTGGACATGTCAGTGCGGTCATTGCAAGAATTGTACATGAGCGGGCCATCATTAGCATGGTGTTGTTTACAATAATCGCTTGCAAGTTCAACCTCAGGTGCCATCCGCCATCCTCCAACCTCGCTTACAATATCACTTCAATCTTCCTATCAATCTCAAACTCTGCACATCAAAATAATCGAACAATCAGGGTCTCAACTCATTACGATATAGCAGAATTCAGCAATTGAAACTTTCAATCTGACATTCTATAAATCACGTCATTTAAAAAAAAAAGGTGACTCGCAAACAGGGCAAATGCAGACTGATTCAAACCTATGGTTTCAGTTAAACCACTAACTGTAACTAACATCAAAATTCAAATCTAACCATCTACATTCACTGTAACACGTCATGTAACAAAGTCTTCTCAAGACTTTGTTACAGTGACCTGACCCGATAACTAACCCCAATAACGAACTTGGAACTTGGAACTTGCTTATAAAACTTATTTAGAGCAAATGACCTGACACGATAAAAGGTGACATGTGCTAACCTGTAACCTGTTACCCAACCCCAGCTTGCTTATTTAGCCGCCCTCGATACTTCCAGTTGTACCGACCCGATGAACCCACCAACTAAACCCATAAATTGAACCAACCCGCTGAATCAACACAATAAACCCACCCGCTGAACCCACCCATTGTATCCCCTGAAGGCCTGAACCCACCCACTAAACAAACCCACTAAACAAAACCATTATAATAAGCAATCCAAAACACCCCCTTGGTGTGTAGAATCTTTCAATGATATCAAACTACCTATTCTAATGGCCATCGTCATAACCGTATCTTACATATAAAGTAATATTTTTACAACCAAAGATAAAAGGTGGAAAAAAACTTATTTTGGACAAAGGAATCCCTTTCTCACCTTCAAGCTTTGATGATTCCAAGAAGTGTAATCCCTAGTTAAAGTCAGCTTCTAAGCTTGGTCCCAACATCTGATTGTGATTATATGTTTCACATCACTTGCAACAAAAAAGAATTAATAAGCATATGTTAGTTTGTTAAACCTCTTTTTTCGTTTGATCATTACAACTGCAAACAACATAATACCTGTGACAGCGTTCGAAGAAAGTGGAACGACATCCACGTTCCAATATGAAGTCACGAAAGTCTGAGAAAATAGGCAGTAATCATCATAGGCCTGCATGAAGGAGCCAAAGCTGTTTTATTTTTGAGCTCATGAATGTATAACACAAAAACAACAATAACGACACCAAAGGTATCTAAAACCAAAACTCATATGAAAAGGATCATACTTGTAAATATATTACTTACTTAGTTGCAGTCCCATGGTCAGACCAGAAATTTTTTTTCACAAAACGTTGCACGAAACCAGAAGCATTTTACGATACTGTATTCATTATTCCTTTTAACAAACTTTATTCACTAAAATTCATTGGAAAATGTTACTTTTAACAACACAGTAAGGTAATCCCAAACTAACCAACATAAAAAAAAAAAAAAAAAAAAAAAAAAAAAAAAAAAAAAAAAAAAAAAAAAAAACCCCAAATTCAGCAAAACCCCCAAAAATATGCCGAAACCCTAATCCCAAGAATCAACTATTACACATCTCAAACATGCAATTAAACACATAAAAAGTTAAGCAAACATAAATTAAGGATTCCACAGCTAGTAGCAGCAATTATCTCACAGAAAACGCAGAAGATGAAAATCCCCAAATACGACTGAATAATCTAGAATAGACTTTTAGATATATGATCAACAAATATGTGGCTAGGAAAAAAAATTACCTGTAGATAATAACATCCGGCTCAAAAAATAGCCACAAAATATGTATCCTCTCACAAAACACTGCACACCCATTAAAATATCTAAAAAATCAATTCCTGTAGATGATACTGTAGCGACACTCGCAACATTCACTATAGATGCCCCGAATTCGTTTCGGGGTGGGTCGGGATGCGGGCCTTATTCGCTCCACCGGATCGCTGGTAAACCGGACAAATGTGAGGGAGATGTGAGAAGGGGGAAAGTATTATCGGATCCGGGTTATACTAAGGGGAATGGATTTTGGGCTTACCGAACACAAACGGGCCAAAAAAGTGTGGGGGAAAATCACGGCTATTAGTATATTTGTATAATTATCCTCGATGTTATATTAACGTGGTAACACTTTTTGTGTTCATGACTTTGACGTTACCTAACTGCAATTTAAGACCTATTAGTTAAACATGAGTTACTTTGAGTAAAAATTGGTCAAACTGTGTGTTTGATGTAAAGTCTCGTTAGAATGGGTCAACCGACTCACCTCTTTATTTTAAATCCGAACTCGCTTAACCAAAAACCCTTGTCAACCACACCCCCGACAGAGCATTCGTTGCCACCCGCCGCAACGAGCTCTTAGTCAAAAAAGCATGTCCAAAACCAAAAGAGGTTCAACTTCAAATACTTGGTCCAAAAACCAACCAAAAGAAAGGTTCAAAGTTGAAACACCTCCCACCACATTTTCTTCCCAAACACCAATGACCATCATCATGACTCTCCGATACCCACCACCACTCCCACACCCCTTGACCCAAACACTCCCAATCCCCATTCCCAAACACCCCTTAAAAACCCAACACCGACACATAAAAACAAGAACAAGAACCAAAGCAGCAGTAACAGAATGGAGAGAATATGAACAAGCAGTCAAAGACAAAGATCTTGGTCGGGCCCTTCGATTCCTTAAAGAAACCCAACTTGTTGCTAAGGATGATGAGTTAAGGTTGTTGGAGGTGCAAAGAGATTGGGATGTGTTGGACACGTGTTTGAATGCTGATGATATGAGGCTTGTTGCTTCTGCTTATTCTTTTTTGAAGGATAAGGGGTTTTTGAGTTCTTTCGGGAAATATCGTAGCATTGGTAATGTTTCGTTAAATGCGAATATATTAATAGCTTGTTAGGCCCTGTTTATTTAGTTAGGATTGTTACTTAGGGTATTTAATATTTTGGTGTAGTGAGTACTTTGGATAGGCACATTGGTAGGTAGGTACTCATTTTAAGCACGATATAAGCTGAAAATTTGCTGCTTTATAGAGATGCAATAAGTCCAAAATTGGTTATAGAAAGAAATGTGATTTGAAGTTTGAACACCGCCAAATTTACTCCCTACCTATACATTAGTATAATAATATTTGTTTTTTTCGGTAACCATGGTTTCCGACCTTTTGGCGGACGAATTCACGGGGATTAAACCCATCCCCACCCAGACTCAATCTAGGTAAAGCCCATCCCTCCTTTTTCAAGAGATAGGCGTGACCTCTTCAGAGTTGTTTGCACCTAACAGGATTTGAACTTTAGACCTCACAGATTTTAGTGTGAGTCACAAGCCCTTTTACCACTAGGCCACCTTTGAGTGATTTAGTATAATATAATTGTTTAGTCTACTTATGTGTACCCTGAAGTGGCCATGCCAATCTTCTGAAAAGGAGGGCTTTACCCGGTTGATTATGAGTGGCGGATTCAAACCCCGTGGATTAGCCTGTCAAAGTAAAAGTCACTTTCAATGTTAAAATAACGTAGTAATTCTTATGAGAAAAGAAATTATATAAACACTTTTGTTCACCCTAAAACTCAATTTGATATTCTTTCATCAACGTAATTAATAAGTTGTTTGAATAAGCATCTCCAAACATCCGCTTAGAACACTAGTACTTGCCCCCACTACAAAATGTACAAAATGTTGGTCGATTTCTCAACATCCTTTGTATATGCGTGGAGGAGTATAAATGGATGATATATGAATAATGAAATGATGGCTCTAAATCTTGCCTAAAACAAGTAGTTATAGTCATCTCCCGCAAAAAGTACTTGTGTTGTCTGGGCTGCAGAGCTACGCTATGTCAACTAAGTCCTATAGTCCATGCCTGAAAACTTGAAAAAAGTATAATAACACTTAAAGAGCCGCAGACTTCAATTATACACACACACTAGCACACACATATGCACATAGTATCAAGTGTTTATATTAAGCTTATAATTCATGGACAATTATACACACACACTAGCACACGCATATGCACATAGTAATCAAGTGAATATACAACTGTCCATATGTCATTATGAATCATTGTTTTACAATTGCAGTTCTGGAGGGAACGAGAGATGTTACTCCAACTGTTTTGAAGTCTTCAACTGGTTTAGAAGGTACATATATTCCCTTTCATTTGAAACTCACATCCCCTGATCTTGCTATGATAGATATATTTGTGAATTTTTTTATAACAACAATTTTGACACTAAATCATATTCATTGTACAGTTTCCAAACTTTCACCAAAAAAGTGGGGTCTTTCAAGAAACTCAAGTATCGTTCTCGCTACATTTTTTGGTGGATTATCGTATCTGATAGACCATGGAGTCGACCTCAGACCTCAGTTAGCAGTTGTGTTAGGTTTAGCAATGGTAGACTCCATATTTCTTGGTGGGTCCTGTTTAGCCCAAATATCAAGTTATTGGCCTCCATACAAACGCCGTATACTTGTCCATGAAGCAGGACATCTACTAGTTGGTGAGTCATTATCACAAATTTATGTTCAAATTGATCAGAAACTTGTCTATTTTCATATTCGTGAAATGTGTTGTGATACTCCCAATATGAAATTGCAGCTTATCTCATGGGATGCCCCATTCGTGGCGTAATTTTAGATCCTATTGTTGCAATGCAAATGGGGATTCAAGGGCAGGTAAAATCTGTTTGGCCTGCAACTTGGCAGTTAGAACGTTAAAGTATAGTTTTAGCTCTAATGGTATACAATTTTCAATTGTGCAGGCAGGAACACAATTTTGGGACGAGAACCTTCAAAATGAGCTTGCTGAAGGCCGCCTCACCGGGGTTGCCTTTGACAGGTGGATATTCCATTCCATTAATTTATTTTGGATTGAAAAATCAGTAGTGTTAAGAGTTTGGTTCATGAGTTGTTACGATACATTAGATGACCAAAAGGGACACCCGGCGACTGAGGAAAGTGAGACACAATTATGAGATTAGAGTAGATGCCAACCATTAGGTTAGAATCAGGGGTAGTAACTATATTTTTTCTTCCGATATTTGTTGCTGCTTAAATGAAACCGCCTATCCAGAACTGATCTTTTAGCTCCTAAATAATCAGAAGCAGAAATTGTTTATTCAAACACTCAAACTAATTTACTGCTAGTCTGCGACTATATGAGTATATTTTCTTTGGTGATTCTTCCATGACATTTTCAGTATCTTCCATTTACGTGAATAATGCTTCAACTTCATACTAAATATAGATTGTTTTCTGATCAACCAATCCGAACCGACGTAAGACTCAACTTGTTAGATACAAGACCTTATGATACCCTATAACTCATTATCTTAACGAGTTTCAATTACTTTTCAGATACTGCATGGTTTTATTTGGCGGGATAGCAGCAGAAGCTCTTGTTTATGGTGAGGCGGAGGGTGGAGAAAATGACGAAAATCTATTTAGGAGCATTTGTCTACTTTTGGAACCACCGTTTTCTGTTGCTCAGGTAAACTACTAATCACCAATTTTTACTTTTTAGCAAGTTTACAATCATAGCAGACAATGATAATAAACCATGGATTTGTAATTGTGTTGAAACAGATGTCAAATCAAGCACGGTGGTCGGTTCTGCAGTCATATAATCTATTGAAATGGCATAAACATGCGCATCAAGTGGCTGTTAAAGCTTTAGAAAGTGGCGGTAGTCTGAGTGTAGTCATCAGAAGTATTGAGGAAGCAATGGCTACCAACAGATGATGCTTATGAGATGTAGTTAACATTATTTGTAAATATATATGTACATTTTGTAGTAACTATAGGTTGATTAGTGTGGTCATAAGTATAGATAAAAGTCGCGATTTGTTGATTGTAACGTTTGAAAGCTAGTTAGGTCAAAGCAAAATTTATCTACTGGTGTAATTCTCATAGAAGATTATATTATATCCAATGAAAAGTTATACAACGAATTTGTGTTTGTGAAACAAACAAGTATTTTATCTAGAGTTTGGAAAATGGGCTGGTCGGCTTGATGAAACTGGTGGTGGTGTTTATATTCATGTGATAAACTCCCATAACTTGTTCACAACCCGGTCATATACTGTCCAACATGTTAGATCGACATTTATCATCAAATAAGGAGTCCTTCCATGGTTGAGAGGGTTGAGTACAGTCTGCGTTGGCATTCACAAGCAATTACCCCACACACACAAAACCCCTCTAAAATGGCGCGTTTGACTTTATATTTAACTTAGCCATAGCTTAAATCATCTCCAGAAAAAAAAAATATATTTACACAAACTGACCAATATTCAGTTAGACCACCCGTAAAGGTAAAAGGTAGCAATATTGACGCGTGAGGCTTGTGGGTGCCTCACTAGGTGGGTATTGATTTCTTATGCGCAAATTATGACCATATACTAATGTCTCATCTTTCAGTTGAATCGAATAGTTGACCAAAAACATTTTTTGGATTGAAAGTTATATATTAAAACCCAACTGACTAAATTAGCTGATGTTTAGGTACTATTATTTATTAAAATTGTTTTCCACAAATGAAACTAAAGTGAAATGAGAAATATGAATATGTACTTATAATTCCATATGATGCGTTTGAGCCAGACAATGCAGGTGGACATTTCATTTTTGGATTTTTAAAGTGTCTTATTCAGAGCCTACACCATGCCACTCGTTCGAAAAGTAGAAAACTTTGTTTACTGCGTTATCCTTACTTCTGATGCATGTGAGAACACAAAGAAACTTTACTATGGAGTACTTCATTACACCAACGTGTTAATTACTGCCCATAAGACATAAGTGTTATTCTTTTCAACAAATTATTAATTAGAAAAACATGTGAAAAGCACGCGACTGGAGTTCTTATCTAACAAATTTATTCTTGGTAGTTATGAGCACCATAGCCATGCTATAAGTTATGCCTTAAAACTTTTGCTAAAGGCATATCACGGCCTCATTAGTGACAGATTCAAATATTGTCTGCTACTGGTTCTTATCTAGGTAATACAAATGAAACAAAAGCAGATTGAGGAGTAAGTAGTTTTTTTAATTTACACATCAAACATGCCACAAACAATGATCCCTGTCTCGTGAACTTTATAGTTTTGGTAAAACATATAAATGGGTGTATGACCATCAAATAACAGAAACGTGATGAATTGTATTGAAGGTTCAACCCATGACTGTTCTTGAAACTGAACCGGAATAACCAAACTCATTTCGACCCATTACAGTAAAACCCCTATAAATTAATATTTCGGTAAATTAGTACCAGAAACCAATGATAACGTTTTAAATGATTTGCACCAGAAACCATGAAACTTGAATTCTACCGTCATTATTACTGATTTACTGAATTTTTCGGTTGTTATATAGAGTACCATCAGGTCATCAACTGAAATTAATCTTAAATTATCTCACAACCGCCGTTACAGAAAAGCAATAAAAGTACTATCATGCTGTAAATCAGTTCAACTAAATTAGATGGCAAAACGATGTAACCATGTGTTATTTACTTTGACAATGATATTGTTTGTCTACAAGTCTAGCAATACAACACAATGATATAAATGAATTATAACAGCAGATCCGACACTACAATATCAGCAGCTATGTATCTCAGAACATCCAGCTGCCTCCAAGCATAACATTCCAATTGCATCTAGAAATATGGAAGAAAAAAGAACAAAACACTGTTTAACATTTTGCACAATCTGGTGAAATTGGAAAACATGTAAAACACTTGCCTTTCAGAAAATAACTTTATTTGCCCATATAAACACTTCTTCTCTTGTTTCGCCTCTTCAAGATCATATGCTCCCCTGCATCAGCAATTGCATTCAGCCAGTTTGTTCTTGTGGTTGATAACATGAGATAGCCTATCACCAATCCAATTATGGTTCCACATCCATGTCCCACCATCACCATTTTCCATGTAAATCCACTCTCCTCGTCGACATCATCTTCAACTTGTAACAATGGAAACCCAAAGAGTACTGAATTCTCTCCAAAGGAAGTGCTAAATGTGCTGAACTATAGGCCTCTTGGTAACGTCCTACAAGATGGTTTTGTGAGAGATTCAACACTTCAAGAGTGTTGATGTGTGCAAGACTTTGTGGGATCTCTCCAGAGTTAGTTCCAAGATAGGTCTAACGACTCAATCTCTGTGAAATTCCGCAAAGCATGTGGAATTGGACCAATGAGGCTGTTGTGGGACAAGTTGAGCACTATTAGTGAATTCAGATCAATAATTGTGTATTCAACTGAAATTTGTGGAAAATCTTGATTCACCCCTTTCACCGCAACGAGTGAGTAATCACAAACATCTAATTTAATGCTTTACTAACGTGCAGAACACACTGGGTGGTCAAATTAGATATACTAGAAGACACACTATTAATAATCATGCTTTCATTAACACAAATTCATTTCTACTGCAACTTACAGTTCATACTAATGAGAAGCATATTGTTTTGCCAAAGGCAAAGCCGTATCAGTACCTACAAACACTAGTACTCAGATCCAGGATCCCATTAAATAAACTTTATAGTATAAAAATAAGCAAATGTGTGTTGCCTTTCCATATGAACATCATGCTACGAAAACGGCTGCTCCAAAAATTTCACATTATTAGGCTTTGATCTGATGAAACAATTGCGTCAACACATGACATGAAAAGTGTTATGTAACACCCCCAATTCATGGTTGCAGCGGAATTCGAACTGGGTGTTACTTGACGGCACAATAGTCACAATAATAGAAAACGAACTCCAATTGAGTCGTTTTAAAAGATGTATCATTCAAATTATATAAATATCAGAGGTTACAAAATGAGGTCCCAATTGGTTCCATGTTTACAAATCACATTAAGTGAGTTTTTGAATGATAATAAAATTTATAGCCCTCTTGAACATCCGTGCTCTTCCGTGCCATCCTTGATCGTCATGAACCTGAAATACATGCTTGAGAGGTCAACACAAAGGTTGAGTGATATTCATAGAGTTTGTTAAATCGTTTGAACACAATGTGTTGGTAGTTAAATCGTTTGAACACCATAATCGTAGTGTTTGTAGGTAAATCGTTTGAACACAATAATCGTAGTGTGAGCTGTAGACTCACACCAATGTTTGGAAAACAAAACAGGTAGGCTACGTTATTATACGCCCATAAAATGTATTATACACTAAGCTTATGAAACCAAAACGTTAACGTGTACCAATATCGATTGGCAGATTTTATCCCGGTAGGTACTTTGCCGTCATACCTAATGTCTCAAATATTAATGCATTTGTTTGAACTAATCAAAACAAATGGGATTCGTCAATCCCAATAGGCCTATTCACAATATTCGCGCTCACTTGCAAGTAACCCTCGCAAGTGATTAAATGGTTCATACTAAGGGATCTTGGTTTGGCAAGGATGTTACTTAGTGATAATAAAACATAGTCGAATAACATACAGTAGAAAGCATTGTGTTCGATTTTAGAGATAGCATGTATTCCCCCCAAGGAATTGTAAAACAATTAAGTAATGGAAAGTGGGGCTATGAACTCACCTTAAGTAAAATAGCAAGTAATGAATGTAACGGTTGAATCGTGAAGGTTTCTACGAGCAACCTATAATAGAATGTTGTGACTTAGGATTTGAGTAATGAATATGAATAAGTGCCTATATATATATCTTGCATTTAGTCCATGATGTGGTATGATGTATATTGTAAGTCTTTGAAAGAAAAGATTCATGAACATGTATGTTTTGTATATCGTTTACTACCGTTCGGGCCGACATAATTCAGAAGTCATGTTAGTAAGCGTTCGAGGAGCCAGGACACTTTAACTCGTAAATCCACAACTCAACTCGACGGCTTACATAATGAACTCCTCACATGAGGCTCCCTACTATTGTAGTAGTTGATGAAATATATAGATATAAGTTTTGATCCGAAAAGTTACATGTCCGATACTTGAATAAACTTAGGAAAGTTTATTTGTACATGAAGATTGTTATTAGGGGTAGTCTCATAAGTCTTGTATGACCATTTATCTTTGTAATATCTCATGGTTCCTTTTAAGTGAAGTAGATCTAAATTGTTTGTTCAAGTTATCGTCAACTCTTTGTTTCATGTTTACGCCTAAGTAAGCTTATATGGTCATTTCGTCATGGCCTTGCCATGACCTTTGGTCCTTGTTCCAAGGTCATGAGACACAACCTTGGCTCTAGCCATGGTTGTGGTCTTGACTATAGGTCATAAGACCTCTTGTTCCTTTTAAAGTATAACCATAATCTAGTGACTTTCGCCTAAAAATGGGCTGTTTTGAATTTGAAGAATTTTATCACTCGGAAAGCGTTTTTAGGGCTCGAGCTTCTTTGTTCCTGAACGAAAACATCGTTCCGGACAACTTTCGTGTTTTAACTTTTTGATGAATCGGACCAGAAGTATGACTTCCAAAAAGTCAGAATGCGATTCAGTAAGGTTTAGGCAGTTTTGCCGGAAATCTTTGGTAACTTCAAATGGGCGTAACTTTTGACTCGTATACTCGTTTTAGGTGGTTCAAATTGCTATGGTTTCCTTGTTAGGTCCTCTACTGCAATATGTAATGATCCAACATCATATTTTTACCATTTTGGTCGTGGTTCTCCAAGAAAGTCACTAGTTTACTTGTTTGAATAACATAAGTTACATATATGTATCAATACTTGTTTTACTCACTTTTATACATCATGGACATGAATACAAGACATAATATAGCATGAATAATATGTAAATAACATGAACATGATTATTCAACAAGAAGCATGTTAGGGTTTGGCTTACAACTTTTGGCTTTCAAAGATGAAAGGAAGTTAACATGTAAGGATAGGACTTTGATAGACTTGCTTCAACCCACTTCACTTCATGCAATCTTTCTACTCTTGTAATCTTGAAAGAGAGATGATGAAAATTGAGGTGACTTGAGTGGATTCAAACTCAAGAGAAATCACCAAAGTTTCTAAGGATTTGAAGTAGTTTTGATGAATCAAAACTAAACTAGGGTTTATGTATGGATATAGCACTTGATTTCTTGGATGGAACTTGAAGTAAATGAGCTAAGGATGAGATGATGGTGTGTTTTTATGTGTGTGGGTCGTTGGAATGGCCTAGGAGGGGAAGAGAAGGCTTAAATAAGGTCTTGAGGAGGTTAGAACCTTGACTAGTCAACACTTGCTCACCAAGTTGAACACATGTTCACATCTTAAGGCTTAAAGCATGGGATTAAGCCACCTAGGGGCTGAATCCCCCCCTAAGTCGGTTTGCCAACCTTGGGGAGCAAGGGTGGACTTTTGATGATATTATCCAAGTTATTGAGTTAGTTTTGGCTCCGTAAAATGCTAACCGTAAATGGTTAAGCCACGAAACGTAAAACCGGGTATCGTAAAAATACGAAACTTGTAGGAATGATTAAACTTGTCAAAATACTCCATAATAAAATATAAAATGAGTGGTAGGTTCCATTTGGGTGGTAAAACCCTGCTAAAAACTGGAAACACGGTTCTAAAACGCGTAATACGTAAAACGTACGAATATTGCGTAAAATTGAGAAAAGTAAAATGTTACTTTTCTAATGTTATAAAAATGATTTAAAATGACTTATAATGTCTAGACTGGGCTCAGTCTAGTGTCGGTTGGTATTAAATGTCTTTTAGACATCAAACCGTAAGCCTAAAAATCACGAAATGACTTATAACATCAAGGGATCATTTTTGGTCAATGGAGGAGGGAAAGAATATGTTGACTTTTTCTAATAAGTTGAAAACTCAAAAAGTCTTAGAAACGCGTTTTGTGGTCTCACGGTTAATCGCCCAAATGGTTAAGCGTGCTCATGCGAGAGTAGTACAGGCATGGGTGACCTGCTGGGAAGTTTTTGGTCATGTTTTTCTCAGTCACGATTAATTCTCAAATAAATCATGAGTGTGTCAAACATTTTTCTGATGTGGGGTCACCTGACGGGATTGAATTTCGTTGTGTGTAGAATTTCTGATTGACAACACCCCCAATTCATGGTTGCAGCGGAATTCGAACTGGGTGTTACTTGACGGCACAATAGTCACAATAATAGAAAACGAACTCCAATTGAGTCGTTTTAAAAGATGTATCATTCAAATTATATAAATATCAGAGGTTACAAAATGAGGTCCCAATTGGTTCCATGTTTACAAATCACATTAAGTGAGTTTTTGAATGATAATAAAATTTATAGCCCTCTTGAACATCCGTGCTCTTCCGTGCCATCCTTGATCGTCATGAACCTGAAATACATGCTTGAGAGGTCAACACAAAGGTTGAGTGATATTCATAGAGTTTGTTAAATCGTTTGAACACAATGTGTTGGTAGTTAAATCGTTTGAACACCATAATCGTAGTGTTTGTAGGTAAATCGTTTGAACACAATAATCGTAGTGTGAGCTGTAGACTCACACCAATGTTTGGAAAACAAAACAGGTAGGCTACGTTATTATACGCCCATAAAATGTATTATACACTAAGCTTATGAAACCAAAACGTTAACGTGTACCAATATCGATTGGCAGATTTTATCCCGGTAGGTACTTTGCCGTCATACCTAATGTCTCAAATATTAATGCATTTGTTTGAACTAATCAAAACAAATGGGATTCGTCAATCCCAATAGGCCTATTCACAATATTCGCGCTCACTTGCAAGTAACCCTCGCAAGTGATTAAATGGTTCATACTAAGGGATCTTGGTTTGGCAAGGATGTTACTTAGTGATAATAAAACATAGTCGAATAACATACAGTAGAAAGCATTGTGTTCGATTTTAGAGATAGCATGTATTCCCCCCAAGGAATTGTAAAACAATTAAGTAATGGAAAGTGGGGCTATGAACTCACCTTAAGTAAAATAGCAAGTAATGAATGTAACGGTTGAATCGTGAAGGTTTCTACGAGCAACCTATAATAGAATGTTGTGACTTAGGATTTGAGTAATGAATATGAATAAGTGCCTATATATATATCTTGCATTTAGTCCATGATGTGGTATGATGTATATTGTAAGTCTTTGAAAGAAAAGATTCATGAACATGTATGTTTTGTATATCGTTTACTACCGTTCGGGCCGACATAATTCAGAAGTCATGTTAGTAAGCGTTCGAGGAGCCAGGACACTTTAACTCGTAAATCCACAACTCAACTCGACGGCTTACATAATGAACTCCTCACATGAGGCTCCCTACTATTGTAGTAGTTGATGAAATATATAGATATAAGTTTTGATCCGAAAAGTTACATGTCCGATACTTGAATAAACTTAGGAAAGTTTATTTGTACATGAAGATTGTTATTAGGGGTAGTCTCATAAGTCTTGTATGACCATTTATCTTTGTAATATCTCATGGTTCCTTTTAAGTGAAGTAGATCCAAATTGTTTGTTCAAGTTATCGTCAACTCTTTGTTTCATGTTTACGCCTAAGTAAGCTTATATGGTCATTTCGTCATGGCCTTGCCATGACCTTTGGTCCTTGTTCCAAGGTCATGAGACACAACCTTGGCTCTAGCCATGGTTGTGGTCTTGACTATAGGTCATAAGACCTCTTGTTCCTTTTAAAGTATAACCATAATCTAGTGACTTTCGCCTAAAAATGGGCTGTTTTGAATTTGAAGAATTTTATCACTCGGAAAGCGTTTTCAGGGCTCGAGCTTCTTTGTTCCTGAACGAAAACATCGTTCCGGACAACTTTCGTGTTTTAACTTTTTGATGAATCGGACCAGAAGTATGACTTCCAAAAAGTCAGAATGCGATTCAGTAAGGTTTAGGCAGTTTTGCCGGAAATCTTTGGTAACTTCAAATGGGCGTAACTTTTGACTCGTATACTCGTTTTAGGTGGTTCAAATTGCTATGGTTTCCTTGTTAGGTCCTCTACTGCAATATGTAATGATCCAACATCATATTTTTACCATTTTGGTCGTGGTTCTCCAAGAAAGTCACTAGTTTACTTGTTTGAATAACATAAGTTACATATATGTATCAATACTTGTTTTACTCACTTTTATACATCATGGACATGAATACAAGACATAATATAGCATGAATAATATGTAAATAACATGAACATGATTATTCAACAAGAAGCATGTTAGGGTTTGGCTTACAACTTTTGGCTTTCAAAGATGAAAGGAAGTTAACATGTAAGGATAGGACTTTGATAGACTTGCTTCAACCCACTTCACTTCATGCAATCTTTCTACTCTTGTAATCTTGAAAGAGAGATGATGAAAATTGAGGTGACTTGAGTGGATTCAAACTCAAGAGAAATCACCAAAGTTTCTAAGGATTTGAAGTAGTTTTGATGAATCAAAACTAAACTAGGGTTTATGTATGGATATAGCACTTGATTTCTTGGATGGAACTTGAAGTAAATGAGCTAAGGATGAGATGATGGTGTGTTTTTATGTGTGTGGGTCGTTGGAATGGCCTAGGAGGGGAAGAGAAGGCTTAAATAAGGTCTTGAGGAGGTTAGAACCTTGACTAGTCAACACTTGCTCACCAAGTTGAACACATGTTCACATCTTAAGGCTTAAAGCATGGGATTAAGCCACCTAGGGGCTGAATCCCCCCCTAAGTCGGTTTGCCAACCTTGGGGAGCAAGGGTGGACTTTTGATGATATTATCCAAGTTATTGAGTTAGTTTTGGCTCCGTAAAATGCTAACCGTAAATGGTTAAGCCACGAAACGTAAAACCGGGTATCGTAAAAATACGAAACTTGTAGGAATGATTAAACTTGTCAAAATACTCCATAATAAAATATAAAATGAGTGGTAGGTTCCATTTGGGTGGTAAAACCCTGCTAAAAACTGGAAACACGGTTCTAAAACGCGTAATACGTAAAACGTACGAATATTGCGTAAAATTGAGAAAAGTAAAATGTTACTTTTCTAATGTTATAAAAATGATTTAAAATGACTTATAATGTCTAGACTGGGCTCAGTCTAGTGTCGGTTGGTATTAAATGTCTTTTAGACATCAAACCGTAAGCCTAAAAATCACGAAATGACTTATAACATCAAGGGATCATTTTTGGTCAATGGAGGAGGGAAAGAATATGTTGACTTTTTCTAATAAGTTGAAAACTCAAAAAGTCTTAGAAACGCGTTTTGTGGTCTCACGGTTAATCGCCCAAATGGTTAAGCGTGCTCATGCGAGAGTAGTACAGGCATGGGTGACCTGCTGGGAAGTTTTTGGTCATGTTTTTCTCAGTCACGATTAATTCTCAAATAAATCATGAGTGTGTCAAACATTTTTCTGATGTGGGGTCACCTGACGGGATTGAATTTCGTTGTGTGTAGAATTTCTGATTGACGTTTTACCCTAAAACGTGTAATTCCGTGTAATTCCTTAATAACTTTCAAGAAAATGATCTGACGAATGTCAAACATTTAATTTGCCATGGAAATGATTTATCACTCGAGAATATCAAATAAAAATCAACTTTAGGGAAAGTTTCGGGAAAAATGAATAGTAAAAGTGAATAGTGAAATTTTCCGGGAATGGTAATTAACCTGAAATTGCGAATTGTTACAGTCTCTACCCCTTACGGGGAACTTCGTCCCGAAGTTCTATGTGTGTCATATGTTGGAGTGGTGTCGATAAAGATGTGTGGTTACTTATGAGGACCAAAGTCTGGAATTACTAGTGATGTAGTTTGATTTGTCTCAGAATATGGTGTGTCAATAGAGATTGATAACATGGTTGAATATCAGTAGAGATCCATATAATAGTCGAATATCAAAGAAAATTGATATAGCAGTCGATTATTAATAGAAATTGATATAGTAGTTGTACAGAAATTGATATAGTTAAATATCAAAATGGAAATTGATATAGTTGTCAAGTATCAATAGCAATTGATATAACAGTTGAACAACAATAGCAATTTACATAGGAATCCAATAAATGGAAATTGATATATGAATCGAATCATGAAATAAGCGTTGAACATGTGGTTGGACCAAGTCCTGTTTGAATTGTATGGCTGCCCATGCATATGGTTACATGGCTTCGCAATGAGTTTGGTACGACTGCGCATGCGTATGGTTACATGGCCCCGTAATGAGTTTGGTACGACTGCACATGCATATGGTTACATGGCCTCGCAACGAGTTTGTTTGTTATTGCACTATCATTATGAAAACCATAGTGTAAACCTCGTACTAATGGAAATTGGGATAGTCGTTGCAATCATAGCCTAGTAGGTAATCGGTTGTTGTACCTAGTGTTTATGTCATGGTTTGAAGCGATGTCGGTGAAAAGATAGGATTTCTTGTGGCGAATAAAATGTAGGTATCATGCCATACCCGAGCAATGTAATGTAGGTATCAAGCCATACCCGAGCAATGTAATGTAGGTATCAAGCCATACCCGAGCAATGTAATATAGGTTGACTTCATACTTATGTTATTTCGGATATAATTAAGCCCACTTGTTTATAATTCTTTATTTACATAGAGAGGCATCCCAAACAATGTAACTAAAGGAATATAAACGTATGGTTCGATGATTTATAATTTCTTTATTTAAATGAAAAGGCATCCCAATCCATTCAAATAAGGACATTATAAATCATCCTACTCAAGAATTCCCGACACAACATTCATACTTAGCCGGTGAGTTATAAGGTAGTGTATTACGAGATGACACTGGTGTAGCAAAAGTACAAGATGAATATTCAATCTTGTAAAGCTGATAAGGGTGCTTGTGGTGTAACTAAGGATGATTTGAGCTTTAAAAGTGCATCAAAATCTGTTAATGAGCTTGTGTTTGCCACGGTTGTGAAGGTAATGTTGTGATATGTTGATGAACAAAAGTGCTTAGTGTATGCTTAACATTAATACTCTTAGGTATAGATGTTGAGTTTGCTTTAAAAATCTTAAGAGATTTTTAAAAGTTTATGATGGAATGGTATCCTTAGGACCTAAACAGGATAGTACTTCTACAGGATGAAAAGAATAATTGATAACTATCCCAAGATAGTAGTTCGGATTATCTCATAAATGAAAAATTTCAAGAATGAATTTAGGTAGTACAAATAAGGTGTTAAGATTTCGCTGAGTGGTAAGACACTATCGTGTCTCTAGATTGTTTTAATGTATTCTGGTGGTTTATCGTGTTCATGTAGGAAATCAATCTAAACATAACCCTAGTACAACTACTCTCAGTATTTGGAAATTTTAAGTCGAATATAGTTAGTCAGACTATATTCCACTGTCCCTAGGTTAAATATAGGTGACTAGTCTATATTTAGCCAAGGTTCGATAAAATTTTCAAATACTTAAACTAGGTATACTTTTGATATGTCCGTTGCTTTCGGGAAACTGTTCACTAAACAAAGGCGATGTCAAATCCTTAAGTTGCAAGTCCCGCCAATACAAGACTTGTAACGTATGTTTTCATATTCCATTGCATAGAAGGTAGTAAGGGTAGATACGTATGGAAAGGAAGTTTTAAGTAGTTCTAAAATAGAACATACTTGGCCAGGATCACGAACTTTTAATAATGAAGGTTTCATAAGAAAACTTTGATGAATGTAGAGAAAGTTCAGCTTTTGTCGATGATGGATTAGTTTGTCCTTTAGAAATCTCATATTTCTTATTTTGAAATCGATAGATTGTGACGGGTTTTTGATATCATAAGAAATGATATTGATGATGTGATGGAATAATTCTAGAGACCATTTGCACAAAACACAATGTCTCGGAAGTAGGTTAGACCATTGTGCAATTCACAATGTCTGGGAAGTAGGTTAGGTCATTGTGTGACTCAAAACATTTGAGAAATGATTAAGACCATTGTATCATACAATGTCTTGGAAAATGAATGAGACCATTGTATCTCACAATGTCTTGGAAAATGAATGAGACCATTGTAATTAGTTACAATGTCTTGGACATATAATGTTGGAGTAGGAACATGATTGGGAGAGTGTGGCTGTGCCGAAATGCCTTAGAATAGGCATACACAGATATGTTTAGTCCATTGTTTAGATAAATGATTGAAAATAAACCGAGTTTATATATCAATATACTAATATGTTCATGTAGCATAAAATGCCTAGTGTGTATATATCAATATACAAATATGTGTTCATGTAGCATAAAATGCCTAGTGTGTATATATCAATATACTTATATGTGTTCATTTAGCATAAAATGCTTAGTGTGTATATATCAATATACTAATATGTGTTCATGTAGCATAAAATGCTTAGTGTGTATATATCAATATACTAATATGTTTGTGAAGCATAACATGCTTACTAAGTCCATAATCGTCTGGAGGATGGAAGACACGGAGAGCGGAAGGCTATAAAATGTTTTTGTTTGTGATTGTAGTTATAGTTTAGGTCTCACTTAGACCCGTTTCTCTATAACCATGGCTCTGGTACCAATCTGTAACACCCCCAATTCATGGTTGCAGCGGAATTCGAACTGGGTGTTACTTGACGGCACAATAGTCACAATAATAGAAAACGAACTCCAATTGAGTCGTTTTAAAAGATGTATCATTCAAATTATATAAATATCAGAGGTTACAAAATGAGGTCCCAATTGGTTCCATGTTTACAAATCACATTAAGTGAGTTTTTGAATGATAATAAAATTTATAGCCCTCTTGAACATCCGTGCTCTTCCGTGCCATCCTTGATCGTCATGAACCTGAAATACATGCTTGAGAGGTCAACACAAAGGTTGAGTGATATTCATAGAGTTTGTTAAATCGTTTGAACACAATGTGTTGGTAGTTAAATCGTTTGAACACCATAATCGTAGTGTTTGTAGGTAAATCGTTTGAACACAATAATCGTAGTGTGAGCTGTAGACTCACACCAATGTTTGGAAAACAAAACAGGTAGGCTACGTTATTATAGGCCCATAAAATGTATTATACACTAAGCTTATGAAACCAAAACGTTAACGTGTACCAATATCGATTGGCAGATTTTATCCCGGTAGGTACTTTGCCGTCATACCTAATGTCTCAAATATTAATGCATTTGTTTGAACTAATCAAAACAAATGGGATTCGTCAATCCCAATAGGCCTATTCACAATATTCGCGCTCACTTGCAAGTAACCCTCGCAAGTGATTAAATGGTTCATACTAAGGGATCTTGGTTTGGCAAGGATGTTACTTAGTGATAATAAAACATAGTCGAATAACATACAGTAGAAAGCATTGTGTTCGATTTTAGAGATAGCATGTATTCCCCCCAAGGAATTGTAA
This sequence comes from Artemisia argyi, assembly GCA_030686995.1. Lineage (NCBI taxonomy): Eukaryota > Viridiplantae > Streptophyta > Magnoliopsida > Asterales > Asteraceae > Artemisia > Artemisia argyi. The sequence goes on along the minus strand of CM060702.1, from coordinate 17,008,702 downwards.
AACAATTAAGTAATGGAAAGTGGGGCTATGAACTCACCTTAAGTAAAATAGCAAGTAATGAATGTAACGGTTGAATCGTGAAGGTTTCTACGAGCAACCTATAATAGAATGTTGTGACTTAGGATTTGAGTAATGAATATGAATAAGTGCCTATATATATATCTTGCATTTAGTCCATGATGTGGTATGATGTATATTGTAAGTCTTTGAAAGAAAAGATTCATGAACATGTATGTTTTATTATCACTAAGTAACATCCTTGCCAAACCAAGATCCCTTAGTATGAACCATTTAATCACTTGCGAGGGTTACTTGCAAGTGAGCGCGAATATTGTGAATAGGCCTATTGGGATTGACGAATCCCATTTGTTTTGATTAGTTCAAACAAATGCATTAATATTTGAGACATTAGGTATGACGGCAAAGTACCTACCGGGATAAAATCTGCCAATCGATATTGGTACACGTTAACGTTTTGGTTTCATAAGCTTAGTGTATAATACATTTTATGGGCGTATAATAACGTAGCCTACCTGTTTTGTTTTCCAAACATTGGTGTGAGTCTACAGCTCACACTACGATTATTGTGTTCAAACGATTTACCTACAAACACTACGATTATGGTGTTCAAACGATTTAACTACCAACACATTGTGTTCAAACGATTTAACAAACTCTATGAATATCACTCAACCTTTGTGTTGACCTCTCAAGCATGTATTTCAGGTTCATGACGATCAAGGATGGCACGGAAGAGCACGGATGTTCAAGAGGGCTATAAATTTTATTATCATTCAAAAACTCACTTAATGTGATTTGTAAACATGGAACCAATTGGGACCTCATTTTGTAACCTCTGATATTTATATAATTTGAATGATACATCTTTTAAAACGACTCAATTGGAGTTCGTTTTCTATTATTGTGACTATTGTGTCGTCAAGTAACACCCAGTTCGAATTCCGCTGCAACCATGAATTGGGGGTGTTACATGTTATGCAAATCCAAAATGGTTGTATAATTAACATGAAGGTCAACAACATTAATACACAATCACCCAATGACCAAGTAAAATATATTATTATTAACAAGACACTAATATTACATACAACAATAAATCAAAGATACAAAACACAAACATCGTAATTAAGAACTGATATACAACTGCATAATTCAAAAGGTCCCAGACCTCCTCAAACTCCTCTACCTGCCTCATAAATATTTTTATAATCTAACGTCATTTCCTTATATATACGTGTCTTCTCTTCTTCTTCTTCAAGACCAAACTCTCTGCTGCATCAGCAATTGCATTGAACCATTTGACTTTTCTTGTTGACAACATTAGATATCCCATCACCAAACCAAGTATGGTTCCACATCCATATCCCAACGTCACCACTTCCCACGTAAACCCACTTTCTTCATCACTTTCAAGTTGTGGTTCATGTGAATGCTCACTACACTTTGGCAGTGGAGTCCCACAGAGGTTTGGATTCCCACCAAAAGAGTTCCCTTCAAATGTTCTGAACTGAGGTCCTTCTGGTATACGACCCACAAGATCATTTTGCGAGAGATTTAACACTTCAAGGGTCTTGATGTCTGCAAGGCTTTGTGGGATCTTTCCTGAGAGTTGGTTCCAAGATAGGTCTAACGACTCAATCTCTATGAGATTCCCTAGAGCATGTGGAATTGGACCAATGAGGCTGTTGTGGGACAAGTTGAGCACTATTAGCGAAGTTAGACCACCTATGACGTTTGGAATCTGATCTTCAAATGAGTTATTGGACATATCAATAATTGTGTAGTCAACCGAAATTTGTGGAAAATCTAGATTCACCCCTTTCACCGCAACAACGACTGAGTAATACTTTCGACCCATGTATAAATATTGTGGTGTTTTACTGCTTTTAGCAGCATTCTTCATGGAGTTGAAATTTTGAAAATATTTTGCAGGGAGTTGACCTACAAACCTATTATGAGATAAGTCAAGAACTCGAAGACTTGAAAAGGGAGAATCAACAGTTGCAGAGCATTGAATGTGTCCCTGAAAGTTGTTTGATTTGAGGACAAGTGCCTGCAAATATGGAAGATCTCCTAACCAACCAGGGAATGTACCATTCAAGTGGTTGTTTCCAAGATCAAGCACACTCAAGAATTGGCATTTGGACAAGCAAGTTGGCACCTCTCCAGTTAATTGATTTCCATTCAAACTAAGCCCTTCTAATCTTCCATAATCCTCACATATCTTTGGAATTGTTCCTTGAAAGTTATTGTTCCCCATATCTATCATTTCAAGAGATGAGATATTTCCAAGGCATTGTGGAATCAATCCACCAAAGCGATTATTGGACATATCCAAATAATATAGATGGCTCATGTTGCAAATTGATGGAGGGAATGGCCCTTCAATCAAGTTGGACTGCAGGTAAAGTTCTCCTAGTCCATACCATTGAAATTGTGGCAAGCATGTTATCAAGTTATGTGAGAGATTCAAACGATACAGCCCATGAGTACCTCCTATCTCCCCAGCCCAATGAGGAATTTGGCCATGGATTTCGTTGCTTGAGAGATCTAACTCTACAAGTTGTTTCATGGCTCGAAATGAATTTGGAAACACCTTTAGCTTACAAGAGGCCAAATTTAAGTATCTAAAACCAGGGCTGACATGATAATGATTGGTATTTTTTGTGGTAACAGAGAAACCACTGTAAGAGAGATCGAGAGATTCAAGGTTTGTGAGGCTTGATAACAATGTATCCAACTCCCATTCACCACTAAAATTACTAAATGAAAGCCGTAGAACAGAGAGGTTGGTGAGGTTAAGAAATGTTTGTACATCAATATGCCCAACTAACTGATTGTTGCGACTGAGATCTAACCCTGTTAACGATGGAAGAGAAAATGACTCAAACGGTACATTTCCACTGAACATGTTATCAGATAGATCGAGATATTGTAAAGAGGGGGAAGTAAACAACCAAGATGGCAATGTCCCATTAAGTATATTATATGATAATCTCAGATAAGTAAGGTGAGTTAGGTTAACTGAGATATACGAAGGGATATCACCTGTGAAATAGTTACTTCTCAAGTCAAGTGTTTCCAAAGAATGAAGATTGAAAATGTAATGAGGTAATTTTCCTTGCAATTCAGTGGAGTGGAGATTTAGTAATTTCAAAGAAGAAGAGATGTTAAGACTCGTAGGTAAAACCGAAGAGATATTAACTTCTTCAAGTGAAAGTTCCTCCAAATTAGTAAAATTTCGAAAAATATTGATGAAAACATCTGGTCTAAGCTTCAAATCATAATCATAATAATAATTGAAAGAGAGATCCAGAGAGACCAATTTATGAAGGAGTGAGATCTCCGGCGGGACTTGGCCAGAAAAATAACAATGAGAGAGGTTGAGATGAGTGAGACTATTTGAAAACCTTCCTATTTCACGTGGAATTTGGGAACCACCTAAATAATTGTAAGCAAGATTGAGTGTTTGAAGGTGAGGAAGGTTGAAGAGGGAGCTGTTAGGATGGATGGTACCCCTTAGCATTCCGCAACTAACGTCAATGCCGATAACGTCACCTGTGGAGTCGTCGCAAGTAACACCAGCCCAGTTACAGCAATCTGAATTTGTTTTCCAGTTCATCATTTTTGGATAATAATCATGATGACAGTAGAAATCAAAGAAACCGCCTGTGTAATTGATGGATGAAAGGTTAAGTTTAAAGAGAAGCAAAGCTTCACTCTGTTTTGCAGAGCATTTGTGAATATTATTATTCAAAGAAGTGGAAGAAGCAAAAGTGGTGAAACAAAAGAAAATGAAAAAGATGCTGAACAGTTTTGAACAAGCCATATTGTTTTATTTTTAATTGCTATAAAAACTCACAATTGCTACAAATATATATACTAATACGTATAAGAATATTCTCCTAGTTGCTTTCACAATAATATATGATTCAGAATATATTATTCATTAGCGTATCACTTGGGAAATTGGGTTGCTCGAGTCTATTTATTGACTCTAAACTTTAATTCAGAATATATTATGCAAATATTTCCAACTTTTGAATGCAATAGAGAAGACTCGGTCAATGAAATATTGTAGTCCACAACAATATTAATATAATTGCTTTCATGATAAGATAGATGGAAATATGTTTGTGGTTTAGTTTCATTGATAAACGTATCACTTGGGTTATACAACTGTATTGATCGATCTTTGTCAAATTATGAAAAATTTTAAACTTTGGGTTATTACGAAAGAAAAGAATCGTTCAATGAAAATTTTGTGGTCCACCATAATGTTTGTCAGCAAAAAATTTTATAGAGATTCTTGTGTATTAGATTTTTGGGAACCAAAAAAGCCAACTTACATTTATGATCAGAGTCACATTATACAACTCTTTTAATTTGATAGTCCCACAATTTTCAATTCATTTTTTATTGTGCAAAATTTATAAACTTCAAATTGACATAAAGAAAAATAACACCTGTTATTGGAACTTTATTCTCGTTACTTTTTTACTGGGATTTCAGTATTACGCTTAGAAATTATTAAAATTTACAAACAAATGCTTGCATAGTGGTTTTTTGAGGTTTTCTAGTTTACTAATGGTGCAGGTCTTTATGTTGGTGTTGTTTCTACGCGTGCATAGGCTTTTCTGATGGCATTTGTTTCTGTGTACAGAGAAATCTAAGGGTCTTCTACTCTTCTTTACTCATTTTACGTTTACATAGACTTTTGGAATGAACCAACTCACAATAGTGTTTGAAAATAGTGCTTTAAGAAAAAGCAAAACGCTAAACGCTACTTCTCAAATGAGCTTTTAATATTCACGGCTAAACACTAAGCGCTTTTAAATGTTCTTAAAAGCTCCTTGCCAAACATATCCTTATTATGCTAGGTAGTACTTTTTTTGCGGATTATGTATGTTGTTAAATTGTTTAGCATTTGGTGAATTTATGTTCAAGGGTGTTTGTGACTGCTATGCTTAGTAGATATATTGGATTGGTATGGGATTACTAACTAATCTTTTGGTGAGATGAATACGTTTTAATAAGCACATTGGTAGGTACTCATTTTAAGCATAACGGTAAGCTGAGAATTTGCAATTAAAACTGCCCTGAAAACCGCTTAACCGCTTAGCTGATTTGAAGTTTGAACACCACCAAAATTTCTCCGCACATCACCTATACATTACTAAACATGATTATGTGTGAAGTAATTTTAGTGGAGTAAAAGTCTCTTCCATTGTTGACACAATGTAGTTCTTGTTGACTCCTTAATGTCATTAGATGTCAAAACTACTAGTATTTAGTATGTACTTAGTTTAGTTAATGTAATATGTATCCCATTTAGTTTATGTAATGGGTCGAATTAGGTTGCTGCAATGGGTCAAAAACAGTTAACCCAAACAACCCTGCAGCAGTTAGAAAATGGCAGTTATGGTAGTTGGTAGTTAAGGCAGTTATGGCAGTTATATGCCAAGGGTCACAATGTTTAGAAATAACTGCCATGGTGTCGATTAGATTAGTATAAATATGTATTATGCAGTCTGCAAGAATATAACAGTTCAACATCAATAAAAAGTTCAGTTTGCATACTTTTGTCCCTTATTTACTGTTTCATTGATTCTCACATCACAACACAATTACGGTTCATTATAAACACATTCTGAAACACAGCATGGTTGGCTTGAAACCTGTGCAAAAGTTCTTTCTATGAGAAAAGAACTAAGCATAAACACTTTTGTTCACCCCAACACTCAATTTGATAATCTTCGTTTAACACAATAAGTAAGTTGTTCTAATAAGCATAACAAACACCTGCTTAGACCACTAGTACTAACCCCCACTACAAAATGTTGGTGGGTTTTTCAACATCCTTTGTATATGCATGGAGGAGTATAGATGGACGATACTATATGATATGATGCCTCTAAGTATTGCCTAAAACAAGTAGTTATAGTCCTCACCCGCCAAAAGTACTTCTTGGCTTAGGGCTGCCTGGGACGTAAGGCTACACTACTTCCTCAACTCCTACATTCTGTAGAACAGAATGTCCAGGGTCTGGAAAACAAACCCTGCGTAGACCAGTGCAGAGCTACACTACATTTACTAATAAGCCTTATACTCCATTCCCAGAAAAACTTGACAAAAGTATAATAAGTAATAACACTTAAAGAGCCTCATACTTCAATCATGCACACACATACGTGCATAGTATAAAGTGTTTATAATTAGCCAATAATTCTCATCAAAGATCCCCGAATCTAAATTGAGATAACCCTTGAACAACCTCATGTCTCATTACAAATCATTGTCTTACAATTTGCAGTTCTGGAGGGAACGAGAGATGTTACTCCAACTGTTTTGAAGTCTTCAACTGGTTTAGAAGGTACGTTTCCCTTTCCTTTGAAACTCACATCCTTTGATCTTGCTGTGATAGGTATATTTGTTAATTGTTTTATAACAACAATGTTGACACTGATTCATATTCATGGTACAGTTTCCAAACTTTCACCAAAAAAAGTGGGGTCTTTAGAGAAACTCAAGTATCGTTCTCGCTACAGTTTTTGGTGGATTATCGTATCTGATAGACCATGGAGTCGATCTCAGACCTCAGTTAGTAGTAGTATTAGGTTTAGCGATGGTAGACTCCATATTTCTTGGTGGGTCCTGTTTAGCCCAACTATCAAGTTATTGGCCTCCATACAAACGCCGTATACTTGTCCATGAAGCAGGACATTTACTCGTTGGTGAGTCATTGTCACACATTTATGTCCAAATTGATCAGAAACTTGTCACTTTTCATATTCGGGAAATGTGTTTTTGTACGAACTAATTTCCCAATATGCAATTGCAGCTTATCTCATGGGTGGAGAAAATGACGAAAATTTATTTAGGAGCATTTGTCTACTTTTGGAACCACCGTTTTCTGTTGCTCAGGTAAACTACTAATCACCAATTTTTACTTTTTAGTAAGTTTACGATCATAGCAGACAATGATAATAAACCATGGATTTGTAATTGTGTTGAAACAGATGTCAAATCAAGCACGGTGGTCGGTTCTGCAGTCATATAATCTATTGAAATGGCATAAACATGCGCATCAAGCTGCAGTTAAAGCTTTAGAAAGTGGCGGTAGTCTGAGTGTAGTCATCAGAAGTATTGAGGAAGCAATGGCTACCAACAGATGATGCTTATGTACATTTTGTAGTAACTATAGGCTGATTAGTGTGATCATAAGTATAGATAAAAGTCGCCATTTGTTGAATGTAACGTTTGAAAGCAAAATTTATCTACTGGTGTAATTCTCATAGAAGATTATATTATATCCAATGAAAAGTTATACAACGAATTTGTGTTTGTGAAACAAACAAGTATTTTATCTAGAGGTTGGAAAATGGGCTGGTCGGCTTGATGAAACTGGTGGTGGTGTTTATATTCATGTGATAAACTCCCATAACTTGTTCACAACCCGGTCATATACTGTCCAACATGTTAGATCGACATTTATCATCAAATAAGGAGTCCCTCCATGGTTGAGAACAGTCTGCGTTGGTTTCCTCAAGGGATTACCACCAAAAAAAACCCCCTCTAAAATGGCGCGTTTGACTTTATATTTAACTTAACCATAGCTTAAATCAATCTCCAGAAAAAAAAATATACACAAACTGACCAGTTTTTAGTTAGACCACCCGTAGAGGTAAAAGGTAGCAATATTGATGCGTGAGGCTTGTGGGTGTCTCACTAGGTAGGTATTGATTTCTTATGTGCAAATTATGACCATATACTAATGTCTCATCTTTCAGTTGAATCAAATAGTTGACCAAAAACATTTTTTGGATCGAAAGTTATATATTAAAGCCCAACTGACTAAATTAGCTGATCATGTTTAGGTACAGTATAATTTACACATCAAACATGCCACAAACAATGATCCCTGTCTCGTGAACTTTATAGTTTTGGTAAAACATTTAAATTGGTGTATGACCATCAAATAACAAAAACGTGATGAATTGTATCGAAGGTTAACCCATGACTATTCTTGAAACTGAACCGGACTAACCAAACTCATTTCGACCCATTACCTTACCCAACCTACCATCAGGTCATCAACTAAAACTAATCTTAAATTATCTCACAACTGCCGTTACAGAAAAGCAATAAAAGTACTATTGTGTTGTAAATCAGTTCAACTAAATTAGATGGCAAAACGATGTAACCATGTGTTATTTAATTTGACAATGATATTGTTTATCAGAACATCCAGCTGCCTCCAACCATAACATTCCAACTGCATCTAGAAATATGGAAGAAAAAAGAACAAAACACAGTGTTAACCTTTTGCACAATCACTTGGAAAATTGGGTAGTTGGAGTCTATTAATTGACTCTAAACTTTAATTCTTTGTCACATTATGCAAATATTTCCAACTTTTGAATGCAATAGAGAAGACTCGGTCAATGAAATATTGTAGTCCACAGCAATATTAATATAATTGCTTTCATGATAAGATAGATGGAAATATGTTTGTGGTCTAGTTTCATTGATAAACGTATCACTTGGGTTATACAAGTGTATTGATCGATCTTTGTCAAATTATGAACAAATTTCAATTTCGGATTATTGTGAAAGAAAATAATCGTTCAATGAAAATTTTGTGGTCCACCATAATGTTTGTCTGCAAAAAATTTCATAGAGATTCTTGTGTTCTCTATTAGATTTTTGGGTTCTCAACAAAAAAAGCCAACTTATATTTATGATCTTAGTCACATTATACAATTTTAATTTGATAGTCTCACAATTTTCAATTCATCTTTTATTGTGCAAAATTTATAAACTTCAAATTGACATAATTAAAAATAACAATAAGTTATTGGAACTTTATTGTGTTTACTTTTTTTACTGGGATTTTAATATCACGCTTAGAAATTATTAAAGTTTACAAACAAATGCTTGCATAGTGGTTTTTTGAGGTTTACTAGTTTACTAATGGTGTAGGTCTTTATGTTGGTGTTCTTTCTATGCGTGCGTATGCTTTTCTGATGGTATTTGTTTGTCGGTGTACACAGAAATCTAAGGGTCTTCTACTCTTCTTTACTTATTTTACATTTACATAGACTTTTGGAATGAACCAACTCACAATAGTGTTTGAAAATAGTACTTTTAGAAAAAGCTAAATGCTAACACTAAACGCTTTTTTCAAGTAGTGTTTGAAAATAGTGCTTTTAGAAACGTTAAACGCTACTTCTCAAATGAGTTTTTTATATTCACCGCTAAACACTAAGCGCTCTTAAATGTTCTTAAAAGCTCCTTGCCAAACATACCCTTATTATGCTACCTTTTTTGCGGGTTATGTATGTTGTTAAATTGTTAAGCATTTTTGGTGAATGTTTATGTTCAAGGGTGTTTGTGTCTGCTACGCTTAGTAGATATATTGGATTGGTATGGGATTACTAACTAATCTTTTGGTGAGATGAATACGTTTTAATAAACACATTGGTAGATACTCATTTTAAGCATAACGGTAAGCTGAGAATTTGCCATTAAAACTGCCCTGAAAACCGCTTAGCTGATTTGAAGTTTGAACACCACCAAAATTTCTCCGCACCTCACCTATACATTACTAAACATGATTATGTGTGAAGTAATTTTAGTGGTGTAAAAGTCTATTCCATTATTGACACAATGTAGTTCTTGTTGACTCCTTAATGTCATTAGATGTCAAAACTACTAGTATTTAGTATGTACTTAGTTTAGTTAATGTAATATGTATTTAGTTTATGTAATGGGTCGAATTAGGTTGCTGCAATGGGTCAAAAACAGTTAACCCAAACAACCCTGCAGCAGTTAGAAAATGGCAGTTATGGTAGTTGGTAGTTAAGGCAGTTATGGCAGTTATATGCCAAGGGTCACAATGTTTAGAAATAACTGTCATGGTGTCGATTAGATTAGTATAAATATGTATTATGCAGTCTGCAAGAATATAACAGTTCAACATCAATAAAAAGTTCAGTTTGCATACTTTTGTCCCTTATTTACTGTTTCATTGATTCTCACATCACAACACAATTACGGTTCATTATAAACACATTCTGAAACACAGCATGGTTGGCTTGAAACCTGTGCAAAAGTTCTTTCTATGAGAAAAGAACTAAGCATAAACACTTTTGTTCACCCCAACACTCAATTTGATAATCTTCGTTTAACACAATAAGTAAGTTGTTCTAATAAGCATAACAAACACCTGCTTAGACCACTAGTACTAACCCCCACTACAAAATGTTGGTGGGTTTTTCAACATCCTTTGTATATGCATGGAGGAGTATAGATGGACGATACTATATGATATGATGCCTCTAAGTATTGCCTAAAACAAGTAGTTATAGTCCTCACCCGCCAAAAGTACTTTTTGGCTTAGGGCTGCCTGGGCCGTAAGGCTACATTACTTCCTCAACTCCTACATTCTGTAGAACAGAATGTCCAGGGTCTGGAAAACAAACCCAGCATAGACCAGTGCAGAGCTACACTACGTTTACTAAGCCTTACACTCCATTCCCAGAAAAACTTGACAAAAGTATAATAAGTAATAACACTTAAAGAGCCTCATACTTCAATCATGCACACACATACGTGCACAGTATAAAGTGTTTATAATTAGCTTATAATTCTCATCAAAGATCCCCGAATCTATATTCAGACAACCATCCATATATCTATCACTAAATTGAGAGAACCCATGAACAACCTCATGTCTCATTACGAATCATTGTTTTGCAATATGCAGTTCTGGAGGGAACGAGAGATGTTACTCCAACTGTTTTGAAGTCTTCAACTGGTTTAGAAGGTATTTACTACAAAATTAAAGACATTTGCTCACTAAATCAAGTGTGAGCAAAAGATACAAAACAGTCACTAAAAGCTATATATTCAACTCCCACTAAATAGAAAAAGAGTAACAAAGGGATCACTAAAAGTCTTTTGTCACTAAAATTTTAGTGAGCAAAAGTTCAAAAACATCAGTGACTAAACCTTTTTAGTCAGTAAAAGGTAGACCAGTTTTCTATAAAAATCACTAAAATGACATAAATGTTTAGTTAATTCAGTCAGCAAAGGGTCAACTATCTGGCAGAAATACAAATGGCAGAAATACAAATAGAAACTGCAATATATCTGTACAAATACATTCTGCATTTCTCAAAGATAAAAAATCATTACACAAATACAAATTGCATTTCTCAAAATAAGTTCAAACACATCAATCTCTAAAACAATCTCAATCTGAAATGTACAATAATAATCTGTTGCCATTTTGCAATAAATGTTCTTGTGAAGGAACATCCAGGTGGCTCCAGAGCCGACGTACACTGCTCACATGCTACATTCTTCAGCATCTTTCATGAAAATACTTTTAAACAGTTAGTAGTTTATTATGATTAGAAAACAATAATTTTCTAATAACAACCTAGATGTTTATATAATAACAATTTAGGAAGTTGTACTATAATAAAAATCTGACTTTGGGTAGCCAGTTAACCCACTTGACAGAACGCATAATCCAAATCGACCCATTCATACACGTATATATGGGTCAAAATTTCTACATCTACAACGAACTATTGGATTCTCCAATCGCTCAACTCAAGTTTATTACAAGAAGTGAGAAGAATGTTACTCGAGAATCATGAAAACCCCAATCTACATAACATTTACTCTAATCAATATATCTTGAGAATGCCAGCAAGTCAAAGAAGAATATGGAGAAATGCATATACCTGACTTGGAACTACACCACTCCTTAAGAAAGTGTTCACCAGTTTTTCAGCATTTGCAACCTCTGTCCTATTGAGATAGGACGTTCCACTAGCACAGATTTCTTCTTGTCCCATCTGCAATAAATTTACAAGAAAGTCGTCAACGTAAGAATACATATGAAGCTGTATACCGTATTTCTTACCAAACATTATGTTCCTAGAAGAAACATTTGATTTACAAAAGAAAGCAAGCAGAAGAGTTGCACACACCTGAACATAAAGAACATGGGATGGTTTGGCACAGGCCATGGAAAATCCAATGCCTGTTGTTCGCCTTTCATTTATAGTCACACCTAGACCTCTAATAGGGATGTCCTAAGTTGATTAGCTTAAAATATTTACGTGCGATTGGTCTCAACAAAAAGTCTGTCAGTCGGTAGCCTATGAGTACTTTTCTCCATCATCAACACTGAAAGAAACTAAAAACTTATTCTACCATTTTGTAAAGGTAATAATTTGTGCTCTAAAAGCCTAATTATAATGCAAAGATAACATTAGGCGACTATCCTGTAGATTTTGGAGAGTCCCTTCATAGAAATTATTGGAAGGGAATTCTGAAAGGGATGGATGCATACGATATTCCACCTGACATTTTAATGACAAAATGCAATTTTTAGTTACTAGAACCAACCTATATGATCATTGATTGATAAATCCACTACTCTACAAGTAACACCATCTAAAACAAAACACAACTTATGTACCCTTGACAGCCTCGTTATGTCCAAATAAATAAAAAAATTGTAGATGGAAAGGAGTAAAAAGCCTTGGGAAATGAGAGTCAGAACCTGCAATCTAATTGGCTAAACACCAAGAAGCACAAGTCGCTCAAACAGAGACTGAGCTAGCACAGCACGAGCTGCTTTCTTGAACATGATAACTGGACCGAGCTGGCAATGGTTGCCAACAAGAACCTAGAAGAAATAATATCCATTAGAGCACCCCAGGAAGAGCGTCACTGCAAGCAGTAGTACATAATATATATGTATATACCTGCTTTGCCCCAAGAACAAGAGGTATAAGAAACTCCGGCTCAGTTGATTCAGTAGACTTGTCAATAAGCACCTACAGATAGTCAATGAAATGATTTAGAATAAAGTTATCAAAGACAACACCAGATCCCAACTAATTACAATCATAAGTTGTAATGGTTCCATTAGATCTAGTTAGCACTCAAAGATTATTTAAATAGATAATCAAAGAAAGAAATCCAAGTGTTTTGCAAAACATTATCATGTTTCTGTTAATGTCATTTATTACTGCTAGGGTGCTCTATACTTCTTCTCATCACTGCTAGGTAACTCCCCTGTATATATTTGTAAAAGGAGGTTCTGTAACCAGTGGTCCAAGTTACAGCTAAAATTTGCATCTGTGTACCAATCTAACACATATAATTTTTGGTAACCAAGGTCCGACTAAACCATGGGGTTTCGGTCCACCATCACACACACAAACCGGGTAAACACTCCCCTTTTGGGAAGGTTGGTGTGGCCACATCAAGGTTATATCATTTGCCTACACTATAATACTAAGGAACACATAAGATAACTTGCTATCCACATGCATAAAGGGGTGAGAATGGACTTGACACTCACCTTACCCGTTGAAGAAGAATCTACCTACTATTTATAAACGGAACAGCAAATACAGTGGTCATACAGAGAGAGGATCTAATAGCAGTAAACAGAAAAGTAATTCATAATCATTATAAAGAAACACAATCCTATACTAGATTTTATATTCGAAAGCCTATACTAGTAAGTGGTATCAACTCTAATGTCTACATTGAGCTAAAAATATGCAGTAAGCACAAAATGTAACATACAAGTCAATGGGTTAGCTACAGGATGAAATTACCTGACCAAGTCTCCTAAGCGGAACTGAAATGCGCCATTTTTCAGGGCAGTCCAAATCATATACAAAATTCGTACCTAGTTCCTTACATATTGAAATTCCTTATTAACCTATTTAGTTTCATGAATCGAACATTTCTATCACAAAAACTTCCATTAACAAAACAATATGTTTCTCGTCAAATTCTCAAGCAGTAGCACATATGAAATGTCGATCTCAAATCAATAAAATAACAATTCATCAATAATAACATCAATTTCAAAATTAGGTTAAACTCAATTTTACAATTATAATCAATTATAACAATAAGTAGTTCAAAAATAGAACCAGAGATTAACCAAATGGATGTATCGAAGTCGACGCTGATGACGGAGAGAAAACGGCGATGGTGACGGTGACGGAAAGAAGATGGCGATGGTGACGGTGTGACGATGGTCTGACGCCGTTAACATCGCCGGAGATGGTCTGTTTGGTTTTCAATTTTTTTTATTAGAGATGAAAATGAGAAGTTTGGGGTTGTGGTGTGAGCTGCTTTTTGTTTTTTATATAACTTTATATTTTAGGAAAATTCCATAAATACCCCGTAACTACAATGGTCTCCACTCTAAATAACCCACAAAATCTTGTTTTCTTCAAATACCCCAACGGGAGAAGGTCGCCTCCAAAATTTGGGCGGATAGTGTAATATAGTGTAATATGGTCCCATCTTGTACCTTCATGGTACAACTATCAAAGTGTACTTTTTGGGCGACTGGGACCCACATTTTTTGGGCGACCTGATTATTTTGTCTTTTTCCTAAAATTTATGGTCTTTTTTTATTAATTAATAGTACAATAAACTTGGGCGACTGGGTCCCACTTATCTTTATTCTTGGACGACTTGGTCCCACTAATCTTTTTTTTATTAAATAATAGTACACTTATTTAATTTATACTTGATTTAACTTTTTAAAAATACACTTTTATACATTACCTTTATATACAAATACACATTATTACCTTTTTACACACACTATCACACACACACACACACATAAACACTAAAATCATCCTTTTCATCTTTCAGTTACACACAAAATCACTCATACGATCATCCCTTTGATCTTTCCCTTTCATCTTTGAGGAATGCAACCAATTTCGCCCACATTTTATAAGAAACCATCTCGCCCACGATCATCCCGTTCAATTTATTTGAAACACCCCCAATTCATGTTGCAGCGGAATTCAACTTGGGTGTTACTCGATGGCACAACAGTCATAATAATAGAAAACGATCTCTAAACGAATCGTAATAAAAAGAGTTGTCATTCATATTATTCAAATATATCAAAGTTTACATAGTGAGGTCCCAAAATGTTGCATTGTTTCAAAACACATCAATATAAAGTCTATGATGTTTTTATAGAATGACATAATTGTTTATAGCCTTCTTCCTTCGGTACGTGCCCTTCCCGCTCCATTCTTGATTATCATGGACCTGAAATACATGCTTAAGAGGTCAACACAAAGGTTGAGTGAAATTCATAGAGTTTGTTTAACGGTTGAACACAATATGTTGGTAGTAATGAGTTAATTAGACTCATACTCATGTTAGAAAACAAAACAGTTATTATTATGTACTAAGCTCATGCAACCAATACGTTAACGGGTACCAATATCAATCGGCGGTTATGTTGCCCCGGTAAGTACTTTGCCGTCATACTTAATGTTTTCAAATATAGTGCATTCATTTGAACTAACTGCTCAAACAAATGGGATTCGTCAATCCCAATAGGCCTATTCACAATACTCGCGCTCACTAATACTAGTGATTAAATGGTTCATGATGGGGCCTAGGATTGGCAAGGTAGGTACTTAGTAATAATAAAACAATCAGGCAGCATACAGTTTCAAAGCATTGCGTTCGGTTTAAAAGTAGCATGTATTCCCCCCAAGGGTTTATAAAACATTGAAGTAATGTAAAGTGGGGCTATGAACTCACCTTAAGTACGATAGCAAGTAATGAAGGTGATGGTCGGATCGTGTAGGTTTCTACGAGCAACCTAGAATAGAATGTTGCGACTTAGGATTTGTGTAAAGAATATAATGGAGTGCCTATATATATGTCTTGCATTTAGTCCATGATGAGGTATGATGTATATTTGTAAGTCTTTGAAAGAAAGATTTATGAACATGTATGTTTTGGTATATCGTTTACTACCGTTCGGGCTAACATATTTCAGAAGTCATGTTAGTAAGCGTTCGAGGAGCCAGGACACTTTAACTCGTAAATCCACAACTCATCTCGACGGCTTACATAATGAACTCCTCACATGAAGCTCCCTACTATTGTAGTAGTTGATAAAGTATATAGATATAAGTTTTGATCCGAAAACGTTACATGTCCGATATTTGGATAAACTTAGGAAAGTTTATGGTACATGAAGATTGTTATTAGGGTTTGATTCATAAGTTTTGTATGACCATTTGTCTTGGTAACATCTCATGGTTTCCTTTTAGGTGAAGTAGATACAAATTACTTGTTCATGTTATCGCCAATTTCATTGTTTCATGTTTACGCCTTTGTAAGTTGGTTTGGTCATTTCGTCATGGCCTAGCCATGACCTTTGGTCCTTGTTCCAAGGTCATGTTACACAACTTTGGCTCTAGCCATGGTGGGGGTCTTGGTTATAGGTCATAATACCTTTTATTCCTTTGAAAGTATGACAATAACTTAGTGACTTAAAATATGTAAATAGCTGTTAAGAAACTGAGAAATATCTCACTCAGAAGGCGTTTTCAAGGCTCGAGCCTCTTTGTTCCTGAAGGAAAACATGATTCCGGACAACTTTCGTGTTTTAACTTTTTCATGAATCGGACCAGAAAGGCCTATTTTTGCGTGTTTTAGGTTCTGTCACAGAAATCACAGAAACATTTAGGCAGTTTTGCCGAAAATCTTTGGTAACTTCAAATCGCCATAACTTTTGACTCGTTTACTCTTTTTAGGTGGTTCAAATTGCTATGGTTTTCTCGTTAAGTCCTCTACTATAATATGTAATAATCCAATATAAAATTTTTACCATTTTGATCAGGTTATACCAAGATATTCACTAGTTTGCTTGTTTTAGTAACTTGTTTCAATAAGTCATTACAACAACATCTTTTACTCATCATGATTCATCATGGACATAATTACAACACATAATATAGCAAGAATAACATATAAATGAGATGAACATGATAAATAAACAAGAAGCATGTTAGGTTTAGGCTTACAACTTTAGGCTTTCTAATTAAAGAAAGGAGTAACTAGTAAGGAAATGGACTTTGATTGACAAGCTTCAACCCTTTTCACTTCAAGCAACCTTTCTACTTTTAGTATTCTTGAAAGATAGATGACAAAGGTTGAGGTGTATTGAGTAGCTTTAAACTCAAGAGAAAACACCAAGTATGTTAGGGTTTGGAAGATTTTTGGTAAGAAATAAGCTATCTAGGGTTTCTATACTTGAACTTCACTTGAACCTTGCAACAAATTAGAAAGAAATAAGCTAAGGAGAGAGTGTTGTGGTGTGTTTGATGGCCGGCCAAGGGAAGAGAGGGAGAGGGGTATATATAGGTCCATGAGGAGGTTAGTTTCATGGGATATTTTTGGCCAAAATACACATGTATGCATCCTAGACCAACAAGCCATGAGATCAAGCCACCAAGGGTGTGACTACCCCCCCCCCATTGGCGGTTCAAAAACAGATAAGGAGGGGAGGTGGCTTGGCTTGGTATTATCCTTGGTTATTAGATGCATTTTGACTCCGGGAAATGCCAACCGTAAATGATTAGGCTTCAAAACGTAAAACCGGGTGTCGTAAAATTATGAAACTTTAAAGTATTGTTAGAAATGTTCATAAGTCCCATAATAAAATATAAAATGGGTGATAAGTTCCATTTGGGTGGTAAAACCTGCTAAAAGCTGGAAACACGGGTCTAAAACGCGTAATACGTAAAATGTACGAATATTGCGTAAAACTGAGAAAAGTAAAATGTTACTTTTCTAATATGCTAAAAATGATTTAAAATGATTTATAATGTCTAGACTGGGCTCAGTCCGGTGTCGGTTGGTGTTAAATGTCTTTTAGACATCAAACCGGAAGCCTAAAAATCAAGGAATGATTTTTAGTCAATGGAGGAGGGAAAAATATGTTGACTTATTTAAATAAGTTGAAAGCTCAAATCATCTTAGAAATGCGGTGCAGGTAAAGGCTAGGGTTACGGCTGAGTAAAAACGCGTAAAACTGAAAATTCCAGTTTTTCACGGCCGAAGTTTATTTGGGCCATGATTTTTCTCAGTCATGATTTATTCTCAAATAAATCATAAGTGTGTTAAACATTTTTCTGATGTGGGGTCACCTGACGGGATCAAATTTCGTTGTGCGTAGAATTTCTGATTGACGTTTTGCCCTAAAACGGGTAATTCTGTGTAATCCCTTAATAACTTTCACGAAAATGATCTGACGAATGTCAAACATTTAATTTGCCATGGAAATGATTTATCACTCGAGAATATGAAATAAAAATCAACTTTCGGGAAAATTTCAGAAAGAAATGAATAGTAACATGAATAGTAAAATTTTCCGAAAATAGAAATTAACCTGAAATTGCGAATTGTTACAGTCTCCACCCCATATGAGAGCTCCGTCCCGGAGATCAATTAGCGTTGGAAATAGAAGCTTCGTTGGTAAAAAGGTGTGGGTATTTCTTTCGTATCTGGTCCTCTCGTTCCCATGTGTACTCAGGACCACGTCGTGAGTTCCAACGAACTTTGATAATTGGTATACGGCTTTGTTTGAGTTGTTTGACCTCTCGGTCCATGATTTCTACGGGTTCCTCAACAAATTGAAGATCGTCATTGAGTTGAATTTCATCGAGTGGAATCACAAGTGATTCATCCGATAAACATTTCTTTAGGTTAGATACATGGAAAGTGGGGTGTACACTACTGAGTTCTGATGGAAGCTCAAGTCTGTACGCCACAGGGCCAACCCTGGCTAGGATTTTGAATGGTCCGATGTATCTTGGGTTTAGTTTTCCTCGTTTACCGAATCGTATCAAGCCTTTCCAAGGCGATACCTTTAGCATAACCCTATCTCCGACTTGGAATTCTAGGGGTCTGCGTCGTGTGTCGGCATAACTTTTCTGTCGATCTCTTGCGGCTTGTAATCGACTTCTGATTTGTACAATCTTATCCGTTGTTTCACAGATAAGTTCTGGTCCAGTGAGTTGAACTTCTCCCACTTCAGCCCAACAAGCAGGTGAACGACACTTTCGACCGTAAAGTGCTTCAAATGGAGCTGCTTTAATACTTGTATGATAGCTGTTGTTGTAGGAAAATTCAACTAATGGTAAATGAGTATCCCATCCTTTTCCAAAATCTATTATACATGCTCGAAGCATGTCTTCAAGAGTTTGGATGGTTCGTTCACTCTGACCATCGGTCTGAGGGTGATATGCTGTACTCATGTCTAGATTTGTTCCAAAGGCGTCTTGGAGTGACTGCCAGAAATTGGAAGTAAATCTACCATCTCTGTCGGATATGATGGATATTGGTGCACCATGTCTTGAAACTATTTCCTTGACATACAGTCGGGTTAGTTGTTCCATTTTGTAAGTCTCTTTGATTGGTATAAAGTGTGCGGATTTTGTGAGACGATCAACTATGACCCAGATGGAGTCATAACCACTTGATGTCCTTGGGAGCTTGGTAATGAAGTCCATAGTAATTCTTTCCCATTTCCAGGTAGGAATTTCTGGTTGTTGCAATGGACCGGATGGTTTTTGATGTTCGGCTTTCACTTTGGAGCAGGTAAGACATTTGCTAACATATGTTGCAATGTCGGCTTTCATGTTCGGCCACCAATAAAGTAACTTAAGATCATGATACATTTTATCAGATCCTGGATGTATGGAGTATTTAGATTTGTGCGATTCATGCATGATCAAGTCTCGTAGGCCACCATAAAGTGGTAACCAACTTCGACCTTGGAAGCATAGAGTTCCATCTGAACGGGTTTCGAATTTCTTTTGTATCATGCCATCCAACCTTTCCTTTTGGATGTCTTCTTGTTTCACCGCCTCAGCTTGAGCGTGAAGGATTTGAGTAGGAAAGTTTGAATTTATGGTTAAAACTAAGGCTCGGACTCGTAGTGGTTTAACTCGTTCCTTTCGGCTTAGGGCGTCGGCTACTACGTTTGCTTTCCCTGGGTGATAACGAATGTCGCAGTCATAATCACTTAGTAATTCCAACCAACGACGTTGTCGCATGTTTAGTTCTTTTTGGTTCAAAATGTGTTGTAGGCTTTTATGATCGGTGTACACAGTACATGTAGTACCGTATAGATAGTGCCTCCAGATTTTTAGTGCAAAGACCACAGCTCCTAACTCTAAGTCATGAGTGGTGTAATTTTCTTCATGAACCTTGAGTTGTCGCGAAGCATAAGCCATGACCTTATCACGTTGCATCAACACGGCACCTAAACCTTGGTACGATGCATCACAATAGACTACAAAATCTTCAATCCCATCTGGCAATGCTAGGATAGGAGCACTACAAAGTTTTTGTTTAAGGGTTTGGAAAGCATTTTCTTCGTCTTCATCCCACACGTATTTCTTGTTTTTCTGAGTTAGCTTGGTCAAAGATTTTGCTATTGAAGAAAATCCTTCAATAAATCTTCGGTAATACCCGGCTAAACCCAGAAATTGACGAATTTCTGTAGGTGTGGTAGGTGTTGGCCAATTTTTGATAGCTTCAATTTTAGCGGGATCGACATGTAAACCGGTTTTGTCAATCACATGCCCAAGGAATTGTACGGATTGAATCCAAAATTCGCATTTGGAAAACTTTGCATACAATTTCTCTTCCTTGAGTAGTCCTAAAATTGTTCTCAGGTGTTCTTTGTGTTCCTCTTCGTTTTTGGAATATATGAGAATGTCGTCTATGAATACGATCACGAATTTGTCCAAATATGGCTTACACACACGATTCATGAGATCCATGAATACTGCCGGTGCATTAGTTAACCCAAAGGGCATCACTTGGAATTCATGGTGACCATATCGTGTCCTAAAGGCTGTTTTTGGAATGTCTTCATCACGAACTCTAACTTGGTGGTAACCTGAACGTAGGTCGATTTTTGAGTAATAGGTTGAACCTTGTAATTGATCGAATAAATCATCAATTCTTGGTAATGGGTAACGGTTCTTTATGGTTAGTTTGTTTAGCTCACGATAGTCAATACACATTCGTAATGACCCATCTTTCTTCTTCACGAATAAAACTGGAGCTCCCCAAGGTGAGGAACTGGGTCGAATAAATCCCTTGTCCGCAAGTTCTTGTAATTGATTTGATAGCTCTTGCATCTCTGAAGGTGCTAGCCGGTATGGTGCGCGGGCAACTGGCGCCGCTCCTGGTATTAAATCAATTCTGAACTCTATTTGTCGATGTGGTGGTAGTCCGGGTAAGTCTTCTGGAAAGACTTCAGGGAACTCACGGGCAATAGGAACATCTTCGAGACGTTTTTCATCGGTTTTCTTTTCTGTTACGTGGGCTAAGAAAGCATAACATCCTTTCTCAATGTACTTCATGGTTTTGATACATGAGATGATGTTTATTCGAGTTCCACTTTGATCACCACGAATGATCAAAGTTTCATTGTCACATGGAATGTGCACAACTCTTTCACCACAAATAATGTTAGCTTGATGTTTAGACAACCAATCCATGCCAATAACAACATCGAAACTTCCGAGTTCGATTGGCATAAGATTGATGTTAAAGGGGTGGTCTAAGAGATTAAGGGTACAGTTTGGGATTACGGTATTGGTATTTACTAAGTCACCGGTAGCTAGCTCAACATTATAACTAGTGGTTAAAGTGATTGATGGAATATCAAGTAAGGGCGCAATTCTAGTAGATATAAAGCTCATATCAGCACCAGAATCGAATAATACTTTAACAGGAATATTATTGAGTAAGAACGTACCGGTAACCACGTTCGGGTCCTGGTGTGGTTCTTCCTTTCCTATGACATAGGCCCTAGCACGAGCACCTCCGCCTTGGGGTCCTTGGTTTTGAGGACAGTTGTTCTTATAGTGTCCCCTTTCACCACACCCGAAGCATGTAACTATGGGCTGTGTGTTAGCCCCAGTAGCTATACCCTTGCCCCTACAATCCTTGGCAAGATGTCCGGGCTTTTGGCACTTGTGGCATTTGGCCGGGCAAGGACCTTCGTGATGGTAATTGCACTTGGTACATTGTGGTTGATTACCCACGTACCTACCACCAGCAGGTGCAGCAACATAAGCCGTCGCGGCTTCTTGTCTCCTGTTCTGCTGATTGTGGTGGTTGTTGTTTCGGGTTTGGTTGTTGTTGTTGTTATTGTTGTTGTTCCCACGGTTACCATCATATGGTCGTTTATTGTTGTTGTTCTTGTTGTTGTTGTTGTTACGGTAGTTGGAGTTGTTGGGATTGTTGGCATTGCTGTTGTTGTTGTTGGTGTTGAGGTTGTTTTGCCTGCGGGTTTCAGACATACGTACCACTTGATCCATGAGACTACGGGACATCCGCATAGCCTCATCAAGTTCTTTGGGATTTGCCGAAGTCACATTCCCCTGTATGCTTGAGGGAAGTCCCCAAATATACCTTTCCAACATCTTTTCCTTTGGGGAAACCATTGTTGGACAAAGTATCCTCAGTTCCTGGAATCTACGGTTGTAGGTCATGATATCATTTCCCTTAACCGTATGATCCCAGAACTCAACTTCCAACTTTTGAATCTCACTGCGTGGACAGTATTCCTTAATCATCATTTGTTTCAAATTAGCCCAAGTAATTTTGTAGGCATTCTCAATGCCCATGGGTTGAGCAATTGAGTTCCACCAGGACAACGCCTCATTCAACAAAGTACTTGTGGCATACTGAACTTTGTCAACCTCAGTACACTTACTAACAATGAACACCGACTCCGCCTTTTCGAACCAACGGGTCAAACCTACAGCCCCTTCAGTACCCTTGAATTTGAGGGGTTCACATTTCAGGTAGGAAATGAACGAGCAACCCTTTGGTACTGTAGTAACATTGGTCACTGGAGGGGTAGGTCCTCCAAGGTTAAGACTGGCAAGTCTGGCAGTCTCTGCAGCAATGGCGGCTTCCTCGGCTGCTGCAGCCTCAGCAGCTGCTGCAGCCTCAGCGGCTGCTGCAGCATCAGCAGCGACTGCAACATCAGCAGCTGCTGCAGCATCAGCAGCACCAGCAGCTGTGGTGGCATCGGCAGCTGCTGCAGCTGCTGCAGCTACGGCTGCTCGTTCTGCGACAAGTGCTGCATTGACACTGTCCTTTACCAGTTTGCGGATGACGGCTTGCGTCATCGTTGATGGGGTCTTTTTCTTGGGCGCCATGATTCTATTGTTCAAAAGATACGTTGTAATTAGAGAGTTGTAAGATGAGCACAATTTTTGATAAGAATGATAGGATAATAATGTTTGAAACTTAAAAACATAACACATGATAGTATATGAAACAAGAGTTTTTATTTATATAACGTTGATTACAAAATCGAACTTATTACAAGTTCATTCAAAACTTACTAACTGATACTTTCAGTTAGTAATTACAACGTTGTACAAAAGCTAACTAGTACTATAACACTAGTCTAACATCGGTTGGGAGGTTGTTGTTGTCCGGTCGGATTATTATTTCCGCGTGTTGCTAACACATCTACACTTTCGTTTGGGCGATATTCTTTGACATCCTTTCGGTATAACCTTTGTTGTATGGAACTCAGTTGAGTTTGCATTCCACACAAATCATTCCTAAGTTGATACCTATCAAAGTTTGCCACATCTAACCGGATTTCGGCGGTATTTAGGCGGTTAAGTAGTTGGTGAATTTGAACCGCATCCTGTTCTTGGGCCCTCTCAACCAAAGTGAGTCTATCCTTGACATCATCCAAGCCAGTCAAAGGATTTAAGACTACTTCCCCAACATGATCCGAGTCACTCTTAACGTAGCTCATGTCAAGCTTAAACCAATATAGGTCGTCTCGAGCATTCATGGCATCCATTCTAGCAGAATTTACCTTGGACATACATTCGTGCATTTGACTTGCCATACATTTAACCTTGAGTTGGGTTAGGTTGAGAGCTTGTTTCAAAGAGTAGATTTCGTATTGAGCTGAGTTCGCGAACATATGTGGAGATGTAGATGTTCCGCCGGTTTGGTGAGTAGAATTCGGAACTTGAGCTGGAGTGGTACGGTTAGATTCGGATGAAATTGGTGAAACCGGAGGTGGAGATGTCAATGGTGATAAATGTGGCACCACTAATAGTTCCTCCGCTTCCTCCTCGATGCCTTCGATATCAACATCCATTTCAGGATCCTCTTCGTACTCATCGATATTTATGTCCAAATCCATTTCAGGATCTTCGTCCGAATCTATTTCATTTTCTAGATCCTCATAAGGTATTTCCTCATCGTCATAGTCAATTTGTTCAAAGTAAGGATCATCGGGTCCGGGAAGAATTGGTAAATACTCGGGCATAGCATGAAGATGATCGGGAGATGGAGGTGCGGACATGATGTCTACAATTTATGATGTCAAAAATAATCAAATGTTTATGGAAAATGTTCAAACTAAGGAAATGTGCATATGACAATATACAAATATGATCATGTAGGATAACATGTGTAATAAGTCCATAATCTTCTGGAGGACGGAAGGCACGAAGAGCGGAAGGCTATAAAAATGTTTTTGCTTGTTATTGTAGTTATAGTTTAGGTCTCACTTAGACCCGTTTCTCTATAACCATGGCTCTGGTACCAATCTGAAACACCCCCAATTCATGTTGCAGCGGAATTCAACTTGGGTGTTACTCGATGGCACAACAGTCATAATAATAGAAAACGATCTCTAAACGAATCGTAATAAAAAGAGTTGTCATTCATATTATTCAAATATATCAAAGTTTACATAGTGAGGTCCCAAAATGTTGCATTGTTTCAAAACACATCAATATAAAGTCTATAATGTTTTTATAGAATGACATAATTGTTTATAGCCTTCTTCCTTCGGTACGTGCCCTTCCCGCTCCATTCTTGATTATCATGGACCTGAAATACATGCTTAAGAGGTCAACACAAAGGTTGAGTGAAATTCATAGAGTTTGTTTAACGGTTGAACACAATATGTTGGTAGTAATGAGTTAATTAGACTCATACTCATGTTAGAAAACAAAACAGTTATTATTATGTACTAAGCTCATGCAACCAATACGTTAACGGGTACCAATATCAATCGGCGGTTATGTTGCCCCGGTAAGTACTTTGCCGTCATACTTAATGTTTTCAAATATAGTGCATTCATTTGAACTAACTGCTCAAACAAATGGGATTCGTCAATCCCAATAGGCCTATTCACAATACTCGCGCTCACTAATACTAGTGATTAAATGGTTCATGATGGGGCCTAGGATTGGCAAGGTAGGTACTTAGTAATAATAAAACAATCAGGCAACATACAGTTTCAAAGCATTGCGTTCGGTTTAAAAGTAGCATGTATTCCCCCCAAGGGTTTATAAAACATTGAAGTAATGTAAAGTGGGGCTATGAACTCACCTTAAGTACGATAGCAAGTAATGAAGGTGATGGTCGGATCGTGTAGGTTTCTACGAGCAACCTAGAATAGAATGTTGCGACTTAGGATTTGTGTAAAGAATATAATGGAGTGCCTATATATATGTCTTGCATTTAGTCCATGATGAGGTATGATGTATATTTGTAAGTCTTTGAAAGAAAGATTTATGAACATGTATGTTTTGGTATATCGTTTACTACCGTTCGGGCTAACATATTTCAGAAGTCATGTTAGTAAGCGTTCGAGGAGCCAGGACACTTTAACTCGTAAATCCACAACTCATCTCGACGGCTTACATAATGAACTCCTCACATGAAGCTCCCTACTATTGTAGTAGTTGATAAAGTATATAGATATAAGTTTTGATCCGAAAACGTTACATGTCCGATATTTGGATAAACTTAGGAAAGTTTATGGTACATGAAGATTGTTATTAGGGTTTGATTCATAAGTTTTGTATGACCATTTGTCTTGGTAACATCTCATGGTTTCCTTTTAGGTGAAGTAGATACAAATTACTTGTTCATGTTATCGCCAATTTCATTGTTTCATGTTTACGCCTTTGGTCCTTGTTCCAAGGTCATGTTACACAACTTTGGCTCTAGCCATGGTGGGGGTCTTGGTTATAGGTCATAATACCTTTTATTCCTTTGAAAGTATGACAATAACTTAGTGACTTAAAATATGTAAATAGCTGTTAAGAAACTGAGAAATATCTCACTCAGAAGGCGTTTTCAAGGCTCGAGCCTCTTTGTTCCTGAAGGAAAACATGATTCCGGACAACTTTCGTGTTTTAACTTTTTCATGAATCGGACCAGAAAGGCCTCTTTTTGCGTGTTTTAGGTTCTGTCACAGAAATCACAGAAACATTTAGGCAGTTTTGCCGGAAATCTTTGGTAACTTCAAATCGCCATAACTTTTGACTCGTTTACTCTTTTTAGGTGGTTCAAATTGCTATGGTTTTCTCGTTAAGTCCTCTACTATAATATGTAATAATCCAATATAAAATTTTTACCATTTTGATCAGGTTATACCAAGATATTCACTAGTTTGCTTGTTTTAGTAACTTGTTTCAATAAGTCATTACAACAACATCTTTTACTCATCATGATTCATCATGGACATAATTACAACACATAATATAGCAAGAATAACATATAAATGAGATGAACATGATAAATAAACAAGAAGCATGTTAGGTTTAGGCTTACAACTTTAGGCTTTCTAATTAAAGAAAGGAGTAACTAGTAAGGAAATGGACTTTGATTGACAAGCTTCAACCCTTTTCACTTCAAGCAACCTTTCTACTTTTAGTATTCTTGAAAGATAGATGATAAAGGTTGAGGTGTATTGAGTAGCTTTAAACTCAAGAGAAAACACCAAGTATGTTAGGGTTTGGAAGATTTTTGGTAAGAAATAAGCTATCTAGGGTTTCTATACTTGAACTTCACTTGAACCTTGCAACAAATTAGAAAGAAATAAGCTAAGGAGAGAGTGTTGTGGTGTGTTTGATGGCCGGCCAAGGGAAGAGAGGGAGAGGGGTATATATAGGTCCATGAGGAGGTTAGTTTCATGGGATATTTTTGGCCAAAATACACATGTATGCATCCTAGACCAACAAGCCATGAGATCAAGCCACCAAGGGTGTGACTACCCCCCCCCCATTGGCGGTTCAAAAACAGATAAGGAGGGGAGGTGGCTTGGCTTGGTATTATCCTTGGTTATTAGATGCATTTTGACTCCGGGAAGTGCCAACCGTAAATGATTAGGCCTCAAAACGTAAAACCGGGTGTCGTAAAATTATGAAACTTTAAAGTATTGTTAGAAATGTTCATAAGTCCCATAATAAAATATAAAATGGGTGATAAGTTCCATTTGGGTGGTAAAACCTGCTAAAAGCTGGAAACACGGGTCTAAAACGCGTAATACGTAAAATGTACGAATATTGCGTAAAACCGAGAAAAGTAAAATGTTACTTTTCTAATATGCTAAAAATGATTTAAAATGATTTATAATGTCTAGACTGGGCTCAGTCCGGTGTCGGTTGGTGTTAAATGTCTTTTAGACATCAAACCGGAAGCCTAAAAATCAAGGAATGATTTATAAAATCAAGGAATGATTTTTAGTCAATGGAGGAGGGAAAAATATGTTGACTTATTTAAATAAGTTGAAAGCTCAAATCATCTTAGAAATGCGGTGCAGGTAAAGGCTAGGGTTACGGCTGAGTAAAAACGCGTAAAACTGAAAATTCCAGTTTTTCACGGCCGAAGTTTATTTGGGCCATGATTTTTCTCAGTCATGATTTATTCTCAAATAAATCATAAGTGTGTTAAACATTTTTCTGATGTGGGGTCACCTGACGGGATCAAATTTCGTTGTGCGTAGAATTTCTGATTGACGTTTTGCCCTAAAACGGGTAATTCTGTGTAATCCCTTAATAACTTTCACGAAAATGATCTGACGAATGTCAAACATTTAATTTGCCATGGAAATGATTTATCACTCGAGAATATGAAATAAAAATCAACTTTCGGGAAAATTTCAGAAAGAAATGAATAGTAACATGAATAGTAAAATTTTCCGAAAATAGAAATTAACCTGAAATTGCGAATTGTTACATTATTGTCTTTTCACCATAATTGATAGTATCCGCCCACATTTTATAAGAAACCACTCGCCATCATTCACAATTAAAACCCCTCGCCATACCTGCAACTCAAACCCTACTTGATACCATATTCTAATGGCTGACGCAAAGGTAACAGTTAGATCTAGATTAGATTACATTACAATAATTAGAGGGTTGTTGAATACTAATAGGGCAATCTTGTTTCGGGCCACTGTATTTAGGCCATGGTTAGACATCCCCCCCCCCCTTTTCTGCTGATACCCATTTGCTAAATTATTTTTATCAAAATCAGGTTAGTGTTGATGAAAGTGAGGATTGCCCTTCCCTTACTTTTAAAATAGGTGATAACGTGCTTGAATTTGGCCGTGAACAATTTTGTATGATAACTGGGTTTGTTTTTGGGCATGTCCCTAGTGAACATTTTATTAATGTTCATGGTTTACCACATAGTCCATTCTATGATAGATTGTTTCCTCAAAACAAATCCCGTAGGACTAAGAAAATAAAGGGTGAGCAGCTGTTTGCAATGTTGAAACCTGGTGAAGAATGGGATGCATTATCGGATGAGGATGCAGTTAGGGTGTGTTTATTGGTCATTGCAACGTGTGTATTCATTGGGCGTGAAGGAAGGTATTACATCCCGGACCATTTGTTGGCAATGGTTGAGGACTTTTCTATTTGGAATTCGTATCGGTGGGGGGGAGTATATGTGGGCACACTTGTACAAAAGAACGGTGAATGTTGTACAGAAGCATATCGCTGCCGAAGCCAAAAAGGCTGATAAGTCTCAAACAAAGAAGGCCGTAAAAAAATCCCCAAAGAAAGAGCAAACTTACAATTTGTATGGCTTTGTATGGGCACTCAAGGTGAGAAATGCTTAACATATCTAGTCATTGATATTTAAATTGTTGTGTACGATTCCTTATAACATATTTAGTTTAAGATTAATTGTAGTTTACAAGCAAAATTTGTTTTAATCTGTGTAACTTAACCTATTAGTTTTACTATATCATCTTGTGGATTTTGGGTTGTTGGTGTTCATGCTTGAGTTTTTGTGTTTAATTAAGTATATTACATCAGCATACAAAATAATTTGATGTTTTCATGGCTTAAATTAAGAAGTTGCTTCACAAAATAACACTTAACAGTCACTAAAAGGGGTGTTTGGATCTGTAAGTTCCCTGAGCTCATCTGTGTTTCTATGGTTCACTATGGTTGTAACATACCACATTAGGGTCTAGTAGGTCTGTGGAGTGATAAAAAAACAGTCACTTTTATAAGAAAGGTCAAAATCAACTTAGAAACCTCATAAATGACCACTGAGTGGGATTTGACACCCATAAACCTTCTTAATAGCTCATAATCTGTAGATTTAGGTTAAATTAGCTTAGGTATAGCTTAGTATCATGTTTTCAGTTCATTAAGAGCAATTAAAATCCAAATAAGTCAAAGTTTAAAGTTCTTGCCAAAAGTCAAATTTATCTTTATCAGAAAAGTCAAAAATTGCATGAATTTTAGAGATTTTTGTGTTTGGATTTAGAGCTTAAAATTTTTACAGGTTAGTGCACCCCAGCTAATCTTTGGAAGTCCATAATCAGCTTATTTTTAGAATTTTTCTTGTAACTTAATTCTTGGTTCAAAGTAGCCTGCAGGGCAAGAACATGCCCTGCACTCAGACTCAGTCCATACCACCATTTTTCAATCATAGTTTGCTCACCTGTGGGTCCCACAGTGTGAGCTTGGGCTTTTTGGAAAGCCCTAAAGCCGTTATTCTAGAATCTGAGCTTATTTATTGCTTATTTGCTCAATTGGCAGGGCTGGATGCCCCATATTTTTTGTCCATTTGCCTGACTTAAGTTGAGTCCTCAGTGTTTGACTCAACCTTCCAAGGGTCACACAGAGCTTGAAATTAAGCCATAAGCCTGACTTATTGGCTTAATTTGAAGCTTGCCAGGTATACTTTTGAGATCAAGTCTCACTTTGTATGCTAATTCACCCTGGTGGGCCCCACATAGCCTGGTATACTTTTGAGATCAAGTCTCACTTTGTATACTATTGGCTTAATTTGAAGCTTTCCAGGTATACTTTTGAGATCAAGTCTCACTTTGTATACTTTTGGTCTGGTTCATGCTCAGATTTGAGCCTAAGTGCTTATCACTTCCTTCAAACTTATCTGTTTGGACTGTTTGTTTCTCAGTGTTTGGGTTTGCTTATCTTACTTAGGTTTGCTTAATGTTTTGTTATGTTTGCGTTAATGCTTATTTAGGTTTGCGTTAATGTTTTGTTAGGTTTGCGTTAATGCTTATTTAGGTTTGCCTTAACGTTTTTTTTTTTTTTTTTTTTTTTTTGTGGCCTTGATCCTTTTTTCAGATATGGATTTTGGAAACATTCCCTAATAGCATGCAGTGGTGGAGCAAAGATTCTAAAAAAATCCCACGTGGTCTAGCATGGTCAAGATTTAAAACCTTTGAAAAAAAACACTACCAGATGCTATTTGATCCGGTAAACAAACCCTGTATAAACCCGCTCATTTGTTATGTATGTTTCTTTATATTGCCTTTAATTTGTATTCATACCTTATTTTATCATGTAGGCTTTTAAACCAATAAAGCAATGGATTCCAAGAAATGATGAGGCATTCCGTCCATGGTACATTCGTAGCATGGAATATATCTGAGGACTACAGCTGCAAGTTACACTTGTTCATGCAACAAACATGTCGGTTGAGCCAGTGACAGTTGTACAACCTGATGTTGATGGATTTGAAGGTTACGTTAACATGCCCAACGATTCTAGTAATGCTGATGATGATGCTGCAACAAAGGTTGGTACTCAAGCTGATGTAAAAATTGATGACCATGGTGGAGAAGGAAATGAAAGTGGTGCAGGCGTTGGTGGGAGTGTAGATGCTACTAGAGATGGTGGTGGATCAGGAGTGTTACAAGAGGATTCTATTCATCATGACATTGGGCAAACGGTTGGTACTCAAGCTGATGTAAACATTGATGAGCATGGAGGATAAGGAAATGAAAGTGGTGCAGGCGTTGGTGGGAGTGTAGATGCTGCTGGAGATGGTGTTGGATCAGGAGTGTTACAAGAGGATTCTATTCATCATGAGATTGGGCAAACATGCCCAAAAACTGATATTTCTGATGGTTATGTTGAAACTATTTCCGGCAAGGATGAAGTGGGTCCGAATGAACATCATATACAGATTGAAACTGTTTCCGGCAAGGATGAAGTGGGACCGAATGAACATCATGTTGAGGGTGAAACAGTCGACAAGGATGAAGTGGGTCCTAATGAACATCATGTACAGGATGAATTGTCACAAAGGTTGGATAGAGATCAAATTGAAAGTGAGCTTAAGTCTATTAAGTCTACAGTAGGAGGCATTGAAGAACGTGTTGGAGACGTTGATGTCTCAAACCTATTAGTTCAGCTAGATATTGTTAAAAAAAGGATCGGGGTGCTTGAGGATGTATTAGGAGTGAGATTTGAACAAAATTCGGTAGTCTGTGATGACAAGTCCCAAGATGTGCATGCCGACACACCAACTTTGGAAGTCTGTGATGAAAAGTCCGAAGATGTGCATGCTGACACAACTGGTTTGGAAGTCCGTGATGAAAAGACCCAAGATGTTGTATGTGACAATAAGGTATGAATACAAATTAAATTTAATTCCTTTTCTTTATAGTAGGGTAATTGGTATGAATAACGCTTGTGTGCAATTTATTGTCTCCTTATCTTTGTATTTCAGACTCTTCTCCCAGATGTGAATGGCGACACATCAAATAAGCCCAGTGTTGTTCAAGATGATGATCATAAGTTGTTTTATACGGATACAGAAGCGTTTCAAGGACCAATGACACAACTTATGAAAGCCACGTTCCAATCGTCTACTGATCGTTGTACCGAGTTTATGCAAGTTGACACTAACAGTAGGTTTGATTTTTTTTCCTTACCGAATTTGAATGCTGCCTTCTCCGAATTTGAACTAACACCTCATGAAGTAAGTATCTATTTACAATATTACCAAAATTATTTAGTATTGTATTATATTGTTTTACTCGTATTGAGACTATTTTGTTTTTCATTTTGTAATTTTTTTAGGATACAAAGGATGGGCCAGAATTGGAACCTACAACCGCTAGTACACAACAACAACCGGCTGAGGACATAGTTGAAACAGGACATTATGTATGTATTTATATTATTTAATTAACTAAAATACATTCACTGCATAGTTACAGTAGGTATTTATTTAGAGTATTACTTCATTTTTAAGCGGCTGTGATTATTTTATTTATTCTCTAGGATTTGATGGATATGGATGTTGATAAAAACGAAACTGAGGATGTTGAAAAGGAGGAGGTTGAAATGAGAGAAGCAACGGCTAAGGAGGACGGCTTTGAAAAGGAGGGGGCTGGGAATGTGGGTGAGGAACCAGGAGAACCACAAGGGGACGGGGGAAATGGTGGTGACAATGTAGACGAAGTTATTTACATTGATGTGGATGTTGACAAGCATACCAGTCAGGTAATTTTATTGTTAAATGAATACCATTGAAAACGATTGTATAGTCTTCACACTCGCTAGATTCTTTACAGCAAATACTTTATTCATGTGTTGATTATATTGTAAATTATTTCAGGCACAAAATATGTTGTCGTCTGACATCAACGTTGTACTAGTTAATGATGTAAGATCTATCTTCAACCGATTGAAACGAAAGAGAAACCCAGGCAAATTTAACAGGTCCCCTTATACATCACCTCCAGACACTACTCCAAGAGTCGTGAGAAGGCTTTCATCGAGAATTAATCGTGAAAACATATCCCCTCCTGATTTCGGTGATGCTTTGCAACTACCACCATTGGAACCATTTGTAGAGGTATATACAAGTTTAATTACCACATTTATCGTGAAAACATAAGGGGTGTTTGGAATTACTTTGATTTGCTGGTAGTTATTATTTGTAGGAAAAGTCAAAATTGCCTTGGTCACTTTTATAGCTCAGAAAAACTATTGCCTTGGTCACTTTTATAGGAAAAGTCAAAATTGCATACAAATCCCACATCAACTTAACTGTTGAAATTTTGGGGAGTCAAAAACTTTAAATTGAATCAAAAGTAGTTTATGGTGGTCAATTTAGGGTCATTTAGGGATAGCATAACTTATTCAATCATCTAGGATGAACCAAATCTCAAATTAGTCAACTTTACTAAAAATTCTAAAGAGTCAAAATTCACCATTTAGCGACATACCCAATTTTGTGGGAATTTTAGTGATTTTTCTGTAAGGATTCAGACCTTGAGCTTTTTACATGATATAATCCCCCACCTCAACTTTAGGAATCAATTTTGTTCTTATTTTTTAGATATTTATTTCTTGCTTATTTGCTAGCTTAAAGTGGGCTGCAGGGCAAAGGGTTGCCCTGCAACACAGACCTTGATCAAAACACCAATTTTCAATTGCATATCCTGGCTTCCATAGTGGGGCCCACACCCTGAATCTTGGCTTATTGGAAAGCCAATAAGCCAAGCTTTAAGGAACAGTGCTTATTTGCTATATTAGATCTTGTTTCATAGGGCTGAATGCTCCATTTTGTTTGTCCCATTCTGAGTGCATGCTGAGCACCCAGAGTGCTTATTTGCTAAATTATGTCATCATTTCATCATTAGTATCGTAATGTGATATTTATGTATTCATTTTCAGAACCTGGTAAGATATGCGAGGGGGAGGAAACAGAAAATCAATTGTATTGTGGGACTCAGTCGCCCAAGAATAAAGATAAGTGGGACCCAGTCGCCCAAGTTTATTGTACTATTAATTAATAAAAAAGACCATAAATTTTCGGAAAAAGACAAAATAATCAGGTCGCCCAAGAAATGTGGGTCCCAGTCGCCCAAGAAGTACACTTTGATAGTTGTACCATGAAGGTACAAGATGGGACCATGTATAGGGACACATGTCACTAGATTACACTATCCGCCCAAATTTTGGAGGCGAACTTCTCCCGTTGGGGTATTTGGAGAAAACAAGATTTTGTGGGGGATTTAGGGTGGAGACTTTGTACTTTTGGGGTATTTATGGAATTTTCCCTTATATTTTTTGTTTCAATTTTGTTTTTACTCCGTATTATTTTTTTTAGTGACTTTCAAGAGTATTAGTGTGACAACCGGCAATTTAGGGAGCCATTTTGAAACCCGCATTACGTTAAAGTTCGTTTATAAATTTTATTTGGAATTTTTATTCGTAACGAACTTGTATGACATATTTTATGGTTAATTATATTTAATGTCGTTATGGGATTCGAGATTTATTTAATGATTCGTTATGGAATTTTATTTGGAGATTTATTTTGAATTCTCACTTGGTACTACGTTGACTCCGGCACTAGGATTATCTAACAGGAAATTTTATGACTCGACTTTACGAGTCCGACTATATTTAATTATTTACGGGATGTTTCGTGAGATGTTAGACGTTTGAAATGAGTTCGGGTTTCGGATCGTGTGTCTTACACTTAACCATTTTTACCCACTCATAATCACTAGTAATATATTTATTATTATTATTATTATTATTATTATTATTATTATTATTATTATTATTATTATTATTATTATTATTATTATTATTAAAAACATTTTTTTAGAGTAAATATACATTGGTCCTTGTGGGTCGGTTCACAACAACACACACAAACACCCTCACCTCCCTCACACTTCTCTCTCTTTTCTCTCTTGACAAACCCCAGCCGCCCCAACAATTTCCGGCCACCACCACTGTCATCGCCGGTCACCACCATACACGACCACCATTTTCTAACTCCCCATCATCTAATCTCTTAGATCTACTACTACACGCGCCCTATAACCCCGTATTTCATCTCGAATCACCACCAAATTCACCACCATTTGCTTGTTTTTGGAAGGTTGTCACGGTTTGAGTTTTATAGATCGAAGGTGAGACGAGTTTCACTCGTATTTTTGATAAAAATCATGACCTAGGGTCACGACTTAAAGATTTTCGGATGGGTTTATATATAACTACATGGAACACTTATGGGTTTTGGTTGGAAACATGTTTTCTATAAAGTTTGGTATCCGGGTTTGGTTTCTTGATGGTTCGATTCGAACCGTGAGTCTAAGACTCACGGCATGGTTTTTGATCCGAGCTTAAGGGCTCGATTTACTTGTTTTTTCTTGGTCTTGAGATTGTGGTTTCATGTGTTGCTTGCGTTGGATTTTTGATTCGACTCGAAGGCGTCACGGCTTGATGCCGTATATGGTTGTTTGTTGCCGAGACCCTATGTGGTCGATTTGGCAATTTGGGTGTGCTCCTTGGAGCCCTATTTGTGACCCTTTGATTTTTGGTTCGAGCCATTGTGGCTCGTGGGGTGTACCGAGACTCGTTTGAGTCGAGAGACTCGGGTTTGGCTTGGTAAACCAACCCGAATGTGAACCTTGGTTATATTTACTTTTCCTTATTACCTTGTTGTTAAATTGGTTTTGATTTTGGCATTGGTTGATTTTTGGCCGAATACTTGTGGGTCGAGATCATGTTTGGTCTCGACAATGGATTATGGTATTGAGAAGTTGTTGTCGAAAAGTGATATTGGGGACCGATTGTGAGACGGTCACTTAGAATGACGGAGATAGGTTAGTCGGGTGCCGTAGTCGGACCCTATTGTTGTAGCACGTGGATTGGGATTGATTGGACGGAGATGTATTGATTATTATGACTTTTACACATCATTTTGGACTTGGACAATGAGCCGAGAGTCATGACTCGGACATGTGACCATTTCGTATGACTCGATAACTATTTACAAATCAAAACACGAATAATAAAACTCGTAATAATATTATTCGTAATATAAACGTTTATATAAATATATAGACGTGGATAACGTATATATAATTGTATAAATACGTATATTAATAATAATAAAAATCACGAGTCGTATTATAAATAATACGACTAAATATATTAAGGCTACGAGAGTAGCGTAATATTATTGGAAGTATTATTATAAATAAATATTATAAAACGAGAAATTCTCGACGTTAACTAAATATCAAATGAAATGTTATTTTATATAAATAACGAGTAAAACTATCGAGTTATGCGGAGTCGTGGTCACTTGAGTCCAGGTAAGTTGTTGTTTGTGACTTTTGTGTTGTCACGGATATATGACGATTAATATAAACATTTCTATAACTAAATAACTTACTTAACCGATAGGTTAAACCGAGTTATTTGGCTATACGAAACGAGTATATTAATGGGCATCGTATCCTACGACGCCCATAGGTTGTGGTATATGTAAAGGATAATAAATTGCTAAATATATATATCGGAAAATCTGGCCAATTTGACGATGTATATAAGGAGTTTATTAAACTACGATATATACCATATAGTATTTGTGTGCTATGTGCTTTAGGATTGGGTTTAATCTTGGAACGGTATGTTACGTAAATAAATATGAGGATTATCAACTCAACGGATTTGATAAACTTCGGCGATTTATTTAAATAATATATTGGGCTAATATTAGATCTATAAGTTGTTTTATTATTCTTTGTGTGACCTTTTCGGTTTATTTGTGTCGACCCACCACCCGTATGGATACCAAACGTAAACACGCCAAACTATTACGAAATGGATTTTCGGAAAATAAAACGGAATACGTCCGGGTTTGGGAATATTTTGAATTTGAGGAAATGATTTCTGAACGAGTTAATATTGTTAGGTCGTGCCGAGTCCGTAGTTGCCGTCTTGTGAGTTATTATACATCTTACTTCTACCGATTTCTTCTTGCTGATTTCTGGACTTGAGGTGAGTCATAGCCCCACTTTTTACTCTTGAACTATGTTTTCAATACTTGGGGTGAGAAACGTGCAAATTATTTATGTGGACTATTATCGCTTCTATATTATTTCTAAAACTTGCTATGCGTATGGACTAGGATATATTGTCAGCTTTAGTCACATATATTTTATGTGTACTATTCAAGGTTGGCTTATTTGGGATTGTCAGCTTTAGTCACACGGTTCCGTGTGTACTATTCAAGGTTGGCTTATTTAGATACTGTAGCGTGCACCTATAGGTTATTAATACTTCGGAGGTTATCCGAGTATTTATGGTATCGCGGGGGTTACCCGGATATCTATGTTAGAGCGGAGGGTATCCGTGTGTTATGTTAGAGCGGAGGGTATCCGCAGGCTTTTAGTGAATCCTTAGTCTAGCTAGCAAGCGTTTTGCGTATATGTCCACTATATTGTTAGATGAATTTAAACCTTTGATCTCACCAGCGAAAGCTGACTTTTAGCACGTTTTCTCAGGTAATTAAGTAATGATATGGATGCATGGATTGGAAGGCTCGGCTAAGGCTCCTGGTTTATGGATCTATTTTTTCTAAACTCTGATATTGAATTGTGGACCTACTGTTATTTCTTTTGGGCCTGACTCTGAATGATGTTGGGATAAATGTAAACCTTAAAACCCCGTTTTGGTTGCGTTTTTATTTTGTTTACTTTATCTCGTTCTATTATGTCTTGTGTTGGATACCAATCCCCGTAGCACCCCGAAAGCTTGTTGAGTCTTCCGATGTATCAAATTTTGGGGGTGTTACAATTAGTAGGCAAAAGTTTTAGTAAGGAAATGCCGTAAATTTTGTAGTATACTCAGATCCGGGATCCCATTGCCACCATTGGAAAAAAATAAACTTTATAGTATAAAAATAAGCAAATGTGTGTTGCCTTTCCATATGAACATCATGCTACGAAAACGGCTGCTCCAAAAATTTCACATCATTAGGCTTTGTTCTGATGAAACACATGACATGAAAAGTGTTATGCAAATCCAAAATGGTTGTATAATTAACAAAATAACAAAAAGTGATTGAATTACCATGAAGGTCAACAACAATAATACACAATCACCCAATGACCAAGTCAAATATATTATTATTAACAACAGACTAATATTACATACAACAATAATTCAAAGATACAAAACACAAACATCATAATTAATAACTGGTATACAACTGCATAATTCAAAAGGTCCCAGACCTCTTCAAACTCCTCTACCTGCCTCATAAATATTTTTATAATCTAACTTCATTTCCCTATACATACGTGTCTTCTCTTCTTCTTCTTCTTCAAGACCAAACTCTCTGCTCCATCAGCAATTGCATTGAACCATTTGACTTTTCTTGTTGACAACATTAGATATCCCATCACCAAACCAAGTATGGTTCCACATCCATATCCCAACATCACCACTTCCCACGTAAACCCACTTTCTTCATCACTTTCAAATTGTGGTTCATGTGAATGCTCACTACACTTCTTTGGCAGCGGAGTCCCACAGAGGTTTGGATTCCCACCAAAAGAGTTCCCTTCAAATGTTCTGAACTGAGGTCCTTCTGGTATACGACCTACAAGATCATTTTGCGAGAGATTTAACACTTCAAGGGTCTTGATGTCTGCAAGTCTTTGTGGGATCTCTCCTGAGAGTTGGTTCCAAGAGAGGTCTAACGACTCAATCTCTATGAGATTCCCCAGAGCATGTGGAATTGGACCAATGAGGCTGTTGTGGGACAAGTTGAGCACTATTAGCGAATTTAGACCACCTATGACGTTTGGAATCTGACCTTCAAATGAGTTATTGGACATATCAATAATTGTGTAGTCAACCAAAATTTGTGGAAAATCTAGATTCACCCCTTTCACCGCAACAACGAATGAGTAATACTTTCCATCACCAAGTGAGATATGAACATTGTGGTGACATAAGTGAGATATGATTTTACGCTAAGTAGGTAAATACCAATGATGATGTACACATTTGCTTTAATTAAACAAAAAGGAAAAGCCTATAAGAACAAGCGTACTAATTGAAATTGTGATAAAATTTGCAAAGAATGAATGGCAACAAAAGTTCATAGCGATGGCTGAAGGTAATTCTAGAGGTTCAGATGATGTTTAGTTAGTGACACAGATTTCTGAGGCAGGTAAGAATTTCAACCATAACTGTTTGCAATTATATTTTGATCTTT
This sequence comes from Artemisia argyi, assembly GCA_030686995.1. Lineage (NCBI taxonomy): Eukaryota > Viridiplantae > Streptophyta > Magnoliopsida > Asterales > Asteraceae > Artemisia > Artemisia argyi. The sequence goes on along the minus strand of CM060702.1, from coordinate 16,969,669 downwards.
TACACGAAATTGCACTTACCACAATATCGCATATCGTTAATTGTCCGCCGCTAGAAATTTCTGTTGCTATGCACGGGTACTCGCCTAGTGTCTATATATATATATATATATATATATATATATATATATATATATATATATAGGGTAAGGTTCTAGAGAAAAGTGCAATTCGTTAGAAAAGTTAGAAAAAAAGTTATAGGGTAGATTTTGATAATAATCAAAACTTTAGGGTAAAATTTGATACAATGCAAACAAATACGGAGTAGCTCAAATACACAACACAATTATCAATTCTTTCCCGATTCAACACACACACACACTCACCGTCACCACCACAAGCACTACCACCGTCGCCACCGTCTTCCTTCCGCCACTGCGTCAATCGTCACTCCGCCATCATCACACCGATGCCAAAACATGAAAACACATCAAAATACACGTTATTCAGTGGAATAACAACGATTTGAGATGCGATTTGAGTTGTGTGATTTTGTGATACTGGATAATCGCGTTATCACAATTTTATTCAGGTTATATATATGCACTTTAAGCTTTTTTTTATTATTATTGTGAATTTGTGTAAAATTAGGGCAACGATTTTAAGCTTATTTTTTTTCTTATTATTGTGAATTTTGTGTAAAGTTATGGCATCGATTTTAAGTGTTTTTTTTTTTTTTTTTTTTTTTTCTTATTATTGTGAATTTTGTGTAAAGTTATGGCATCGATTTGTAAAATTAGGGCATCGACTTGTTTAAAATTAGGGCATCGATGTGTTTAAAATTAGGGCATCGATTTGTGTAAAATTAGGGCATCGATGTGTTTAAAATTAGGGCATCGATTTGTGTAAAATTAGGGCATCGATGTGTTTAAAATTAGGGCATCGATTTGTGTAAAATTAGGGCATCGATTTGTTTAAAATTAGGGCATCGATGTATTTAAAATTAGGGCATCGATTTGTGTAAAATTAGGGCATCGATGTGTTTAAAATTAGGGCATCGATTTTTGTAAAATTAGGGCATCGATTTGTAAAATTAGGGCATCGATTTGCTAGGGGGCACGTGTCTCCGCCCATGGTTACGAGTGTGTTTGTATGTATGGTTGTTGAGTTGAATTATGTTGTAAGGTGTGGTTAATTATTGTTTGTGTGGAATTTATGTTTTAGGGCAGTAAAGATGAAATGAATCGGGGGTATTTCGCTGATATGGATGAACTCAAAGAACATGGTAGCAAGGTGAGATAAGTTCTGCTTATCGCGTTTTTTAAAGCAGATATGCGATCCTAAACACACTCTGGATACCTGCTTGTTAGTAATTGTTTATATGCTTATTATTAGTGTAAATAAGCATTTAATGACTGCTTATTTGCAAAGTAGTTATAACTTATAAGTTATAAGTACTTTTATATCTTACGATTAGCTGTAAAAAAAGGTGTAGGAGATAATGTCTGGGTGTGCTCATGCAGTTTGAAGTTGGGATAATCACTTGGCTAATTCTGATTATCTGAGGATTTGTGTGTAGAATGACCCCTGATTCTGCTTTTCAAAAAATGAAAGAATGACCCCTGATTCCCTAACTTTTGTTGCAACTACTTTAAAATTGATTGGTATGAATCAGATAATCGGTTTTAACAAGACTGGCTATAGTAGATAGTGTTTGGAATTGCTTATAAATATGTGATAATCAGACATTGCACCTGCAGTGAGTTTGTTATAGTCGACACAAACAAATAATTATAATCAAAATTAGAATCAGATAATTAGAATCTGTGATAACCCGTGAACTTACTTTTTGACCCTCAAAAAACAGATAATTAGAATCAGTAATAGTCCACACAAACACCAGGAACTGATTATCTACTGCTGCAGTGAGTTTGCTATACTATTTTAAGTTTTATTAAATAAATATATGATTTCTAACGCGGTGTTTAGCATGGTGATTATCTGATATAGAATCATATAATCGGTTTTAACAAGACTGATTATCTGATATAGAATCATCACTGAGGTTAAGTCTTTTAGAGATTAGCCGGTGCAATCCCGGAGTCTCTTTCTATTGAGGCTTACAATGGAACTTTTTGAATATTTTTTAATCGAACTTTGACCTTAAATATTTTTGTTTATAAAAGTCGAGTTTAGTGCATCCGTTTGAGGTACTTTAGTGCATCCATTTGTATCATAGTAGAAAGACAAGTTCCGTTTTATGAAAGTGGATTGCTCTGCAGTTAAACTAGTACATCTTGTTTTCGGAAAATCCAAATTGCATTATTGGAAATCATGACGAAGTTAGTGAGCAATAGAGGCAGTAGTAAAACGAGAGTAACTCTCCAACACAAGTATTATAAGAGTATAGTGAAGTACAACTGTAATGTATGCACTGATAGTAATATAGCTCAGTAATACTGGTAAAAATATACACCCTAAACACAATTTACGTGTAAACTGTAGGACAATAAAATGTCAACGAAGGATTTTAAGTCTCTTTATAGTAATTTTAGTTATTACTTTACTTACAACACCCCTTTCTTGAAATATTTTATTATTTCGTTGAAGCAGACTAGCAGTAGAAATGACACATAGGAAATGTTGATTATTCTTCTAGTTTTTACATTCACTTTAGGGCTAAATATGGATATTTATTGTTGACATATATTCATGATATATTCAGATATCTTACTTGAGCAAGATCAAATTGTAGCGGTTATTCACTTCATTGTGGAGAGGGTTGCGGCTAAAGCCCCATGGGTCAAAAGGTGATCTCCTACTTCCTAATTTCCATGTCTTATGACACTCTCTACAGCTTAAGTGCTTCTACATAAGCTAATCCAAACACCCCAAAAGTAAAAGTGTACTATTGTTCATCAGGTTTACAAAGTAGGAAAACACTTTTCTAAGACAGGAAATTCGCAAAATTTACGGTTAAAGTCTACAAAACAGCTCTAATGGTTCACATAAGTATATTGTAGAAGATCAATGGATTTTTTATACTCAAATAGTGGATACAAATTATATTTATATATATTAGTGCATCTGTTAATATATATTAGTGCATCTGTTATGTATATTAATGCATCTATTATATATGTATATATATATTAGTGCATCTGTTGTATCTGACTTGCATACGAAACAAACTAGAGGCTTCTATGTGTTTTCAGGTACATGTTGCATAGTTGTGTAATAAGAAAATGAGACATAAGGAGTTTAATTAGAAAGTAATTATATGATATCAAATGATCTTTTACTGGTGAATGATGGATTTGAAGTGGTTTACATAAGAATTGCTGCATGTGTGCATCAATGGTTGTATAGTAGGTTATATTAACCTACATTTCCCGTGATTATGAGGTTGACAACTAATATGGATCAACATGTTGTATTGTACTGCAGGAGTTTAATATAAGTTGTTTACTTAGGAGTGTTTTATGATATCAAATGATCTTACCGGTTAATGATGAATTTGAAGCGCTTAATTTAAATTTGCTTAGTGTGCATTACTGGTTGTATGGTACATATGTTACTACATGTCTGGAATAATTCAACACTGAAAAATGGAAACTGATATGGATCAAGAGGCTGTATAGTAGGAGTTCGATATAACTAGTTTAACTAGTGAAGTGTTTTCATAATATCAAATGATCTTTGCTGGTTAATGATGGATTTGAAGTGCTTGAGTAACATTTGTTTAGTGTGCTATGCTTGTAAGGTACAATATTTTAATGGACGTCATATAAGTTTGAATCAGGAGAACTAATATGGATTAACTGGTGTAGTAGGAGTTTGATATAACTTGTTTATTTAGGATTTAGGAAATTGTCTTTATGACATTAGATAATTCTACCAGTTAATGATGGATTTGAAGTGGTTAACTCTAGTGGTAGTCTTAATTTAGATCATGATAAGATCTCATGGTGATTATGTTTGGGGGGCTGTTTTTATCAATATAAACTAGAAGCTGCTATGTGTTTTCAGGTACATGGTTTTACTGTATATGCAGTAGGTTAGATTAACAAGGCTAGTTTTAATCTATTTTTAGTTTTATATGTCAAAAATCAGTAAACCGACTAGCAAGTCATTGGAACAATCATGGGACTAATGCATCTCCATCTTATAATTTGTTGCATCTATTCAGTTATATCTAGTACCGATGAACTACCCAGAAAAGACGACACTTATTATATTGTGACATCAAAAAGGATTGCAACAAGTCTTGTTTAGAGGTTTGTGATTGTGATGATTCTCTTTTGAAGGATGGTTAATGACTTTGGTGTAGAGTCACCGGTAGATAATTTCAAACGTGGGACACATACTACAAGCAACTGCAGCTAGAGTGTTTGTGAAGGATGCACAAGCGTTTGGTGGTGGTGTTGTGCAGATACGATTGCATAAAATCTGGAATTGATAATTCACTTGTTGCACTACGTATATGATAATTATTTAAGTATGTTGTAACTGTATGTTGTATATCTATGAACTTGTTTCTTTGGTGAATGTCATAAAACTGTATGTTGTATATGCAGTAGTCAACGACAATTAAGCACAATAAAATATAATTTTTTACCATTTTCTTTGCAATCTCAATATGTGATCTTTCAAAGCTATTTTATGAGAGAAAAAAAAGATTCGATATATGGAATCTGAGATAGAGGAAAAGAAAAATAGAAAAAAATGGGTATTTTATATCATAAGGTTAGATTTAGGTGGCATTTATTAAACTTACCCTAAAAAATAAAAAAAGTTACAATAAGGCCCCTTGAGTTGGGAAAAAAAGGGAGGGGAAGGGGAGGTGGTGTTTTGTACACTTTTCCCACTTTTCTACCAAAGTGGGTTTTTTTCATGAACCCACCTCTATATATATATATATATATATATATATATATATATATATATATATATATATATATATATATATATATATATATATACGCTTTACAAAGTTTAAAGACATTGATTAAACAGAAAGGAAAATTAGAAAAAATAAATAAAAAAATGAGAGACTATTTTGATGATTTTACCGCACAAGTGAACTATCTAGAGTCTATGGCCCATTACATTTATTATTAATAAAGTACAGTATTATTTTTGCTCAATTAGACCCATTGAGAATGTCTATACTGCCCGCATATGCCCATAACTTTTGAAAATTGTTCATAGCAGCCCAACTTTTTGCATATAAACAAATTTTGCTACGTCATTTTAACCCATGAGTAACAAGTGTTCAATCATATAATGCATTTAACTATCGATCACCAACGGTGCAATGATTATACAAAATCATATAATCAAAACATAAACTATAGACGAAAATCAAACCCCGATAACAAGGTTTGTCATCACTTTGGCGTCAAATCGTGGCTCATCAATGTTATCGTCGTGGTTTTGGATTCAACGTTGTCTATCAATGATATAAAGTGTATGTGTATGTGTGTTTTGAGTGCGACTAAAATGTGATTCAATATTATTCTCGATGTTATATTAACGTGGTAACACTTTTTTGTTTTCACGACTTTGACGTTACCTAAAATTGCAATTTATGACTTATTAGTTAAACATGAGTTAATTTGAGTAAAGATGTATCAAACTGTGTGTTTGATGTAAAGGCCTCGTTAGGGTGGGTCAGCCAACCCACCTCGTTATCTTAAATCCGAACTCGCTTAACCAAAAACCTTATCAACCTAACCCCCGACAACGCGTTCACCGCCACCCGCCGCAACGAGCTCTTAGTCCAAAAAAGCATGTCCAAAACAAAAGAGGTTCAAATACCTAGTCCAAAACCAAAACCAACAAAAAGAAAGGTTCAAAGTTCAAACAACTCCCACCACATTTTCTTCCCAACAACCAATGACCATCATCACGCTCCGATACCCACCACCACTCCCACACCCCTTCACCCAAACACTCCAAATCCCCATTTCCAAACACCCCTTAAAAACCCAACACCGACACATAAAAACAAGAACCAAAGCAGCAGTAACAGAATGGAGAGAATACGAACAAGCAGTCAAAGACAAAGATCTTGGTCGGGCACTTCGCTTCCTTAAAGAAACCCAACTTGTTAATGAGGAGTTAAGGGTGTTGGAGCTGCAAAGGGATTGGGATGTGTTGGACACGTGTCTTAATGCTGATGATATGAGGCTTGTTGCTTCTGCTTATTCTTTTTTGAAGGATAAGGGGTTCTTGACTTCTTTCGGGAAATATCGTAGCATTGGTAATATATATTTCGTTACATACGAATTTATTAATAACTTGTTAGGCCCTGTTTAATTAGTTAGGATTGTTACTTAGGATTTTTTGGTGTAATGAATACTTTGAATAAGCACATTGGTAGGTAGGTACTCATTTTAAGCACGATATAAGCTGAAAATTTGCTGCTTTATAGAGATGCAATAAGTCCGAAATTGGTTATAGAAAGGCATGTGATTTGAAGTTTGAACACCGCCAAAATTATTCCCTACATCACCTATACATTTTTTTGGGTAACCATGATGGTTTCCGACCTTTTGGCCGACTAATTCACGGGGATTGAACCCACCGACACACAGACTCAATCCGGTAAAGCCCTTCTTTTTCAGGAGGTTGGAGTGGCCACTTTAGAGTTGTTTGCACCTAATAGGATTTGAACTTTAGACCTCACACATTTTAGTGTGAGTAACAAGCCCTTTTACCACTAGGCCACCTTTGAGTGGTTAAGTATAATATAATTGTTTGGTCTACTTATGTGTAACCTGAACACGCCAATCTTCTGAAAAGGAGGGCTTTACCCAGTTTGATTATGAGTGGCGTTGGATTCAAACCCCGTGGATTAGCCTGTCAAAGTAAAAGTCACTTTCAATGTTAAAATAACGTAGTAATTCTTATGAGAAAAGAAATTATATAAACACTTTTGTTCACCCTAAAACTCAATTTGATATTCTTTCGTCAACGTAATTAATTTGTTGTTTGAATAAGCATCTCCAAACATCCGCTTAGAACACTAGTACTTGCCCCCACCTACAAAATGTACAAAATGTTGGTCGGTTTCTCAACATCCTTTGTATATGCGTGGAGGAGTATAAATGGATGATATATAAATAATGAAGCAATGGCTCTAAATCTTGCCTAAAACAAGTAGTTGTAGTCATCTCCCGCCAAAAGTACTTGTGTTGTCTGGGCTGCAGAGCTACGCTATGTCAACTAAGTCCTGTAGTCCATGCCCGAAAACTTGACAAAAGTATAATAACACTTAAAGAGCCGAAGACTTCAATTATACACACAGTAGCACACACATATGCACATAGTATCAAGTGTATATATTAAGCTTATAATTCCTGCTAAAGATCCCTCTAATCTATATTCAGCCAACTGACCATATGTCTATCACTGAATTGAGAACATCCATGGACAACCTCACGGCTCATTATGAATCATTGTTTTACAATTTGCAGTTCTGGAGGGAACAAGAGATGTTACTCCAACTGTTTTGAAGTCTTCAACTGGTTTAGAAGGTACACATTCCCTTTCCTTTGAAACTCACATCCCATGATCTTGCTATGATAGATATATCTGTTAATTGTTTTATAAAAACAATATTGACGCTAATTCATATTCATTGTAAAGTTTCCAAACTTTCACCAAAAAAGTGGGGTCTTTCGAGAAACTCAAGTCTAGTTTTCATTACATTTTTTGGCGGATTATCGTATCTGATAGACCATGGAGTCGATCTCAGACCTCAGTTAGCAGTAGTATTAGGTTTAGCGATGGTAGACTCCATATTTCTTGGTGGGTCCTGTTTAGCCCAAATATCAAGTTATTGGCCTCCATACAAACGCCGTATACTTGTCCATGAAGCAGGACATCTACTCGTTGGTGAGTCATTTTCACACATTTATGTTCAAATTGATCAGAAACTTGTCACTTTTGATATTCGGGAAATGTGTTTTTTTACTAACTAATTCCCAATATGAAATTGCAGCTTATCTCATGGGATGCCCCATTCGTGGCGTAATTTTAGATCCTATTGTTGCCATGCAAATGGGGATTCAAGGGCAGGTAATATCTATTTGGCCTGCAACTCAGTTAGTACCTTAAATTATAGTTTGAGCTCTAATTGTATACAATTTTCAATTGTGCAGGCAGGAACACAATTTTGGGATGAGAACCTTCAAAATGAGCTTGCTGAAGGCCGCCTCACCGGGATTGCCTTTGACAGGTGGATATGCCATTCCGCCAATTTATTTTGGTCTGAAATAGTAGTGTGTTAGAGTTAGGTTCATGAGTTGTTACAATACATTAGATGACCAAAACGGACACCCTGTGAGGAAAGTGAGACATGATTATGAGATTAGAGTAGATGCCAACCAATAGGTTAAAATCAGGGGTAGTAACTATATTTTTTCTTCCGATATTTGTTGCTGCTTAAATGAAACCGCTTATCCAAAACTGAACTTTTAGCTCCTAAACAATCAGAAGCAGAAATTGTTTATTCAAACACTCAAAAACTAATTTACTTCGAGTTTCAATTACTTTTCAGATACTGCATGGTTTTATTTGGCGGGATAGCAGCAGAAGCTCTTGTTTATGGTGAGGCGGAGGGTGGAGAAAATGACGAAAATCTATTTAGGAGCATTTGTCTACTTTTGGAACCACCTTTTTCTGTTGCTCAGGTAAACTACTAATCACCAATTTTTACTTTTTAGTAAGTTAACGATCGTAGCAGACAATGATAATAAACCATGGATTTGTTATTGTGTTGAAACAGATGTCAAATCAAGCACGGTGGTCGGTTCTGCAGTCATATAATCTATTGAAATGGCATAAACATGCGCATCAAGCGGCTGTTAAAGCTTTAGAAAGTGGCGGTAGTCTGAGTGTAGTCATCAGAAGTATTGAGGAAGCAATGGCTACCAACAGATGATGTTTATGAGATGTAGTTAACATTATTTGTAAGTATATATGTACATTTTGTAGTAACTATAGGTTGATTAGTGTGGTCATAAGTATAGATAAAAGTCGCGATTTGTTGATTGTAACGTTTGAAAGCTAGTTAGGTCAAAGCAAAATTTATCTACTGGTGTAATTCTCATAGAGGATTATATTATATCCAATGAAAAGTTATACAACGAATTTGTGTTTGTGAAACAAACAAGTATTCTATCTAGAGGTTGGAAAATGAGCTGGTCGGCTTGATGAAACTGTTGGTGGTGGTGGTTATATTCATGTGATAAACTCCCATGACTTGTTCACAACCGGTCATATACTGTCCAACATGTTAGATCGACATTTGTCCTTCCATGGTTGAGTACAGTCTGCCATGGCTTTCACAAGAGATTACCACAGGAAAAAATTTAAAAAAAAAAAAAAAAAAAAAAAAAAAGAGAGAGAGAGAAAGAAAGAAAGAAAAAAAACCTCTAAAATGGCGCGTTTGACTTTATATTTAACTTAACCATTTAAATCAATCTACAGAAAAAAAATATACACAAACTGACCAATTTTTAGTTAGACCACCCGTAAAGGTAAAAGGTAGCAATATTGACGCGTGAGGCTTGTGGGTGCCTCACTAGGTGGGTATTGATTTCTTATGCGCAAATAATGTCTCATCTTTCAGTTGAATCGAATAGTTGACCAAAAACATTTTTTGGATTGAAAGTTATATATTAAAACCCAACTGACTAAATTTGCTGATCATGTTTAGGTATGATTCAATATGATGCGTTTGAGCCAGACAATGCAAGTGGACATTTCATTTTTTGGATTTTTAAAGTGTCTTTTGCAGAAAGCTCACTGTATAGGTTTCATTTACACACTTTCAGCAGATATAGTAAACATGTACCTGTTCTTGGTGAATCACTTTAATTTGAAGTTTGGAAAATTAAACTTAGAAACAAAGATATACAACATTAAGAGCCTACACCATGCCACTCGTTCGAAAAGTACTGCGTTGTCCTTACTTCTGATGCATGTGAGAACACAAAGAAACTTTAATACTTCATTACCACCAACGTGTTAATTACTGCCCATAAGACATAAGTGTTATTCTTTTCAACAAATGATTAATTAGAAAAACAAGTTATATCACAGCCTCATAAATGACAGATTCAAATATTGTCTGCTACTGGTTCTTATCTAGGTAATACAAACGAAACAAAAGCAGATTGAGGAATAAGTAATTTTTTAAATTTACACATCAAACATGCCACAAACAATGAGATTCCCCAAAGCATGTGAGATTCCCCAAAGCATGTGGAATTGGACCAATGAGGCTGTTGTGGGACAAGTTGAGCACTATTAGCGAATTCAGACCATGACGTTTGGAATATGTCCTTCAAATGTGTTATTGGACAGATCAATAATTGTGTATTCAACTGAAATTTGTGGAAAATCTTGATTCACCCCTTTCACCTCAACAACGAGTGAGTAATCACAAACATTTAATTTGCTGCTATACTAACGTGCAGAACACACTGGGTGGTCAAATACTAGAAGACACACTATTAATAATCATGCTTTCATTAACACAAATTCATTTCTACTGCAACTTCTTGTTAAGCTTGCAACTTACAATTTATACTAATGAGAAGCATATTGTTTAGACAAAAGCAAAGTGGTATAAGTACGTACAAACACTAGTACTCAGATCTGGGATCCCATTGCCAACATTGAAAATAATAAACTTTATAGTATAAAAATAAGCAAATGTGTGTTGCCTTTCCATATGAACATCATGCTACGAAAACGGCTGCTCCAAAAATTTCACATTATTAGGCTTTGTTCTGATGAAACATTTGCGTCAACACATGACATGAAAAGTGTTATACAAATCCAAAATGGTTGTATAATTAACAAAATAACAAAAAGTGATTGAATTACCCCGTGACCAAGTAAAATATGTTATTATTAACAACACACTAATATTACATACAACAATAATTCAGAGATACAAAACACAAACATCATAATTAAGAACTGATATACAGCTGCATAATTCAAAAGGTCCCAGACCTCCTCAAACTCCTCTACCTGCTTCACAAATATTTTTATAATCTAACGTCATTTCCCTATATATACATGTCTTCTCTTCTTCTTCTTCAAGACCAAACTCTCTGCTGCATCAGCAATTGCATTGAACCAAGTATGGTTCCACATCCATATCCCAACATCACCACTTCCCACGTAAAACCACTTTCTTCATCACTTTCAAGTTGTGGTTCATGTGAATGCTCGCTACACTTCTTTGGCAGCGGAGTCCCACAGAGGTTTGGATTCCCACCAAAAGCGTTCCCTTCAAATGTACTGAACTGAGGTCCTTCTGGTATACGACCCACAAGATCATTTTGCGAGATATTTAACACTTCAAGGGTCTTGATGTCTGCAAGGCTTTGTGGGATCTCTCCTGAGAGTTGGTTCCAAGATAGGTCTAACGACTCAATCTCTATCAGATTCCCCAGAGCATGTGGAATTGGACCATTGAGGCTGTTGTGGGACAAGTTGAGCACTATTAGCGAATTTAGATCACCTATGACGTTTGGAATCTGACCTTCAAATAAGTTATTGGACATATCAATAATTGTGTAGTCAACCGAAATTTGTGGAAAATCTAGATTCACCCCTTTCACCGCAACAACGAATGAGTAATACTTTCCACCCATGTATAAATACTCTGGTTTTGTGTTGCTTTTAACAACATTCTTCATAGAATTGAAATTTTGAAAATATTTTGCAGGGAGTTGACCTACAAACCTATTATGAGATAAGTCAAGAACTCGAAGACTTGAAAAGGGAGAATCAACAGTTGCAGAGCATTGAATGTGTCCCTGAAAGTTGTTTGATTTGAGGACAAGAACCTGCAAATTTGGAAGATCTCCTAACCAACCAGGGAATGTACCATTCAAGTGGTTGTTTCCAAGATCAAGCACTCTCAAGCCTGAGCATTTAGACAAGGAACTTGGCACCTCTCCTCTTAATTGATTTCCATTCAAGCTAAGCCCTTCTAAATTTTTACAATCCCCGTATGTGTTTGGAATTGTTCCTTGAAAGTTATTGTTCCCCATATCTATCATTTCAAGAGATGAGCTGATATTTCCAAAGCATTGTGGAATCAATCCACCAAAGCGATTATTGGACATATCCAAATAATATAGATGGCTCATGTTGCAAATTGATGGAGGGAATGGCCCTTCAATCAAGTTGGACTGCAGGTCAAGTTCTTCCAGTCCATACAATTGAAATGGTGGCAAGCATGTTATGAAGTTATTTGAAAGATTCAATCGATACAGCCCATGAGTACCTCCTATCTCCCCAGCCCAATGAGGAATTTGGCCATGGATTTCGTTGCTGGAGAGATCTAACCATTCAAGTTGTTTCATGGCTCGAAATGAATTTGGAAACACCTTTAGCTTGCAAGAGGCCAATATCAAGTATCTAAAACCAGGGCTGACATGATAATGATTGGTATTTTTTGTGGTAACAGAGAAACCACTGTATGAGAGATCGAGAGCTTCAAGGTTTGTGAGGCTTGATAACAATGTATCCAACTCCCATTCACCACTAAAATTATTAAATGAAAGCAGTAGAAAATTGAGGTTGGTGAGGTTAAGAAATGTTTGTACATCACTATGTCCAACTAACTGATTGTTGTGTCCGAGGTCTAACCCTTTTAACGATGGAAGAGAAAATGACTCAAACGGTACATTTCCACTGAACATGTTATGTCTTAGAGAGAGATATTGTAAAGAGGGAGAAGTAAACAGCCAAGATGGCAACGTCCCATTAAGACTGTTATCAGATAATCCCAGATAAGTAAGGTGTGTTAGGTTAACTGAGATATAAGAAGGGATATCTCCTGTGAAATCGTTAAATCCCAAATTGAGTTTTTCCAAAGAATGAAGATTGAAAATGTAATGAGGTAATTTTCCTTGCAATCCAGTGGAGCGGAGATTTAGTAATTTCAAAGAAGAAGAGATGTTAAGACTCGTAGGTAAAACCGAAGAGATATCAACACCTCCAAGTGAAAGTTGTTCCAAATTGGTAAAATTTTGAAAAATATTGATGAAAACATCTGGTCTAAGCTTCAAATCATAATCATATTGAAAAATATTGGAAGAGAGATCAAGAGAGACCAATTTATGAAGGAGTGTGATCTCCGGTGGGACTTGGCCAGAAAACCAACAACCAGAGAGGTTCAGATGAGTGAGACTATTTGAAAACCTTCCTATTTCACGTGGAATTTTTGAACCACTTAAATTATTGAAAGCAAGATTGAGTGTTTGAAGGTGAGGAAGGTTGAAGAGGGAGCTGTTAGGATGGATGGTACCAACTAACTGATTGTTGCGACTAAGGTCTAACATTTTTAACGATGGAAGAGAAAATGACTCAAACGGTACATTTCCACTGAACATGTTATATCTTAGAGAGAGATATTGTAAAGAGGGGGAAGTAAACGCTACTTCTCAAATGAGCTTTTTATATTCACCGCTAAACACTAAGCGCTCTTAAATGTTCTTAAAAGCTCCTTGCCAAACATACCCTTATTATGCTACTTTTTTTGCGGGTTATGTATGTTGTTAAATTGTTTAGCATTTTTGGTGAATGTTTATGTTCAAGGGTGTTTGTGTCTGCTATGCTTAGTAGATATATTGGATTGGTATGGGATTACTAACTAATCTTTTGGTGAGATGAATACGTTTTAATAAGCACATTGGTAGATACTCATTTTAAGCATAACGGTAAGCTGAGAATTTGCCATTAAAACTGTCCTGAAAACCGCTTAGCTGATTTGAAGTTTGAACACCACCAAAATTTCTCCGCACCTCACCTATACATTACTAAACATGATTATGTGTGAACTAATTTTAGTGGTGTAAAAGTCTCTTCCATTATTGACACAGTGTAGTTCTTGTTGACTCCTTAATGTCATTAGATGTCAAAACTACTAGTATTTAGTATGTACTTAGTTTAGTTAATGTAATATGTATTTAGTTTATGTAATGGGTCGAATTAGGTTGCTGCAATGGGTCAAAAACAGTTAACCCAAACACCCCTGCAGCAGTTTGAAAATGGCAGTTATGGTAGTTGGTAGTTAAGGCAGTTATATGCCAAGGGTCACAATGTTTAGAAATAACTGTCATGGTGTCGATTAGATCAGTAAAAATATGTATTATGCAGTCTGCAAGAATATAACAGTTCAACATCAATAAAAAGTTCAGTTTGCATACTTTTGTCCCTTATTTACTGTTTCATTGATTCTCACATCACAACACAATTACGGTTCATTATAAACACATTCTGAAACACAACATGGTTGGCTTGAAACCTGTGCAAAAGTTCTTTCTATGAGAAAAGAACTAAGCATAAACACTTTTGTTCACCCCAACACTCAATTTGATAATCTTCGTTTAACACAATAAGTAAGTTGTTCTAATAAGCATAACAGACACCTGCTTAGACCACTAGTACTAACCCCCACTACAAAATGTTGGTGGGTTTTTCAACATCCTTTGTATATGCATGGAGGAGTATAGATGGACGATACTATATGATATGATGCCTCTAAGTATTGCCTAAAACAAGTAGTTATAGTCCTCACCCGCCAAAAGTACTTCTTGGCTTAGGGCTGCCTGGGCAGTAAGGCTACACTACTTCCTCAACTCCTACATTCTGTAGAACAGAATGTCCAGGGTCTGGAAAACAAACCCTGCGTAGACCAGTGCAGAGCTACACTACATTTACTAATAAGCCTTATACTCCATTCCCAGAAAAACTTGACAAAAGTATAATAAGTAATAACACTTAAAGAGCCTCATACTTCAATCATGCACACACATACATGCATAGTATAAAGTGTTTATAATTAGCCTATAATTCTCATCAAAAATCCCCGAATCTAAATTGAGATAACCCTTGAACAACCTCATGTCTCATTACAAATCATTGTCTTACAATTTGCAGTTCTGGAGGGAATGAGAGATGTTACTCCAACTGTTTTGAAGTCTTCAACTGGTTTAGAAGGTACGTTTCCCTTTCCTTTGAAACTCACATCCTCTGATCTTGCTGTGATAGGTATATTTGTTAATTGTTTTATAACAACAATGTTGACACTGATTCATATTCATGGTACAGTTTCCAAACTTTCACCAAAAAAGTGGGGTCTTTAGAGAAACTCAAGTATCGTTCTCGCTACAGTTTTTGGTGGATTATCGTATCTGATAGACCATGGAGTCGATCTCAGACCTCAGTTAGTAGTAGTATTAGGTTTAGCGATGGTAGACTCCATATTTCTTGGTGGGTCCTGTTTAGCCCAACTATCAAGTTATTGGCCTCCATACGAACGCCATATACTTGTCCATGAAGCAGGACATTTACTCGTTGGTGAGTCATTGTCACACATTTATGTCCAAATTGATCAGAAACTTGTCACTTTTCATATTCGGGAAATGTGTTTTTGTACGAACTAATTTCCCAATATGCAATTGCAGCTTATCTCATGGGATGCCCCATTTGTGGCGTAATTTTAGATCCTATTGTTGCAATGCAAATGGGGATTCAAGGGCAGGTATTTTCTATTTGGCCTACAACTTGGCAGTTAGTACCTTAATGTGTAGTTTGAGCCTAAAGGTATACAATTTTCAATTGTGCAGGTAGGAACACAATTTTGGGACGAGAACCTTCAAAATGAGCTTGCTGAGGGCCGTCTCACCGGGATTGCCTTTGACAGGTGCATATGCCTTTCCACTAATTATTTTTGGACGGAAAAGTCATTAGTGTGTTAGAGTTAGGTTCATGAGTTGTTACAATACCTTAATGTGTAGTTTGAGCCTAAAGGTATACAGTTTTCTTCATGAGTTGTTACAATACATTATAAAAAACTGATCTTTTAGCTCCTAAACAATCAGAAGCAGAAATTGTTTATTCAAACACTGAAAACTAATTTACTACAAGTTTGCGACTACAACTAATACATTATCCAAAACTGATGTTTTAGCTCCTAAACTAATTTTCTTTGGTGATTCTTCCATGACATTTTCAGTTTCTTCCATTTACGTGATTAATGATTCAACTTATCCTATATATAGATTACTTTCAAATCAACCAATCCCCTAATTCAGGAACCTACATAAGACTTAACTTATTAGACCTTATGATACCCTATAATTCATTATCTTTAACGAGTTTCAATTACTTTTCAGATACTGCATGGTATTATTTGGCGGGATAGCAGCAGAAGCTCTTGTTTATGGTGAGGCAGAGGGTGGAGAAAATGACGAAAATTTATTTAGGAGCATTTGTCTACTTTTGGAACCACCGTTTTCTGTTGCTCAGGTAAACTACTAATCACCAATTTTTACTTTTTAGTAAGTTTACGATCATAGCAGACAATGATAATAAACCATGGATTTGTAATTGTGTTGAAACAGATGTCAAATCAAGCACGGTGGTCGGTTCTGCAGTCATATAATCTATTGAAATGGCATAAACATGCGCATCAAGCTGCAGTTAAAGCTTTAGAAAGTGGCGGTAGTCTGAGTGTAGTCATCAGAAGTATTGAGGAAGCAATGGCTACCAACAGATGATGCTTATGTACATTTTGTAGTAACTATAGGCTGATTAGTGTGATCATAAGTATAGATAAAAGTCGCCATTTGTTGAATGTAACGTTTGAAAGCAAAATTTATCTACTGGTGTAATTCTCATAGAAGATTATATTATATCCAATGAAAAGTTATACAACGAATTTGTGTTTGTGAAACAAACAAGTATTTTATCTAGAGGTTGGAAAATGGGCTGGTCGGCTTGATGAAACTGGTGGTGGTGTTTATATTCATGTGATAAACTCCCATAACTTGTTCACAACCCGGTCATATACTGTCCAACATGTTAGATCGACATTTATCATCAAATAAGGAGTCCCTCCATGGTTGAGAACAGTCTGCGTTACAGACACTGCAACCTATGTGTCAAATGATATGAGCTGCTTTTTGTTTTTTTTATATAACTTTATATTTTTTGTTTCAATTTTGTTTTTACTCCAGTATTATTTTTTTTAGTGACTTTTAAGAGTATTACTAGGCAAAAGTTTTAGTAAGAAAATGTCATAAATTTTGTAGTATACTCAGATCTGGGATCCCATTGCCACCATTGGAAAAAAATAAACTTTATAGTATAAAAATAAGCAAATGTGTGTTGCCTTTCCATATGAACATCATGCTACGTTTCTGTCCGTTTTCTTACGTTTTTGTCCGTTCTTCTTACGTTTTTTCCGTTTTCATACGTTTTTGTCCGTTTTTCTTACGTTTTTTTCCGTTTTCATATGTTTTTGTCCGTTTTTCTTACGCTTTCGTCCGTTTTTCTCATGTTTTTCGGTTTTCATACGAAAAATATTTCAAAAAAAAATTGAAAAAATAAATCAAAAAATAATTATCAAAAAAAAATCTTAAACTATTAGAAAAAAAAAAAAAAAAAAACTTTTTTGGAACTTTTTAGAAAAAAATTAAAAAAAAAATCTAAAATATATTTTAAAAAAAATCGAATAATTTTTTTTTTCAGATAAAATTTTTTTAGAAAAATATTTGAAAATACAAATATTTTTTTTTGGAAAAATATTTTTCAGAAATTTTTTTTTTAGAAAAATTAAAAAAAATGAAAAAAATTTCGAATTATTTAAATTTTATTTCGGAAATATGTTTTTTGGAATCTTAAAATTCAAAAACATTTTTTTGAATTTTTTTCGAAAACCTTATTTTTTATTTTTTTTTTCTAAATTTTTTTTTCGAAAATATGTTTTTGGAAATTTTTTGTTGGTGATGGACAGTGTAAATACGGAAGAAAAAGTGGAAAATGGAAGAAAAACATTTGAAAATGGAAAAAACGTTAGAAAAATGGACAAAAACGTATGAAAATGGAAAAAATGTAAGAAGAACTGACAAAAAGGGACAAAAACGGAGAAAACGTATGAGAATGGAAAAAACTTAAAAATAATGGTCAAAAACGTAAGAAAACCGGAAAAAAAAAACGTATGAAAATAGAAAAAATGTAAGAAAAACGGACGGAAACGTAAGAAAAACGGACAAAACGGAAAAAACGTCAGAGAAACGGATAAAAACGGACAAAAATGTATGAAAACGAAAAAAATGTAATAAGAACGGACAAACACGTAAGAAAAACTGAAAATGGAAAAAAAACGTAAGAAGAACAGACAAAAACGTAACAAAAACGGACAAAACGTATGAAAACGGAAAAACGTAAGAAGAACGGACAAAAATGTAAGAAAAACGGACAAAAACGGAAAAAAAAGTGAGAGAAACTGATAAAAACGTATGAAAACGGAAAAAAACGTAAGAAGAACGGAAAAAAATGTAAGAAAAACGGATAAAAACGTATGAAAAGAGAAAAAATGTAAGAAAAACGGACAAAAACAGACGAAAAACGAAAAAAAAAATGAGAAAAACGGACGAAAAGATGTAAAAAAAAATAATACTAATATTAATAGTTATATAAATTAGTTAAAAAAAAGTTATGACTAAATCAGCAAAACCTGGCGAAACACAGGGACCATTTGTGTAAGAAACTGAAATGTAATATAAGGACAAGGGTATTTTAGTCATTTGATGTAGGCCAGGGACTAATTTTTCCCCAAAAGTTTCTCACAGGGACGATTCTTGCACTTTCCAAACTTCCGGGACAAAACATGCAATTTGGCCAAACTTTAAGGACGATTTTTGCAGAGGGACAATATAGAAATGTACAAAAAGGAAAACAATCTGGTTATGTTGGGGGAGGTTATAAGAATGGTTTTGTTCAACAAAATAGATGGAAGGTAAGACAACAATGGAGCAAGAAAGATAATAATATGAATAAGGCAGAGACAAATAAGAAAGGTAAAACCTATGATGTTGAATTTCCCAAATTACCACCAAACCAAAAACAAGTGAAAGAGAAAGTCCCTAGTACTAGCAATAGATACAGTGTATTAGTTGATGAAGAAACTAGTGAAGTTCAGGAGTTGAATATGATGAAAGACAAAATGATTGTTGATGATTATCTGAATAAGAAAACTAAGCCTAGTGATGATATCATTGGAATATGGTCAACAGAGATGAGGACCTACTTTCAAAGATCTTGGGATGCTGATAAGGAAAAAGAAAGAGATGATGAGAATGTATGTATTAATGAGTCTGAGAATGAGGTTGTGGAGGATGAATCAGCAGCTGCTCAGGAATTGACAGCTAATGAAGTGAATGGTAATGGTTCTTCCCTGCTGAATTAAGGGGTGTTGCTGTTATTTCTTTATGGATTACAAAATAGCAATTTGGAATATTAGAAGTATGAATAAGGTGAAAAAGCAGAATGAGGTATGGCAATTTATTCAGAATGAGAAACTTCAAGTATGTGCTATTATTGAAACTCACATTAAGGAAGCTAACATTAAGAAAATTTGTGATAAGACATTTAAAAATTGGGAATGGACCTCTAATGTGAATTTTAGTAGAAATGGTTGCAGAATTGTAGTTGGTTGGAATGATGCAACTATTCAGCTTAGAGTTCTTCATATGGCTAAACAGAGTGTTTTTTGTGAAATTATTAATAGTCATGACAATTCTAGGAGTTTATGTAGCTTCATATATGCATCTAACTTTGGAAGGAAGCGAAGAGAATTATGGAAATATCTTATTCTGTATAGTAGAATTTCTAAGGGGCGTCCATGGGTGATTATGGGGGACTTTAATGTGACTATGAAAGTAGAAGAACACTCTATGGGAGGATCTTTGATTACTCAGGATATGCAAGAATTCATTGATTGTACTAATAGCATAGAAGTTGATGATCTCAATTATAGTGGGTTGTTTTACACCTGGATTAAATCTCCTAAGAACCCTACAACTAGCACACTTAAAAAGTTAGATAGAATTATGGTTAATGAGGATTTTTTAGCCTATTACCCTGCAGCTGCTGCCAAATTCCACCCATATTTGGTGTCTGATCACAGTCCTTCTGTGCTGACTATGCCTAAAGCTTTGTAGAAGAAGAAGAAATCTTTTAGATTTGCTAATTATATAGCAGATAAAAAAGAATTCATTCCTCTAGTTCAACATTATTGGAGTGCGGATGTGGAAGGGTTCCAGATGTATAAAGTGGTTAAGAAACTTAAAAGTCTTAAGAAGCCTTTAAATGAGTTGAGTTGGAAGAATGGTAATTTGTTCATGAGAGTTGCAGATCTTAAAGAAGAGTTAAAAGAAGCCCAGAAACAGATTGATGCTCATCCTCATGATAACAATATCAAAATGAAAGCTGTGGAGATTCTCAAGAATTATCAGGAGGCAATAGTTGATGAAGAGAAGCTTCTTTACCAACAAGCAAAAATTAATTGGTTAAGAGATGGAGATAGGAATAGTTCTTTCTTTCATAAAGTGGTTAAAAGCAAAAAGAATAAGAGCAGAATAATGAGTGTTTTGGATGCCAATGGGAATGAAGTGGAAGGGGAGCTGATTGCTAAAGAATTTGTTAGTCACTTTCAGAATTTCCTTGGAAAAGAACAATCTGTTGATGATTTAGATAGTATTGGAGATATCTTCACAAAAAAATTGAATAATGAGGATGCTATGAGTATGATTAGAGAGGTGACTGATATGGAAGTTAAAGAAGCCATGTTTGACATAGATGACAATAAAGCAGCTGGTCCAGATGGATATTCTTCTAGTTTTTTCAAGAAAGCATGGTCTGTTGTGGGGGTTGATGTATGTAAAGCTGTAAGAGAATTTTTTCAGAATGGTAAATTGTTGGGTGAAATCAATGCAACACTCATAAATCTCATTCCAAAGATCCCTAATGCCAAAAGAGTCACTGATTACAGGCCCATTGCATGTTGCAATGTTCTGTACAAATGTATTAGCAAGGTCTTAACCAACAGAATTAAATATGGGCTTGATAAGTTGATTAGCAAGAATCAAAGTGCTTTTATTAAGGGAAGGCAGATTCAAGACAATATTATGGTTGCACAAGAACTTTTGAAAGGTTACAACAGGAAAGGAGGTGCTAAAAGATGTTCTCTTAAAATTGACATTGCTAAGGCTTATGACACAGTCAATTGGAGTTTCTTGAAGGCTATTCTAATTCAGTTTGGATTCCATGAAAAAATGGTACACTGGATCATTACTTGTGTCACTTCCTCTGCTTTTTCTATATGTGTAAATGGAGAATCTTATGGATATTTCAAAGGTGGTAGGGGGCTGAGACAGGGTGATCCAATATCACCCTACTTGTTTACCATGGTTATGGAAGTATTTTCTCTTTTAATGGCCAAGAATATTGAAGATGCTAAGGGTTTTAAGTACCATAAAGGCTGCAAATCTCTAAAGTTAACACATATGTGCTTTGCAGATGATTTACTTGTGTTATGTCATGGAAATGTGGCATCAGTGAAAGTCATAAAGAAAGCTCTTATAGAATTTAGTCAAGTATCTGGTCTTCTTCCTAATATGCATAAAAGTACAATCTTCTTTGGAAATATTACTCAAGGGGAGAAAACAAGTATTCTAAATGTATTGCCATTTCAAGAAGGAAAGTTGCCTGTTAAGTACCTGGGAGTACCTTTGACCACTAAAAGACTAAGTTTGGAGGATTGTAAACAGCTAATTGACAAAGTAAAAGCTAAAGTAGGGGACTGGAAGAATAAATTCTTATCATATGCTGGTAGAACTCAATTGATTGCAGCTGTTTTATCTTCTATGCAACTTTTTTGGGCCTCAGTCTTTCTTATTCCAAAGTCAACTGTTAATGACATTGAAAAAGTATTTAAGGGGTTCTTGTGGTGTCAAGGTGAACTAACAAGGGGTAAAGCCAAGATTGCATGGAAGAAAGTATGCATGCCAAAGTCTCAAGGAGGTTTAGGGCTGAAAAAGTTATCTAAGTGGAATGAAACATTGTTAATTAAGCACATCTGGAATTTGGCAGCTAAAAAAGATAGTCTTTGGGTTCAATGGATCAATATTATCAAGTTAAAAGGGAAAAGCATTTGGAATGTGGATAGAAGATATTCTGATAGTTGGATGTGGAGTAGTCTATTGAAGTTAAGAGATAAAGCAAGGAAGCATATTTTTCATGTTATTGGTAATGGTCAGAAAACTTCTATGTGGTATGACTGGTGGAATGAAAATGGTCCTCTGTGTGATATCATTAGTAGTGAAAAAATTCTTGAAGCTGGTATTAGATTGGACAGCAATGTGGCAGATATGATCATCAATGGTAGTTGGAAATGGCCAAGTCAATGGAACAACCAATTTCCTGTTTTGCAAGCTATTAATATTCCAGTGTTAACGAATAGGGAAGACAAAGCAGTTTGGAAAACAAATGGCAACATGAAAGTGGATTTTTGCATCAAGACCGTATGGGAGGATTTTAGAGATAATGATGTGGAGGTTCAATGGAGCAATTTGGTATGGTATTCACAGGGGATCCCAAGTCACATGTTTATTGTTTGGATTGCAGTGAATGAGAGGCTTCAAACTCAAGATAGGATTATGAGATGGAATAATGATATCAATATGAGATGTCCTTTGTGCAACAATTGTTCAGATTCACATGATCATCTTTTTTTCCAATGTCAGTTCTCTAAAAGTGTATGGAATGAATTTCAAGGTATGAAAGCACTAAAACAAAAACCACATACATGGAAAGATACAATCTCTGCAGTTGTCACATGGTATCCTAACAGATCTATTGTTAGCATTGTGGGTAAACTTGTGTTTGGAGCAATGGTGTATTACATTTGGCAGGAGAGAAACAAAAGGCTATTTACAAAGGAGAAAAGAAATGAAAAAGCATTGGTTGAGATCATCAAAGATACTGTTAGATTGAGGTTAATGAGCCTAAGATATCACAAAACCAATCAAGTGGTAAATGTCTGTCAAAGGTGGAATGTGCAGCCTATATTTGTGAACAAGATTACCAAGATTAAAGTCTGAGATAAGATTAAGATCATAACCTGTTCTTATAGCAGGAGTTTATGCATCAACAAATAAAGGAGTGCTTAGGTTATGATTCAAGATCTTGGCAGAACTATTTGCAGGCTACTATAGTTGATTAAACCTTGTAATTGGAGTTTAACTGGTAAAACTGTACCTTTTTTAGATCCATGTGTAAATCTGTTTGGCCTTGGGAGGGAACAGTTATGCATATGGTGTGAAAAGGAGGTTTAATTCAGTTAAATGTACCATAATAAAGGTTTGATAACTGTGAAGGGTAAGTAGCTTGGGTGGATGGTGTATGATGGGTGGAATAGAGAGGTGTGAAAGATGAACCTTCTTGGTCCACCCAATACATCATCACAGGAGGTAATGGTTGGGCTTCCCTCAAGGTATGTGTTTCTAAGCAATTGAAGCCATTTTTTAAGATGGAAATGTAGATTGCTTGGAAGAGCTCTTGACTGGAAGGGTAAAGGGTGCCTAGTGATGCCAGAAACTTTTTCTACCTCTATTACTGTGGATGTTGGTTGAGTGATTTAGGTGGAAAAGTTTTCTGGAAATGTAGCTAGATGGTAGTGCATAAAGGTGAATTCAATACAGAAGTTGAATTGCTTCATATGAAGATCTCAAAAGTTTCTTATCTGATTCTTCTTTGTTAGTAAGGATGTATTAGTTAGTTTTGGTAGCCATATCTGATGTATAACAGATACGAGTCATAGTATTCTGGTTGTATCAGATTTGGGGATGTCCAAATCTTGCTTCTATTCTTATCTGTACAAAAGTTTTGGAAGTATATATATATTCACCTTTGCACAAAAAAAAAGGACGATTTTTGCAATTCTCTCACAAAAGAAAGGTTCAAAGTTCAAACACCTCCCACCACATTTTCTACCCAACAACCGATGACCATCATCACTCTCCGATACCCACCACCACTCCCACTCCCACACCCCTTGACCCAAACACTCCAAATCCCCATTTCCAAACACCCCTTAAAAACCCAACACCGACACATAAAAACAAGAACCAAAGCAGCAGTAACAGAATGGAGAGAATATGAACAAGCAGTCAAAGACAAAGATCTTGGTCGGGCACTTCGCTTCCTTAAAGAAACCCAACTTGTTGTTAAGGATGATAATGAGGAGTTAAGGGTGTTGGAGGTGCAAAGGGATTGGGATGTGTTGGACACGTGTCTTAATGCTGATGATATGAGGCTTGTTGCTTCTGCTTATTCTTTTTTGAAGGATAAGGGGTTTTTGAGTTCTTTCGGGAAATATCGTAGCATTGGTAATGTTTCGTTAAATGCGAATATATTAATAGCTTGTTAGGCCCTGTTTATTTAGTTAGGATTGTTACTTAGGGTATTTAATATTTTGGTGTAGTGAGTACTTTGGATAGGCACATTGGTAGGTAGGTACTCATTTTAAGCACGATATAAGCTGAAAATTTGCTGCTTTATAGAGATGCAATAAGTCCAAAATTGGTTATAGAAAGAAATGTGATTTGAAGTTTGAACACCGCCAAATTTACTCCCTACCTATACATTAGTATAATAATATTTGTTTTTTTCGGTAACCATGGTTTCCGACCTTTTGGCGGACGAATTCACGGGGATTAAACCCATCCCCACCCAGACTCAATCTAGGTAAAGCCCATCCCTCCTTTTTCAAGAGATAGGCGTGACCTCTTCAGAGTTGTTTATTAATAACTTGTTAGGCCCTGTTTAATTAGTTAGGATTGTTACTTAGGATATTTTGGTGTAGTGAGTACTTTGGATAGGCACATTGGTAGGCACTCATTTTAAGCACGATATAAGCTGAAAATTTGCTGCTTTACAGAGATGCAATACGGCCGAAATTGGTTATAGAAAGGCATGTGATTTGAAGTTTGAACACCGCCAAAATTACTCCCTACGACACCTATACATTGTTTCTTTTTTGGGTAACCATGACCTTTTGGACGACTAATCCATGGGGATTGAACCCACCGCCACACAGACTCAATCCGGTAAAGCCCTTCTTTTTCAGGAGGTTGGAGTGGCCACTTTAGAGTTGTTTGCACCTAATAGGATTTGAACTTTAGACCTCACACATTTTAGTGTGAGTAACAAGCCCTTTTACCACTAGGCCACCTTTGAGTGGTTAAGTATAATATAATTGTTTAGTCTACTTATGTGTAACCTGAACACGCCAATCTTCTGAAAAGGAGGGCTTTACCCAGTTTGATTATGAGTGGCGTTGGATTCAAACCCCGTGGATTAGCCTGTCAAAGTAAAAGTCACTTTCAATGTTAAAATAACGTAGTAATTCTTATGAGAAAAGAAATTATATAAACACTTTTGTTCACCCTAAAACTCAATTTGATATTCTTTCGTCAACGTAATTAATAAGTTGTTTGAATAAGCATCTCCAAACATCCGCTTAGAACACTAGTACTTGCCCCACTACAAAATGTACAAATGTTGGTTGGTTTCTCAACATCCTTTGTATATGCGTGGAGGAGTATAAATGGATGATATATGAATAATGAAATGATGGCTCTAAATCTTGCCTAAAACAAGTAGTTATAGTCATCTCCCGCAAAAAGTACTTGTGTTGTCTGGGGTGCAGAGCTACGCTATGTCAACTAAGTCCTATAGTCCATGCCTGAAAGCTTGAAAAAAGTATAATAACACTTAAAGAGTGGGGTCTTTCGAGAAACTCAAGTCTAGTATCAAGTGTTTATATTAAGCTTATAATTCATGGACAATTATCCATACACACTAGCACACGCATATGCACATAGTAATCAAGTGAATATACAACTGTCCATATGTCATTATGAATCACTGTTTTACAATTTGCAGTTCTGGAGGGAACGAGAGATGTTACTCCAACTGTTTTGAAGTCTTCAACTGGTTTAGAAGGTACATATTCCCTTTCATTTGAAAATTGAAACTCACATCCCCTGATCTTGCTATGATAGATATATTTGTGAATTTTTTTATAACAACAATTTTGACACTAAATCATATTCATTGTACAGTTTCCAAACTTTCACCAAAAAAGTGGGGAAACTCAAGTCTAGTTCTCGTTACATTTTTTGGCGGATTATCGTATCTGATAGACCATGGAGTCGATCTCAGACCTCAGTTAGCAGTAGTATTAGGTTTAGCGATGGTAGACGCCATATTTCTTGGTGGGTCCTGTTTAGCCCAAATATCAAGTTATTGGCCTCCATACAAACGCCGTATTCTTGTCCATGAAGCAGGACATCTACTTGTTGGTGAGCCGTTTTGTCACACATTTATGTTCAAATTGATCAGAAACTTCAAACTTGTCAATTTTCATATTTGTGAAATGTGTTGTGATACTCGCAATATGAAATTGCAGCTTATCTCATGGGATGCCCCATTCGTGGTGTAATTTTAGATCCTATTGTTGCCATGCAAATGGGGATTCAAGGGCAGGTAAAATCTATTTGGCCTGCAACTTGGCAGTTAGTACCTTACAGTAGAGTTTGAGCTCTAAAAGTATACAATTTTCAATTGTGCAGGCAGGAACACAATTTTGGGACGAGAACCTTCAAAATGAGCTTGCTGAAGGCCACCTCACCGGGGTTGCCTTTGACAGGTGGATATGCCATTCCACTAATTTATTTTGGACTGAAAAATCAGTATTGTGTTATAATTAGGTTCATGAGTGGCAACGATACCATTAGATAACCCATTTTCTGAGTGTTTGGAGGGGTTTTTTTTTTTTTTTTTTTTTTTTTTTTTTTTTTTGACTACATTAGATTACCAAAAGGACACCATGTGAGAAAAGTGAGTCACCATTACTAGATTAGAGTAACTCTATTTAATCTTCCGATAATCAGTTTTGTTGCTGCTGAGATGAAACCGATGATCCAAAACTGATCTTTTAGCCCCTAAACAATCAGAAGCAGACATTGTTTATTCAAACACTCAAAAACTGATTACTGCGACTACAAGTTGCATAGGTTTAAAGGAAAATCCAAACACCCCATCAATCAACAAGATGTTCTGCAATATATGAATATATTTTCGTTGGTGATTCTTCCATGACGTTTTCAATTTCTTCCATATACGTGATTAATGCTTTAACTTTATCCTATATATGGATTGTTTTCTGATCATCCAATCCCCTAATTCAGGAGCCTACATTAGACTCAACTTGTTAGATATAAGACCTTATGATACCTTATAACTCATTATCTTTAACGAGTTTCAATTACTTTTCAGATACTGCATGGTATTATTTGGTGGGATAGCAGCAGAAGCTCTTGTTTATGGTGAGGCGGAGGGTGGGAAAATGACGAAAATCTATTTAGGAGCATTTGTCTACTTTTGGAACCACCATTTTCTGTTGCCCAGGTAAATTACTAATCACCAATATTTAGTAAGTTTATGATCATAGCAGACAATGATAATAAACCATGGATTTGTAATTGTGTTGAAACAGATGTCAAATCAAGCACGATGGTCGGTTCTGCAGTCATATAATCTATTGAAATGGCATAAACATGCGCATCAAGCGGCTGTTAAAGCTTTAGAAAGTGGCGGTAGTCTGAGTGTAGTCATCAGAAGTATTGAGGAAGCAATGGCTACAAATAGATGATGTTTATGAGATATAGTTAAACATTATTTGTAAGTATGTATGTACATTTTTTAGTAACTATAGGTTGATTAGTGTGATCATAAGTATAGATAAAAGTCGTCATTTGTTGATTGCAATGTTTGAAAGCTAGTTAAGTCAAAGCAAAATTTATCTACTGGTGTATTATATTCTCATACCAGAAGATTATATTATATCCAATGAAAAGTTATACAACGAATTTGTGTTTGTGAAACAAACAAGTATTTTATCTAGAGGTTGGAAAATGGGCTGGTCGGCTTGATGAAACTGGTGGTGGTGGTGTTTATATTCATGTGATAAACTCTCATAAGTTGTTCACAACCAGGTCATATACTGTCCAACATGTTAGATCGACATTTATCATCAAATAAGAGTCCTTCCATGGTTGGGTACAGTCTGCGTTGGCTTTCACAAGCGATTACCACCCAAAAAAAAAAAAAAAAAAAAAAAGACACCTCTAAAATGGCACGTTTGACTTATATTTAACTTAACCATAGCTTAAATCAATCTCCAGAAAAAATATATACACAAACTAACCAATTTTTAGTTAGACCACCCGTCCACCCCCGTAAAGGTAAAAGGTAGCAATATTGACGCGTGAGGCTTGTGGGTGCCTCACTAGGTGGGTATTGATTTCTTATGCGCAAATTATGACCATACACTAATGTCTCATCTTTAAGTTGAATCGAATAGTTGATCAAAAACATTTTTTGGATTGAAAGTTATATATTAAAACTTAACTGACTAAATTAGCTGATCATGTTTAGGTGCAGTATTATTTATTAAAATTGTTTTCCACAAATGAAAATAAAGTGAAATGAGAAATATGAATATGTACTTATGATTCCATATAATGCAACTGGACATTTCATTTTTGGATTTTTAAAGTGCCTCTTATTCAGAAAGCTCACTGTATAGGTTTCATTTACACACTTTCAGCAGATATATTAACATGTACCTGTTCTTGGTCAATCACTTTAATTTGAAGTTTGGAAATTAAACTTAGAAACAAAGATATACAACATTAAGAGCCTACACCATGCCACTCGTTCGAAAAGTAGAAAATTTTGTTTACTGCGTTGTCCATACTTCTGATGCATGTGAGAACACAAAGAAACTTTAATACTTCATTACCACCAACGTGTTAATTACTGCCCATAAGACATAAGTGTTATTCTTTTCAACAAATTATTAATTAGAAAAACATAAGTGTTATGAGCACCATAGCCATGCTACAAGTTATGTCTAAAAACTTTTGCTAAAGGCATATCACAGCAGATTGAGGAGTAAGTAGTTTTTTCAATTTACACATCAAATAAAAGAAACGTGATGAATTATATCGAAGGTTCAACCCGTGAATGTTCTTGAAACTGCACCGGACTAACCAAACTCATTTCGACCCATTACTACCTGCCATTTTGACAACGATATTTCTATTCTCGTTGCCTCAGTCATCTTGTGTCCCTTAAAAGGCTTTGGATACATATTTTTGCATATTCTGTTCCAGATGTATCTTCACAGCCATTGATAATGTTTTAAATGATTTGCACCAGAAACCATGAAACTTGAATTCTTCTGTCATTATTACTGATTTACTGAATTTTTTGGTTGTTATATAGAGTACCATCATGTCATCAACTAAAACTAATCTTAAATTATCTCACAACTGCCGTTACAGAAAAGCAATAAAAGTACTATTGTGCTGTAAATCAGTTCAACTAAATTAGATGGCATATCCGCCACTACAATATCAGCAGCTATGTATCTCAGAACATCCAGCTGCCTCCAACCATAACATTCCAACTGCATCTAGAAATATGGAAGAAAAAAGAACAAAACACAGTGTTAATCATTTTGCACAATCTGGTGAAATTGGAAAACATGTAAAATACTTGCCTTTCAGAACATAACTTCATTTGCCCATATAAACACTTCTTCTCTTGTTTCGCCTCTTCAAGATCATGTGCTCCCCTGCATCAGCAATTGCATTCAGCCAGTTTGGTCTTGTGCTTGACAACATAAGATATCCCATCACAAATCCAATTATGGTACCACATCCATATCCCAAAATTATCATTTTCCATGTAAATCCACTCTCCTCATCTTCATCTGCTTCAAGCTGTACCTCATGTAAATACTCATTGCACTTTCTGGGCAATGGAAACCCACAAAGTTTTGGATTCCCACTATATGAGTTCTCTTCAAATGTTCTTAATTGATTTCCTTGCGGAATGCTCCCCTCTAGATGGTTTTTTGAGAGATTTAAGAACTCAAGAAACGTCAGGTCAGCAAGGCTTTGAGGGATATTTCCTGTGAGTTGGTTACAAGAAAGGTCTAATGATTCAATCTCTGATAGTTTCCCAAGAGAGTCTGGGATTCGACCATTGAGACTATTGTGGGACAGGTTGAGCACTTTTAAAGAGCTCAAATTTCCGATTGTTTCTGGTATTCCTCTTTCGAAATAATTGTTTGATAAATCAATAATAGTTAGGCTAACAAAAAGTCTTGGAATATCTCGATCCACCCCTTTCACTGCAACAACGAATGAGTAATACTTTCGATAACCCATGGACAAATATTCTGGTTCTTTGCTGCTTTTCACCACATTCTTCATGGAATTGAAATTTTTAAAAGATTGTGCAGGGAGTTGACCTACAAACCTATTATGAGATACGTCAAGAACTCGAAGACTTGGAAAGGGGGATTCAACAGTTGAAGAGTGTTGAATGTGACCATGAAAGTTGTTTGATTTGAGGACAAGAACCATCAAATTAGGAAGATCTCCTAACCATACAGGGAATGTGCCATTCAAATGGTTGTTTCTGAAATCAACTACTTTCAAGGATTGACATTTGGACAAGGAACTTGGCACCTCACCTTCTAACTGATTTTCTTTTAAAATAAGCCCCTCTAAGTCTTCACAATTATCATACAAACTAGGAATCCTTCCTTGAAAACTATTGTTCCCCATATCTATCATTTCAAGAGATGAGATATTTCCAAAGCATTGTGGAATCAATCCACCAAAGCGATTATTGGACATATCCAAAAACCGTAGACGGCTCATGTTGCAAATTGATGTAGGGAATGGCCCTTCAATCAAGTTGGACTGCAGGTAAAGTTGTTCTAGTCCATACCATTGAAATTGTGGCAAGCATGTTATCAAGTTATGTGAGAGATTCAAACGATACAGCCCATGAGTACCTCCTATCTCCCCAGCCCAATGAGGAATTTGGCCATGGATTTCGTTGTTAGAGAGATCTAACACTCCAAGTTGTTTCATGGTTCGAAATGAATTTGGAAACACCTTTAGCTTACAAGAGGCCAATCTCAAGTATCTAAAACCAGGGCTGACATGATAATGATTGGCATTTTTTGTGGTAACAGAGAAACCACTGTAAGAGAGATCGAGAGATTCAAGGTTTGTGAGGCTTGATAACAATGTATCTAACTCCCATTCACCACTAAAATTATTAAATGAAAGCTGTAGAACATTGAGGTTGGCGAGGTTACGAAATGTTTGCCCATCATAATGGCCAGTTAACTGATTGTAACGGAGGTCTAACTGTTTTAATGATGGAAGAGAAAATGACTCAAACGGTACATTTCCACTGAACATGTTATGACTTAGATCAAGATATTGTAAAGAGGGGGAAGTAAAAAGCCAAGATGGCAATGTCCCATTAAGTCTGTTATATGACAAATCAAGTGTTTCCAAAGAATGAAGATTGAAAATGTAATGAGGTAATTTTCCTTGCAATCCAGTGGAGCGGAGATTTAGTAATTTCAAAGAAGAAGAGATGTTAAGACTCGTAGGTAAAACCGAAGAGATATGAACATTCTCAAGTGAAAGCTGTTCCAAATTAGTAAAATTTCGAAAAACATCTGGTCTAAGCTTCAAATCATTCCAAGAGAGATCAAGAGAGACCAATTTATGAAGGAGTAAGATCTCCGGCGGGATTTGGCCAGAAAAAGAACAACAAGAGAGGTTGAGATGAGTGAGACTATTTGAAAACCTTCCTATTTCACGTGGAATTTGGGAACCACCTAAATTATTGTAAGCAAGATTGAGTGTTTGAAGGTGAGGAAGGTTGAAGAGGGAGCTGTTAGGATGGATGGTACCCCTTAGCATTCCGCAACTAACGTCAATGCCGATAACGTCACCTGTGGAGTCGTCGCAAGTAACACCATCCCAGTTACAGCAATCTGAATTTCTGTTCCAGTTCATCATTTTTGGATGATAATCAGAACCAAGCCAATCATGACAATCGTAATGTGTGTAATCAATGGAGGAAAGGTTTTGTTTAAAGAGAAGCAAAGCTTCACTCTGTTTTGCAGAGCATTTATGTATATTATTATTCAAAAAAGTGGAAGAAGCAAAAGTGGTGAAAGTAAAGAAAATGAAAAAGATACCCAACAGTATTGAACAAGCCATATTGTTTTATTTTTAATTGCTATAAAAACTCACAATTGCTACAAATATATATATATACTAATACGTATAAGAATATTCTCCTAGTTGTTTTCACAATAATATATGATTCAGAATATATTTGTGGTCTAGTTTTATTCATTAGCGTATCACTTGGGAAATTGGGTTGCTCAAGTCTATTTATTGACTCTAAGCTTTAATTCTTTGTCGAATTATGCAAAAATTTCCAACTTTTGAATGCAATAGAGAAGAATCATTCAATGAAATATTGTAGTCCACAACAAATATTAATATAGTTGCTTTCACGATAAGATAGATCGAAATATGTTTGTGGTCTAGTTTCATTGATAAACGTATCACTTGGGTTATACAAGTGTATTGGTCGATCTTTGTCAAATTATGAACAAATTTCAATTTCGGATTATTGTGAAAGAAAAGAATCGTTCAATGAAAATTTTGTGGTCCACCATAATGTTTGTCTGCAAAAAATTTCATAGAGATTCTTGTGTTCTCTATTAGATTTTTGGGTTCTCAACAAAAAAAGCCAACTTACATTTATGATCTTAGTCACATTATACAACTCTTTTAATTTGATAGTCTCACAATTTTCAATTCATTTTTTATTGTGCAAAATTTATAAACTTCAAATTGACATAAAGAAAAATAACACCTGTTATTGGAACTTTATTCTCGTTACTTTTTTACTGGGATTTCAGTATTACGCTTAGAAATTATTAAAATTTACAAACAAATGCTTGCATAGTGGTTTTTTGAGGTTTTCTAGTTTACTAATGGTGTAGGTCTTTATGTTGGTGTTGTTTCTACGCGTGCATAGGCTTTTCTGATGGTATTTGTTTGACTGTGTACAGAGAAATCTAAGGGTCTTCTACTCTTCTTTACTCATTTTACGTTTACATAGACTTTTGGAATGAACCAACTCACAATAGTGTTTGAAAATAGTGCTTTTAGAAAAAGCAAAACGCTAAACGCTACTTCTCAAACGAGCTTTTAATATTCACGGCTAAATACTAAGCGCTCTTAAATGTTCTTAAAAGCTCCTTGCCAAACATATCCTTATTATGCTACGTAGTACTTTTTTTGCGGATTATGTATGTTGTTAAATTGTTTAGCATTTGGTGAATTTATGTTCAAGGGTGTTTGTAACTGCTATGCTTAGTAGATATATTGGATTGGTATGGGATTACTAACTAATCTTTTGGTGAGATGAATACGTTTTAATAAGCACATTGGTAGGTACTCATTTTAAGCATAACGGTAAGCTGAGAATTTGCAATTAAAACTGCCCTGAAAACCGCTTAACCGCTTAGCTGATTTGAAGTTTGAACACCACCAAAATTTCTCCGCACATCACCTATACATTACTAAACATGATTATGTGTGAAATAATTTTAGTGGTGTAAAAGTCTCTTCCATTGTTGACACAATGTAGTTCTTGTTGACTCCTTAATGTCATTAGATGTCAAAACTACTAGTATTTAGTATGTACTTAGTTTAGTTAATGTAATATGTACTTAGTTTATGTAATGGGTCGAATTAGGTTGCTGCAGTGGGTCAAAAACAGTTAACCCAAACACCCCTGCAGCAGTTAGAAAATGGCAGTTATGGTAGTTGGTAGTTTTAACGCAATAAGTAAGTTGTTCTAATAAGCATAATAAACACCTGCTAATTAGACCACTAGTACTAACCCCCACTACAAAATGTTGGTGGGTTTTTCAACATCCTTTGTATATGCATGGAGAAGTATAGATGGACGATACTATATGATATGATGCCTCTAAGTATTGCCTAAAACAAGTAGTTATAGTCCTCACCCGCCAAAAGTACTTCTTGGCTTAGGGCTGCCTAGGTCGTAAGGCTACACTACTTCCTCAACTCCTACATTCTATAGAACAGAATGTCCAGGGATGTAAAAACTTTGAGAAAAATCAATTTTGGTCCTTGTACTAATAATCTTTTGCAGGAATGGTCCTTGGTGTAAAGTTTGGTGAAATTGCATATTTAGTCCCTGAAGTTTGGTGAATTGACAGAAAAGGTCCCCGGGTATTGAAATATTGGAAAATTACATTTTGGGTCCTTGGGTTATTCAATATTAGCAAATATGGTCCTTATAAATAAAATTGGAAAAATGCCACAACAGCCCCCCAAACTTTCAGCTAATTACAACTTTGGTCCTTGTGGTGTTTTAATTAAAAACCAAACGGATCCTTATAAAACTACAAACCAAATCCAATCCACAAACTAATACCAGCCCACCCTTTTATTTATTTTAGGCCCAAATGCAATCCAGCCCACCCCCTTAAATATTTAAACCGGGTCAAACAAGTCAACCCCCACCTTATACCGCCTCCCACTGTTCATCTCCCACACAAACACCCCCAAACCTGAAACCAGGGTGGTTTCAGCCACCTATCACCTCCAACTCACCACTCCAGCTCACTACCCACTCCCTTCCACCACCCTACACCTAGCCCACCTTCAATAATGCAATTCACACTACTTTTCCCTCCAAATCTGCATCAAAACTCTGTTTTCTTCCATAACACCCCAACTTGGCTAAATATCTCCCAAACTTGTTCCTTACACCTCTATAACAATCCAAGAAGCTTTAATTAGCTTGTAATTGCCTCTAGCCACGTGTAAACAAATTGGCGCCGAACTGTTTAAACGGATGAGATGTAATTGACCCATCCAATGGCCTCCAATCAAAGTGGGAAAGTCTCAGGAAGCTAGTGGGATGCTTTAGAGTCATTATAAAGAAAGAAAAAAGCAGAGGTGAAGAATTATTAGAGTAATCTAGGAGTAGTGTAATATAGAAAATCGTTTAAGTGTAATTCTCCATTCCAGTTGTAATTTTTAATTAAAACTTGTTGTAATCAGTACCTGTAGTCTCATAAAACACTTTGTTTATTATTAATTTCAAGTTCCTTGTCCTAAATTCAGTTTTGACATTTTTGGGTAAAATTGACAAATTTACTTAACCTTGTTAAAATGTTGTTTTACTGTCTCATTTAGTTAAATTCAAGTTTCTTAATATGCTTTTATAAGTTTACAAAGCCTATATATCAGTTTAGCTCACAATAGCAAAAATACTCAAAAATATAAAATAAATAGCCATAAAATAAAAAAATCTGTGTATATGAAGAAAGAAGAAAGGAAGCAGGGTATACTTTGGATTTCCATGGTTGTAGTACCTCAGGGGAGGTGTTAGGTTAGTAGTAGTACCTTGGTTACATGACCTCAGCCTTGAACCATTTGTAAGTCTCAAAGCTTGATTCTTTCATATTATTATTATTGTTGTTATTAGTAGTAATTTAGTGGTCATTTAACTTCCATTTGGTATATTTAATCTATTGCAAACATAAAATCAGTATAGTTAGTTTTAAATCTAATAGTTGTAGTATTACATAGCAGTCATAGGGGTGTTTGGATTTGGGTATTACACTGAGTAAACTAGCTTGTCAGTGGGTAACTCTTATTGAAACCTTATTCTCAATATCCATTTAGATTAGTTCAGCCCTTACATTGGTATTTTTGAAGCTAAAAGTCAAAATGATCATTTGATCTTCATAACAGCCATCTGTTGTGGATTTAGGATCCACAATCCTCCAATTCAGTTCAATAGTTGTTATCCTAGCCCCACATAGTCTTACTTTAGCATAATACAACATATCTAGTAATCTAGGATCACCAAAAGTTCAAGAAAGTCAACCTAGGTTAGTTTCATAAAAAGTCAAATTTTACTTATGCAGAAAAACCCAAAAACTCCAAGAATTAATGTGATTTGTGTATTAGGTTTTAGGTTCTGAAAATTGTTGTGGTAATAGAATACTACCTCAACTTTGGAATCCCACATAGCTTATATTTTTAGCATTTTTCTGCTGGGCCCCACTCACCCTCAAAGTAGGTTGCAGGGAGATAATCTCCCATGTGCAACAGTTACTACAGCCAAACCACCCACTTTGTGGTGGTTTTGTGACCACCTCAGTGGGCCCCACACCTCAAATTTAGTTCCTTAGAACCCCCCTCCTACCAGGGATCCCCCATTGACCTTTTGTTTAACCATAAGACCCCTGGGTCCCACCTAAAATAAGCAATCTAGTGTGTCCCATTTTCTGAGTTGAGTCAAATAATCAAAGTGCTTATTTTGATCATTTAGCTTATTTTGTGAACCATTATTGCTTATTTTTGTTTTAACTTGTTTACTTAACTTATTAGAACCAGAATATACCATAGTGGGTCCCACACAAGTCAGTTTTAGCTTAATTGCTTCTTTGGTCAACCAAAGTCAACTGTGGAGGCAATAAGCCCCCACAGTGCTTATTAATAAGTTATAAAATTATTGTTTTTACAAAAGTTATCTATTTTTATGTATAAATTAGTTTTGTAAAAGAAAAATCAAGAAAAACCAATATAAAAATAAGTGATAGTTTCTATTTAATATAATTTAATTTTAATTTTCATTTTTAGATTTTTATTAAGTAATTTGTATTTTTATATTTTTATTAATTTCCTCTTATATTAAAGTATTTTTAGTAATTTTATTAGAATTTTATATTATCTTTTAGTATTTATTAAAATTAAAATTAGTTTTATTAATAATTAATCAATAATTAAGTTATAAATAGCATAATTAGTTTTTATAAAGCAACACCCAGTTTTTATATTTTTCCTAGCTTTTATAAGTCATAAAATAATTTTAGGAATTTTTCCATAATTTTTACTGTTCATCTTGTAGTTTTTATAATTTAAATAGTTTAATTAGTAATTAATTAATAAATAGATTAATAATTAGTAAACTAGTTTAAAAATACATAAAATAAAGTTTTTATAATTTTTTAGGATTCCTGTGATGGTTAATTAGATTTATAAAAATCTTCTTAATTATCTAAGTCTTTTTAGTATTTTTAATAATTTAAATCATATAATTAGTTAATTAATAATTAAATAGTTAATAATTAATAATAATTAGAATAATAGTGTGAAAAATATAATTTTATTTTTAAAATAAGTTTTATAATATTTTAGACTTTTATAAATTTTAATTTTAATTTTCTAGACTTATTTTACATTTTCTTATTTATTAGTTAATTATTAAATAATTAATAATAGTTATTAAATAATTGATAATAGTTATTAAATAATAATAATTAATTAAATAATTAATAATTATAAAATAAATATTTTAAGTTTATTTAATTTGCATTTAAGCCCCTAAGGCATATAAATTAATACTTTAGTTAAATTTGTTTTTGTTTCGTACGTTTACGTAGAATTAAATTAAACGTACGCGTTTTTAATTATTAAACGTTTTTAAATATCTAGGTTTCACGTAATCGTTCTAATAGTTTACCTAAGTTATTTTAAGTTATAAAACCCTAGTGTAATCACACACACACACTTTATACCCTTTCCTGTTCACATTCACTCGATCACAGATTCGTTTATAATAAACCATCGCACACCTCGTTGGGACATTACGACCCGGGGAAACACTGTATTCCACGGAAGCATTTGCCTTAGACGTTTGACTTGGTTGACCATTACTTGGTTAATATTATCTGACTGTTTGAGGCGAATCAAAATTTGGCGCCGCTGCCGGGGAGGTTGTGCGCATATTTTAAACGATTTTGCGTATTTGTGAATCTGAATACACATTCATTTGTATATTTACCCATCCTTGTTCATATTATTATCATATAAAAACAAAACTGTTCCTGAAAACTTTTTAAAATCAGTTTTAAAGGAACACAAAAAAACCAAAAATATTTTCCTTATTATTATTACTACAAAATTTTTCAAAAATACCAAAAATATTCACCTTTACACTCCTACCTATTTGATTCTTCATTTCTCATCCCCTAAACCCTTTGATTCTTTCTATGTCTTATTCTCACCCTCTTGTCTGTCAATGGTGTGGTAGTCCTTATAATGGTGATAATTGCCCCAGTTGTGGCATGGTAGAGTCAGGAAAGGGGTCTGTCTATAACCAGAATCCCTATTCCTACCCTGACATGACTGATTCATTCCACCAGCTTCCACACCATGAGACTCAGCAGTTTACCTGTTATGAGTATTGTGGTGGTTTACACTACAGTTCTGATTGTTAATCGGGAAACACGCTTGTCTATGAGCAGGTTCCTGATAACAATTATGACTCAAACACATACGACTCACAATCACATCAGTTCAACTGTTGTGAGTATTGTGGAGGTCCTCACTTTAGCTCTGATTGTCAAACAAGGAATCCAATTCCTTGTAACAATTACGACTATTCGTTTCAAGACCCACCTCCACAGTACCAAATGAACCAAGCAACTCCTCAAAACCAGCAAGACCTTTGTCCTGAGGTTCTTGAGAAACTTAAAGACCTTAAGGAGGAGTTGGATAATATTTCGTCTCACAATGCACCAAGTTTTTCTTGTGTACATTGTGGGGGTCATCATGATGATTTCCAATGTCAACCGTATTATAAACCTGAACATTGTTCTAGTTCTGATACATCCAGTTTTGACACATTCACACCCCCACAGTCTTCACTCACTCAATATTCTCGTGATAAATCTATCGCGGAATTACTTGCTGAAGAACATGTTGCTAGAGACGAAAGAAGCATGAAAGAATTACTAGTCTTAAAACAAGCATCTATAACACGTGCCAAATTTCAAAATGCTGCTTTTCTTGATGAAGATGATGAAAGTGATGATACCTCATCAAGTTCATCAGTTGAGACTCCTTCCATGGATATACAGGGAGAAAAGAGTATGGGAGAATTACTAGCAGCAGAACAAATGGAAATTATAAAATCAATGTATGCTAGTCCTTCTCAACTCCCTGAGTATGATGTTATCACACCCGAGGTTCCCACTCACTCTCTGAGCATGGGGGACGAGCATCTTGACACTGTTCCTAATAAGGAATCGGACGAATTCATAAAGTCTAGTGTTGAGAACCTTGTCTCAATCTCAAGTGAGTCACAGGGAATTCTTGATCATATGTGTGATACTCCTACCCCCTGATAATCCAAAAGATCAAATTGAGAATGTCTATAATTCCAGTGATGATTGTATATCTTATGGAGACATTGAGTATGTTGAGGCATCACTGCCTCATCCTGATGTTGATCCTCTTCTTGAGGATTTCACAGAGGAACTCACTCACATCATTCCACTTCTATCTGGAAGTAATGATGATCTCTTTTACTTCGAAGCCGATCTGGAAGAGATGGAAAGTCTCTTACATAATGATCCTTCACTCAGTGCTTATCCCAACAGTCCAGTAGAGAATGTTAATCACATTGTTCCTGAAGCATTCAAAACTACTATCACCAATCCTCTATTTGAATTCGAATCTGAATTCACTTTGATTTCTGATAACCCAATATTTGGTATTCAGATCAAGGATAGTGATGAGTCCACAACGGAACATGAGTTCACAGATTTACATCTTGTGAATGATTCTCTTTACGAGGAGTTCTCCTTTGAACTCACTCATATCATATCTCCTCCGGAGTATGATAATTTCTATTTTGATCTAGACATACCCATAATATGTCTTGATCAAACGAGCTTAAAAGAGGAGATTCATGAAACAATGAATTCTCCTATTGAAGATGAGGAGTTAGTCATGATTTTCATTATGATTTTCTTTCTTTTCCTCATATATGCTGTCCCCTATCCTGTTCTTCACTCCTTCGGGAGTGAAGACATTATCTTTGACCCCGGCATTCTCATTTATAAATTATGAGCTAGGGTCTCTCTACTTATCTCATCGGTGTGGAACTTTCACGTGCTTCAAATGTTTATCCAAATATCTTGAATGAAAGTCCGATGCTGATTGTCTCTTCCACTTGCTTCCCCATGGACAAATAAATTCGGGGTCGAGTCAAGCTAGCGACTCGGTAAATAAAAACAGTAGCATTTACTTAGGGTTTTCACCCTAAGTATGGGGGAGATACTAACCCACATGATGTATATATGTAAATATCTCTAAAAAAATGTAAATATAGTGATAGCTTCTATTTAAGAAGTTTTATCTAAAAAAATATATGTATGTATATACACATAAAATAATGGCTAGTAATATTTCCTTCTTACGTTCTAAGTTTGGTTTAACACCCGGTACTTTGAATATTGAGGACAATATTCAGTTCTAAGTGTGGGGGAGATTCGTTATTCTAACGAATTTAAACACATGTTCCATCAAGAACCCCCATTTTAGCCAAAATTTTAAAATTTTTTCTCACTTAGAACGCAATAAATGGTTATCAGTCCGCCATGTCTAACCCACATAAGGATTGGCTAATCCAGGAGCAAACGGTTCTTGGTAAAGATAACTCAAATCCGTTTATGGCTTGCAATTTGCCCAAAATTGTATGGTTCCTCAACTCCCCATATCCCATAAAGCGAATGAGTTGGCTAGCCCGCAAGATTATGGCTTGTGGTAAAGGCAGTGGAAAAACCATAATTGGTAATCAGCTCACCAAGATGTTGACTATTCCATCAAGAGTTGGCTAGTCCAGAAGCAAACGGCTTTTGGTAAAGACTAATCAAATCCGTTGACAGCTGGTGATTTGCTCAAAATCACACGGTTCAGGTGTACCACAGTTCTTACACCTGGCTACTCCAGAAGTGATGGCTTTTGGTAAAGAGTTTTTCAAATCCATTAAGTTTTTCTCAAAAGATTGCTAGGGACTAGCAATAGTTTAGTGTGGGGGATTGATGAGTGTCTAAATACTCATCATTTTATACTAATCTGAGCTGCCAAAACATCCAAAAACACTCAAATATGCATCAAAATACTTAAAATATCTTAGAAGTGTGTTTTATATGTTTCAGATGCAAAATATGCAAAAACAGATGAAAAACGTACAAAGTTTGCATAATTGGCAGTTTCAGTCCCTCAAGTTTCATAAATTGGCAAAACTAGTCCCTGGTTATTCTAAAAACTTGAAAAAGTCATCAAAGGTCCTTTTTAATCATAAAATTACATATTTAGTCCTTTGGTGCAAAGTTTCACAAAATTACAAGTTTAGTCCCTATACTTTGGAAATTGACATAAATGGTCCTTGGGATGTAAAAACTTCGAGAAAAATCAATTTTGGTCCTTGTACTAATAATCTTTTGCAGGAATGGTCCTTGGTGTAAAGTTTGGTGAAATTGCATATTTAGTCCCTGAAGTTTGGTGAATTGACAGAAAAGGTCCCCGGGTATTGAAATATTGGAAAATTACATTTTGGGTCCTTGGGTTATTCAATATTGGCAAATATGGTCCTTTTAAATAAAATTGGAAAAATGCCACAACAGCCCCCCAAACTTTCAGCTAATTACAACTTTGGTCCTTGTGGTGTTTTAATTAAAAACCAAACGGATCCTTATAAAACTACAAACCAAATCCAATCCACAAACTAATACCAGCCCACCCTTTTATTTATTTTAGGCCCAAATGCAATCCAGCCCACCCCCTTAAATATTTAAACCGGGTCAAACAAGTCAACCCCCACCTTATACCGCCTCCCACTGTTCATCTCCCACACAAACACCCCCAAACCTGAAACCAGGGTGGTTTCAGCCACCTATCACCTCCAACTCACCACTCCAGCTCACTACCCACTCCCTTCCACCACCCTACACCTAGCCCACCTTCAATAAATGCAATTCTCACT
The DNA here is from genome assembly GCA_030686995.1 of Artemisia argyi. Classification (NCBI taxonomy): domain Eukaryota; kingdom Viridiplantae; phylum Streptophyta; class Magnoliopsida; order Asterales; family Asteraceae; genus Artemisia; species Artemisia argyi. The sequence goes on along the minus strand of CM060702.1, from coordinate 16,927,995 downwards.
ACTTTTCCCTCCAAATCTGCATCAAAACTCTGTTTTCTTCCATAACACCCCAACTTGGCTAAATATCTCCCAAACTTGTTCCTTACACCTCTATAACAATCCAAGAAGCTTTAATTAGCTTGTAACTGCCTCTAGCCACGTGTAAACAAATTGGCGCCAAAACTGTTTAAACGGATGGGATGTAATTGACCCATCCAATGGCCTCCAATCAAAGTGGGAAAGTCTCAGGAAGCTAGTGGGATGCTTTAGAGTCATTATAAAGAAAGAAAAAAGCAGAGGTGAAGAATTATTAGAGTAATCTAGGAGTAGTGTAATATAGAAAATCGTTTAAGTGTAATTCTCCATTCCAGTTGTAATTTTTAATTAAAACTTGTTGTAATCAGTACCTTTAGTCTCATAAAACACTTTGTTTATTATTAATTTCAAGTTCCTTGTCCTAAATTCAGTTTTGACATTTTTGGGTAAAATTGACAAATTTACTTAACCTTGTTAAAATGTTGTTTTAATGTCTCATTTAGTTAAATTCAAGTTTCTTAATAAGCTTTTATAAGTTTACAAAGCCTATATATCAGTTTAGCTCACAATAGCAAAAATACTCAAAAATATAAAATAAATAGCCATAAAATAAAAAAATCTGTGTATATGAAGAAAGAAGAAAGGAAGCAGGGTATACTTTGGATTTCCATGGTTGTAGTACCTCAGGGGAGGTGTTAGGTTAGTAGTAGTACCTTGGTTACATGACCTCAGCCTTGAACCATTTGTAAGTCTCAAAGCTTGATTCTTTCATATTATTATTATTGTTGTTATTAGTAGTAATTTAGTGGTCATTTAACTTCCATTTGGTATATTTAATCTATTGCAAACATAAAATCAGTATAGTTAGTTTTAAAATCTAATAATTGTAGTATTACATAGCAGTCATAGGGGTGTTTGGATTTGGGTATTACACTGAGTAAACTAGCTTGTCAGTGGGTAACTCTTATTGAAACCTTATTCTCAATATCCATTTAGATTAGTTCAGGCCTTACATTGGTATTTTTGAAGCTAAAAGTCAAAATGATCATTTGATCTTCATAACAGCCATCTGTTGTGGATTTAGGATCCACAATCCTTCAATTCAGTTCAATAGTTGTTATCCTAGCCCCATATAGTCTTACTTTAGCATAATACAACATATCTAGTAATCTAGGATCACCAAAAGTTCAAGAAAGTCAACCTAGGTTAGTTTCATAAAAAGTCAAATTTTACTTATGCAGAAAAACCCAAAAACTCCAAGAATTAATGTGATTTGTGTATTAGGTTTTAGGTTCTGAAAATTGTTGTGGTAATAGACTACCACCTCAACTTTGGAATCCCACATAGCTTATATTTTTAGCATTTTTCTGTTGGGCCCCACTCACCCTCAAAGTTGGTTGCAGGGAGATAATCTCCCCTGTGCAGCAGTTACTACAGCCAAACCACCCACTTTGTGGTGGTTTTGTGACCACCTCAGTGGGCCCCACACCTCAAATTTAGTTCCTTAGAACCCCCTCCTACCAGGGATCCCCCATTGACCTTTTGTTTGACCATAAGACCCCTGGGTCCCACCTAAAATAAGCAATCTAGTGTGTCCCATTTTCTGAGTTGAGTCAAATAATCAAAGTGCTTATTTTGATCATTTAGCTTATTCTGTAAACCATTATTGCTTATTTTTGTTTTAACTTGTTTACTTAACTTATTAGAACCAGAATATACCATAGTGGGTCCCACACAAGTCAGTTTTAGCTTAATTGCTTATTTGGTCAACCAAAGTCAACTGTGGAGGTAATAAGCCCCCACAGTGCTTATTAATAAGTTATAAAATTATTGTTTTTACAAAAGTTATCTATTTTTATGTATAAATTAGTTTTGTAAAAGAAAAATCAAGAAAAACCAATATAAAAATAAGTGATAGTTTCTATTTAATATAATTTAATTTTAATTTTCATTTTTAGATGTTTATTAAGTAATTTGTATTTTTATATTTTTATTAATTTCCTCTTATATTAAAGTATTTTTAGTAATTTTATTAGAATTTTATATTATCATTTAGTATTTATTAAAATTAAAATTAGTTTTATTAATAATTAATCAATAATTAAGTTATAAATAGCGTAATTAGTTTTTATAAAGTAACACCTAGTTTTTATATTTTTCCTAGCTTTTATAAGTCATAAAATAATTTTAGGAATTTTTCCATAATTTTTACTATTCATCTTGTAGTTTTTATAATTTAAATAGTTTAATTAATAAATAGATTAATAATTAGTAAACTAGTTTAAAAATACATAAAATAAAGTTTTCATAATTTTTTAGATTCCTGTGATGGTTAATTAGATTTATAAAAATCTTCTTAATTATCTAAGTCTTTTTAGTATTTTTAATAATTTAAATCATATAATTAGTTAATTAATAATTAAATAGTGTGAAAAATATAATTTTATTTTTAAAATAAGTTTTATAATATTTTAGACTTTTAGAAATTTTAATTTTAATTTTCTAGACTTATTTTACATTTTCTTATTTACTAGTTAATTATTAAATAATTAATAATAGTTATTAAATAATAATAATTAATTAAATAATTAATAATTATAAAATAAATATTTTAAGTTTATTTAATTTGCATTTAAGCCCCTAAGGCATATAAATTAATACTTTAGTTAAATTTGTTTTTGTTTCGTACGTTTACGTAGAATTAAATTAAACGTACGCGCTTTTAATTATTAAACGTTTTTAAATATCTAGGTTTCACGTAATCGTTCTAATAGTTTACCTAAGTTATTTTAAGTTATAAAACCCTAGTGTAATCACACACACACACACTTTATAAACTTTCCTGTTCACATTCACTCGATCACAGATTCGTTTATAATAAACCATCGCACACCTCGTTGGGACATTACGACCCGGGGAAACACTGTATTCCACGGAAGCATTTGCCTTAGACGTTTGACTTGGTTGACCATTACTTGGTTAATATTATCTGACTGTTTGAGGCGAATCATATATACTAATACCCAGGGCCGTCACATGAGTTCTAAAAAATTTTAATGGCCCTGGACGAAATTACAAAATGAGGCCTTTCGAGAAGAAATGTTGTATATAAAGTGTCACCTTTTATAAGATATAAAGTAATTAGTTATCTAAACATATTACTCATTTAACATATTTTTTCATCTAAATACTATTTTCTCTGTGGAAAATACGTGTAGGCGTGCATATAATTATTAACAGGACAAATTTTTGGGCCCCTAAAAATTTTGGGGCCCTGAGCAGTCGCTCACCTTGCACACCGTCAAAGACGGCCCTGCTAATACCTATAAGAATATTCTCCTAGTTTCTTTCACAATAATATGATCCAAAATATATTTGTGGGCTAGTTTCATTCATAAGCGTATCACTTGGGAAATTGGGTTGTTCAAGTCTATTTATTGACTCTAAACTTTAAATTCTTTGTCGAATAATGAAATATTTCCAACTTTTGAATGTAATAGAGAAGACTCGTTCAATGAAATATTGTAGTCCACAACAATATTAATATAGTTGCTTTCACGATAAGATAGATCGAAATATGTTTGTGGTCTATTTTCATTGATAAACGTATCACTTGGGTTATACAAGTGTATTGATGGATGAAAGGTTAAGTTTAAAGAGAAGCAAAGCTTCACTCTGTTTTGCAGAGCATTTGTGAATATTATTATTCAAAGAAGTGGAAGAAGAAGCAAAAGTGGTGAAAAAAAAGAAAAGGAAAAAGGTACCGAACATTTTTGAATAAGCCATTGTGTTTTTAATTTTAATTGCTATAAAAACTCACAATTGCTACAAATATATATACTAACACCGGTATTACAAGAATAGTGTTGTAGTTGCTTTCACAATAATATGACCGAGAATATGTTTGTGGTCTAGTTTCCTTCATAAGCGTGTCATTTGGGAAATTGGGTTGTACGAGTCTATTAATTGACTCTAAACTTTTATTCATTGTGGAATTATGCAAAAATTTCCAACTTTTGATTGCAATAGAAAAGAATCGATCAATAAAATATTGTGGACCTGATGAGTGCTTATTCACTCATCCTTTTTAGGCTTTATTTCAGACCAAAAATACCAAATACTAACCAAAAATGCCAAGAGAATGCATGTTTTTGTATTTGTGTATGTGCAGGTACAGATATGAGAAAAATGAACAAAAACAAGACAAAACCGACAAAAACGAGCACGAGAATGGAAAAAGGTCAAAAGCCGGAGCCGGGGAAGCAAAATGATCAAAGAAAGCTCATAATTTCATTTGAAGTCCTCAAAGATTCAAAATGTTGCAAGATTAGTCCTTGAGCAAAGTTTTTAGAGAATGACAACTTCAGTCCCTGTAGTTTCAGAAATAACAAAAGTGGTCATTTGAAGAATTTTTAGAAGAAATGTCAATTATGGTCCTCCAAGTATTCAAGACTTATCAAATATGGCCCTTGGATAGCAAATTCAAAGATTGGCAGAAAGGTCCCTCATGATTGCAGAAGTTACAAGAATAGTCCTTGAATATTTAAAGCTTTAAACTAAAACCGGATCACCCTCATTATTAACCCACCATAAATAATCCAATCCTAAATCCACTAACTCCTAAATACCCCATTTCTTGGCCCATAACAAAATAAAAGCCCACCATCCATATTCCCATTACCCCGTACCCATTTTATACCTCGGTCAACCTATAACCACCCGGTCAACGCCACAAAAATTAATAAAACCCCAAATCCCCATTTACCGCCCCCCAATTTCACACCCTTACCTAGGTTTACTATTCACCATGAACCCTAAAATTCCCTCCCACCAAATTACCCCAATCTAAGTAATTATTACCCAATTATGAGTTTCTAGAAGAATATTCACGTGTCAGTCACATGTCAGAGGGGTCAGTATCACGGTGCCACGCTGGCAATCCGTGTGTAAGTTTTTAATCCAAGGGTTGTGATTAACGATTGGAGGCAAAGGGTGATCCAACAGCTGTGAAAGGACTCAAAGAAGCACAAGTGCCACGGATTGATGACCTGGATTTCTGGAACTTTCACAAGACTTCACTCCCTCAGGCTATAAATAGCACTCCTCACCTCACTTTGAAGGAGGAGATTAGGAGTAGGAATAGGGTAATAGTAAATGTAGCTTTATCATTGTATTTCTGGTTCCAAAAACTTTGTATCAAATTCAACTTTTAATAAAATTCTAGTTTTCCATTTTAGTTTCCTGTCATTTACAATTTACTATTCTTAAATTTGTTTCAGTTTATAATTAATGTTCTCATAAGCTCAGTTTAGTTTAATGAATGATTCATAATGAGTTTTAAAGCTTCAGTCTGTTAAACATAATTCTTTGATGCATTGATCAATCAAAGTCAAAGTTTGGGTTTGAATGAGATAATGGTGTTTTGATTGATGATTTCTGGGAAGTAGTTGGAGCCTATCAAAAGATAGGCTACTGGGAAATCAACCTCTATTCTGCTGAGGTTTAAATTGTAAGTTTTCCTTTTCAATTTCTTGCATAAATCTGAATTTTATGTATTTCCTAGTATAGGTTCTTACTTGATAGTTTTTTTTACTGTTTCATTAAACTTGTGGAAATTTTAGTTAGTGTTTGGATTAAATTAAGGATTTAGTAGTAACTCATAAGCTAAAACAGTCAACAGATTTTCAGTTAAGGGGTGTTTGGATTTTTTTTATCACCATTTTCTCAGCATAAGTAGGTCACCCTAGGTTAGTATAGGTTAGTTAGCTCTTAAAAATTAGTAGGATTAAGCATAACAAGTCGAATTTCCCTTTGATCGCCTCCACTGCCTTCATAAGTGTTCTGCTGCATTTTATGCTTGATTCATGATTTTTGGAGATTCAACATGTGCATTATACATCCTGTGATAATTATGATCCATCAAAATAGGACTTGGTCAAAGTACTTGTGGTGCAAATATTAAGTCAAATCTGCAGCCCCCATAGGTTCAAGTGCTGCTGATCTAGGGGTAATTCAAGTAATCACTAGGCTTCCAGTTTACTTTAAATTGTTTCTAGGGATAGTTTGAATTGCAAACTTAAACATATATCTTAGTTAGACATTTCCATAAGCATTTGGTAGTATAAATAAGCTGAGCAAGTGAGAATGGTTAACTGTTAGGCAGTTACACATTGGTGAAGGACAACTGATTTCAGGCATAATTTAGGGATTCAATTTAGTATTATTGTTATAACTTCTAGTATTTCTGTCATTTAAGCTGGCCAGAGAAGCATTTGCACCCCTAAGCTCAATTTCTTAAGCCTGTCTCAACAGCTTATTAAGTCTGAATAGTGCAAGGTTCTAACAAAGTTTCTAATTTCATAAGTAGGGCTGCTTTTGAGTTCTGTTACTTGTAACTTGTGATCTGTGGCTCATTTTAGTTTCTTTTTACTTGTAGTGCCTTATTTCATTGAATCAGAACCAATTGCTTCAACTGTTTGATTACTGCTTATTTCAATTTGTGCTTATTTGGGTTGATTTGGCCTGATTTGGCCGTTACTGTGTTTCTGTATGCTCTTTGGATTGAGTTTTATTAATTTGAGCTTATTTAAGTCTGAAAATCATTTTGAAAGAGTTTGGTCAAGATTGGTCAAGGAGTGCTTATAAATAAGCACTCCAAATAAGCAGTTTCAAAGCAAGTAGCTGTTCTAGAGCTTATTTTTCAAATGTTATATTTTTCCTAGCTTTAAAACATTATTTTAGAATTTCCCTGAATTTTTCATATTTTTCCAAGTTGATTTGCTATTTTTCTTATTTAATTTTCATTTTAAATAAAATTTTAATACATATTAATTACTGAAAAATCCAAAAAATCAGAAAAATCCCAGAAAAATCCAAAAATATTTTAGAAAATTATTTTTAGTTATTTTAGAATTTTAGAAATTTATTTTGCATTTTTCTCATTTATTTTGAATTTATTTTGAATTTTTAATTAGATTTAATACTTTTTAATTTCCAAAAATTACATAAAAAGCCAAAAAAATTAGTTTTTAGTTTTAAAATTTCTTTTTAGTTATTTTATAATTTTCAAAATTTAATTTTTATTTTTCTCACTTTATTTTCATTCTCTTTTAATTTTTAATTAGTTAATTAGTTTTTAATTCATAAAAAAATAAATAAAAAGTCAAAAAAAATATTTTTCTTTTTCTCAAAATTTTCTTTTATCATTTTTGATTTTTGAAAATTATTTCCAAGTTCGTAGGAGTCGTGTAGCTTAAAAGTCGCGTTTTATTTCGCGCGTTGACGTTTATTTTACGTTTAGGCTTACGTTTTCGATTCTACGTTACGTTTTAAGTTTGTTTAGTTGATTTCCGTGCTTAATTGGTTATTTGTGCTTCATTTACTATTTCATTAGTGTAATCTCATAAAATCACATTTTACCGTTTTCACGACACGTTTCACGATTCGGGAATTCGAAATTCCATTCACACCTTCGCTGGGACACGACCCGTGGAAATACTTTCCTAAGCATTTCTTCGGTATAACAATCACTATACTACAAAACGACAATATCAAAATTTTGGCGCCGCTGCCGGGGAAGGTTGAAGTGAATTTTTCGTTTTCGTTTTTCGAAATTGTGTTTTGAAAACCTTCCTTGTATATATTTTCTATAAAAACCCAAAAAAATTGAAAAATCAAAAACACTTTTCCTAAAGTGTTTTCAAAAACACCAAAAAAATAATAAAGTTACAGCCTCGTCTCGACCGAAAGGAAGAGCGTTGTAAACCAAATAAGCTTCTTAATATAACAACGCGTGAAATTAGTTGCTAATCGGATTACTTTGGATTCTACGACCGAATAAGCGGAAAATACGGATAGCTTTGACATTAAATTGCAAGCTGAAGAGAGATCCATTCTTTTCTCCCGTTTCGTCGCGAGTAGATTTAAAGGAAACGGTTACGATTAACGTAACGTTTGAAAAACAAAAGAAAATAAAAGTTTTAAGTTTTTGAATTTTGTTTTCCAAAAATAAAAATACAAAAAGATTTTCCTTTTCCATTTTGATTTTCCTTTTTATTTGATTTCATGATAATTAAAAACCAAAAATAATCTTCTTCTCATCTTATCATTTGATTCTTCTTCTTTAACCCTCTAAACCGATAATTCTTATGGATCCGACTTGTTTTAATTGTGGAAATTCCTCCGGAGAAGGAGTACTTTGTGAATGGTGTTTTTGCAAAGAATGTGGGTTTACTCGTGGATTTTGTATGTGTTATGCTTCGAAAGCTGAACCCACATTCACATTTGATCATGATCCGAACTTTTCCAATTATTATCACAACGATTTCAACTCATATGAGCAAGTTCCGTACTTCAATAATGAATCATTTCAAAATGCACCGATTTCACAACAAAACGGTTGTGAGTATTGTGGAGGTCCACACTTTAGCACCGATTGTCAAACAAGGAAACCGTTTCCTAATGACAATAATTATCACGACCAACCTCCACAATATAACACAATTCTCACGGTTCAGAATGAGATCCTTAAAATGATGACTGCTCAAAATGACTTTAATGAGCAATGTCTAACTACAATAAAACTTTTTAAAGAGGAAATTCATAAAAGAGAACAAGTTAACACCATTGAGAGTGATGAAAACGAGCTTTATAAAGAAGAAAATTTACGATTAATCCCACTCCGTCTTGTGAACTTTTAAATGTTGTAGATTGTTCTATGACATCTCTCGACGACGATTTCTTTAAACGAAAGGTGTTTAAAATAAAAATGGAACAACTTTACGTCTCATCAAAAATTGAAAAAATTCGTGTTGATTATGATGAACCATCGGTGAGGGAAATGGAACGAGAAACCGAGGTGACAAAGGACTCGGTACTTTCCACTGACAATGGAAGTGCTAAATACGTCCAACCTACGGTTGTCCAAGAATCAATTGTTCCTAATCCGTCAAGATTTGATCCAAACCTTTCTCAATTTACGGTTAAGAGTTCGTCAAGCAAACGTGCTGAGCTTAAAACGGTGTTTAGAAGAAACGACGTACCTAATCTTCACGAACAAGAACCGGAGACCATAACGGAAGTGGTGGAAATTCCTAACTCTGAGAGCACACCACTTGTCCCACCTCCAGATTCTTCAAGTTGTTTTTCGAGATTTGAATCAATTACTACTTACTCTTCTCATCCTTCTCTCACACCGGTTGAGGGAAGTGATCCCGTTTTGGAAAAAGTCGATACTTCCCTTGATAACAATGATTCTTCTTCGCTTGAGATTGATACGCCGTCAGATCCTTTGGAGCCCGAGCTCCAGGATTCTTTACCCGATTTTGAGAAATATGTTTTTGATACGGCTGAAGAAATTGAGTCATCCCCGATTGAAAATTCGATTGATCCTGATGAGATTTTCTCCGATTCTGACAATGACGATGCTATATCTTGTGGAGACATCGAATATGTTGATAAATTACCTTTTGAGCTCGTCAGCTTAGAAGAAGAGAATGATGAAGAAGTTGAAACTGAAATTCAAGATGAAGCTCTTCGTGAAACATTATTGAATGTAAATCTTCTTATTTCTAAGATCGAGGCATTGAAAGATCCTCCGACTTCTTCATTTCTTATCCCCGTTATGGATAGTGATTTCTTACCCGAGCTTGAAATTTTTCGATTTGAAGAGACGAGTAGTGGCAATCCCACTATTCATGCTTTCTCTCTTCCGGATTATGAGTGTTTTGATTTTGAGATCGATTTTGTGCTTATTTCCGATAATCCGTTACGTGACCCTCTTTTAGAGAATGTCGATCGATTTCTTGCAACGGATGACTCGATACCACCGGGTATTGAGAATGACGAGGATGACCTACGAAGTAATATTCTTTCCGATTTACCATCTTCTCGTCCACCGGCGAAACCACCCGATGCAGATTTTGATACGAATGAAGTTATTTTTGGTGTGGTGGACGAGATTTATGATCATGATGATCCTGTGCTCAATATTTTACCCACCCAACCCACCCGTGATTCTGAACTCGACTTTGCTTTTATCATCCGGGTGTTTTACCCATTCTTTACTTATCCCCTCATTTCTTCACTTTTCCACTCCACCGGGAGTGAGGATACCGTTTTTGACCCCGGCATCTCCGTTTATGTCGAGTGTCCGTTTTATTTGCTCTCCCCAAGGACGAATTAATTCGGGGATCGAGTCAAGCTCATGTGACTCGGTGAACAAAAACAAGCGCTTCGTGGGAGGCACCCCATGCTTATCCATTTTCATTTTCTCTATTTTCTATTTTCTTTAATAACGTGACGTGAGGGGGGCGACCCTTTCCAAACTCGTGTTTTCGTGGTTGTTGTTTATGAACGTTCAGGAATTTCCCCGAAGTTTGAGGACTCTCGTGCTCGTGGTTTGTCGTTCTCTCCACTCGAGTCTCATCCTTCGCTGCTTTTTCGGAAATTCACCATATCCAAAATCTTATCGACTAACGTTTATCTCTTGGCATACTTAATAAACGGCCTTAGATTTTACGTAGGATTACCTTTACCCTTAAAACATTGAGGACAATGTTTCACTTTAGTCTGGGGGGGGGGGGGTGAATCTTCGATTCGATTTGACCTGTACCATCGTCTGAGCTGTTAACTTACGCAACTCCGTTTTCCACCAAAAAAATTTTAATTTTTGTCACCACTTTATAACAAAAAAAAAAATGATGATGAAAATGAAAAAAATATATATGGTATGAATAATAAGTTTTGACACCTTGTTTTGATTTTCCTACCGGCGAGAGTAGAAATAAATGTTCCGACTTGACCGGGCGTGTTGAGCCCTAGCTCGTCTCCCTTAACCAATATAATCAAAAGATTATAGCTAAGCATCCGCGGATCTCATTATTTGGGATTTTAAATTTGTGGAGATCGAGGAATGATAGAGTTTATTTAGAAGTTTCGTGCTATACACGGATCGCATTACTGGGATTTAAAAAACCCACGAGAGGTACTTGTGGCTTCCTTGTTCCCATCAGCAACGTCACCGATATATATAAATAGATGTCTAGGATTAATTAAGGGTATACAGTTTGGGCAATACTTAGTTTTTTCTCGTTCCCAACAAAATCTCTGCATATGGGGGTTTGGTACACATAGGGGTACTGCCAGTGTTACAGTGAAATAGACTATTGCATCTTGCCGGTTCGCAGCCGATGTTGTGATCTTAGTAAAGGCCGTAGGACTCGGGGTTTGGCACATAGTTATGAATATCGATAATAATAGTCCAAAGCCAAATAAAAAGGCAGAGGAATCCAAAGCTACAAAAAACAGCAGATAGAAATCCAAAGTCATAATAAAGCTCTTACATCTTGGCGGCTCATAAACCGTTGACTGTAAAAGAATAAAAGACTAAGGACCAAAGTATTATTAAAGTGCTTATGATTATGCAAAAATGCCAAGCTTCGACTCCGGGGGTTTCCCTAATAAAAAGCTTCCGTTTCGGGTATCAAACATGGTATGTCTCGGTCGTAAATAAAAAGGGAGCCTCCACAAATCGTGTTAAATCAGAGACCTTCATGTGGACCCGATTTCTGTATGCAGGGATTTTCGAGGGAAAGTTTGGAAACTACTTAGCGTTCAAATTTTGTGCTCTTATCGGACTAACAAATATCGAAACGAGAAAATATGAAGCAATTCATTTCTCACAATTAAAATCTTTAGATACAACTTAGGACCTGGGGACAAGAGGTAATACACAAGTAACTTTTGTGGGCAGTGTTAGCATCTAACTTCTGGTAAACAATGATTTCGATTTTACGCTTAGTTTGGGAGCTTGTGAAAAATCAAGGATGACGATTTTTATCCGTATGGTCTCTTCTCTGTGAGAAGTGTTTCTACTCGTAGACCCTGAAAGTTATCAACAGATAAGAATTGATAATGAAAGTCAAGGCAAACCGTCACCTATATAAAAATGAAAAAGTACAAAAATAGTAGTTGTAGTTGTTATTTATGAAAATCGGAAAACGGAGCGTTTTTGAGAATAAATGATTTTACTATCTCTTTTGAACATCATTGCTACTTTACAACGTCAGTAAAGAGAGGTTTTGAAATTATTTATCTTTTAAGCGTGAGGTGATGACATTGCGTGAGGGCACGGCAATACTTTAGTCTGGGGGATTTTGATGAGTGCTTATTCACTCATCCTTTTTAGGCTTTATTTCAGACCAAAAATACCAAATACTAACCAAAAATACCAAAAATGCCAAGAGAATGCATGTTTTTGTATTTGTGTATGTGCAGGTACAGATATGAGAAAAATGAACAAAAACAAGACAAAACCGACAAAAACGAGCACGAGAATGGAAAAAGGTCAAAAGCCGGAGCCGGGGAAGCAAAATGATCAAAGAAAGCTCATAATTTCATTTGAAGTCCTCAAAGATTCAAAATGTTGCAAGATTAGTCCTTGAGCAAAGTTTTTAGAGAATGACAACTTCAGTCCCTGTAGTTTCAGAAATAACAAAAGTGGTCATTTGAAGAATTTTTAGAAGAAATGTCAATTATGGTCCTCCAAGTATTCAAGACTTATCAAATATGGCCCTTGGATAGCAAATTCAAAGATTGGCAGAAAGGTCCCTCATGATTGCAGAAGTTACAAGAATAGTCCTTGAATATTTAAAGCTTTAAACTAAAACCGAATCACCCTCATTATTAACCCACTATAAATAATCCAATCCTAAATCCACTAACTCCTAAATACCCCATTTCTTGGCCCATAACAAAATAAAAGCCCACCATCCATATTCCCATTACCCCGTACCCATTTTATACCTCGGTCAACCTATAACCACCCAGTCAACGCCACAAAAATTAATAAAACCCCAAATCCCCATTTACCGCCCCCCAATTTCACACCCTTACCCAGGTTTACTATTCACCATGAACCCTAAAATTCCCTCCCACCAAATTACCCCAATCTAAGTAATTATTACCCAATTATGAGTTTCTAGAAGAATATTCACGTGTCAGTCACATGTCAGAGGGGTCAGTATCACGGTGCCACGCTGGCAATCCGTGAGTAAGTTTTTAATCCAAGGGTTGTGATTAACGATTGGAGGCAAAGGGTGATCCAACAGCTGTGAAAGGACTCAAAGAAGCACAAGTGCCACGGATTGATGACCTGGATTTCTGGAACTTTCACAAGACTTCACTCCCTCAGGCTATAAATAGCACTCCTCACCTCACTTTGAAGGAGGAGATTAGGAGTAGGAATAGGGTAATAGTAAATGTAGTTTTATCATTGTATTTTTGGTTCCAAAAGCTTTGTATCAAATTCAACTTTTAATAAAATTCTAGTTTTCCATTTTAGTTTCCTGTCATTTACAATTTACTATTCTTAAATTTGTTTCAGTTTATAATTAATGTTCTCATAAGCTCAGTTTAGTTTAATGAATGATTCATAATGAGTTTTAAAGCTTCAGTCTGTTAAACATAATTCTTTGATGCATTGATCAATCAAAGTCAAAGTTTGGGTTTGAATGAGATAATGGTGTTTTGATTGATGATTTCTGGGAAGTAGTTGGAGCCTATCAAAAGATAGGCTACTGGGAAATCAACCTCTGTTCTGCTGAGGTTTAAATTGTAAGTTTTCCTTTTCAATTTCTTGCATAAATCTGAATTTTATGTATTTCATAGTATAGGTTTTTACTTGATAGTTTTTTTTACTGTTTCATTAAACTTGTGGAAATTTTAGTTAGTGTTTGGATTAAATTAAGGATTTAGTAGTAACTCATAAGCTAAAACAGTCAACAGATTTTCAGTTAAGGGGTGTTTGGATTTTTTTTTATCACCATTTGTAACAATTCGCAATTTCAGGTTAATTACCATTTCCGGAAAATTTCACTATTCACTTTTACTATTCATTTTTCCCGAAACTTTCCCGAAAGTTGATTTTTATTTGATATTCTTGAGTGATAAATCATTTCCATGGCAAATTAAATGTTTGACATTCGTCAGATCATTTTCGTGAAAGTTATTAAGGAATTACACGTTTTAGGGTAAAACGTCATTCAGAAATTCTACGTACAACGAAACTCGACCGCGTTAAGTGACCCCGCATCAGAAAAATGTTTGACACACTCATGATTTATTTGAGAATTAATTGTGACTGAGAAAAACATGACCAAAGACTTCCCAGCAGGTCACCCAAGTCGGTACTACTCTCACATGAACACGCTTAACCGAATGGGCGATTAACCGTTAGACCACAAAACAAGTTTCTAAGACGTTTTGAGTTTTCAAACTTATTAGAAAAAGTCAACATAATTTCTCCCTCCTCCTTTGACCAAAAATCATTCCTTGATTTTATAAGTCATTCCTTGATTTTTAGGCTTACGGTTTGATGTTTAAAAGACATTTAACACCAACCGACACTAGACTGAGCCCAGTCTAGACATTATAAGTCATTTTAAATCATTTATATCATATTAGAAAAGTAACATTTTACTTTTCTCAGTTTTACGCAAAATTCGTACATTTTACGTATTACGCGTTTTAGACCCGTGTTTCCAGTTTTTAGCAGGGTTTACCACCCAAACGGAACCTACCACTCATTTTATATTTTATTATGGGACATATGGACATGTCTAACAATACTTTCAAATTCCATAATTTTACGACACCCGGTTTTACGTTTTGAGGCTTAATCATTTACGATTGGCATTTCCCGGAGTCAAAACTCATCTAGTAACTTGGATAATATCATCCAAGGCACACCTCACCCCCCTTATCCATGTTGAACCGCCATAGGGGGGGGGAGTCACCCCTTGTGTGGCTTAATCTCCTTACTTGTGCTCTAGGATCCTTACAAGTGTTGAACTTGTTCACCAAGCTTTGACTAGTCATGTTTTGTAACCTCCTCAAGACACTATAAATACCCCCCTCCCCTCTCCTTAGGCCGGCCATCCCAACACACCACAACACTTCACACTTAGCTTTATTTCTTCCTAGTTATAGCAAGGATCAAGTGCAAGTTCAAGATAGAAACCCTAGTTAGCTTATTATTCACCAAAAATCTTCCAAACCCTAACATACTTGGTGTTTTCTCTTGAGTTTAAATCCACTCAATACACCTCAACTTTCATTACATATCTTTCAAGAATACCAAGGGTAGAAAGGTTGCATGAAGTGAAAAAGGGTTGAAGCACGTCTATCAAAGTTCTTTTCCTTACTTGCTACTTTCCTTTCATCTTGAAAGCCAAAAGTTGTAAGCCTAAACCTAACATGCTTCTTGTTAATTTATCATGTTCATATCATTTACATGTTATTCTTGCTATATTATGTGTTGTAATTATGTCCATGATGTATAAAGATGAGTAAAAGATGTTGTTGTAATGAATTATTGAAACAAGTTACTAAAACAAGCAAACTAATGAATTTCTTGGTAAGACCTGATCAAAATGTTAAAAATGTGATATTTGATTATTACATATTGTGGTAGAGGACCTAAAAAGGAAACCATAGCAATTTGAACCACCCAAAACGAGTATACGAGTCAAAAGTTATGGCGATTTGAAATTACCAAAGATTTCCGGCAAAACTGCCAAATACCATTCTGATCAAATTTGGGTTTTGAAAGTCCCACTTCTGGTCCGATTCATCAAAAAGTTAAAACACGAAAGTTGTCCGGAACGACGTTTTCGTTCAAGAGTAAAGAAGCTCGAGACCTAAAAATGCTTTCCGAGTGATAAAATTCTTCAAATTCTAAACAGCCCATTTTTAGGCGAAAGTCACTAGATTATGGTTATACTTTGAAAGGAACAAGAGGTCTTATGACCTATAATCAAGACCACAACCATGGCTAGAGCCAAGGTTGTGTCTCATGACCTTGGAACAAGGACCAAAGGTCATGGCTAGGCCATGACGAAATGACCATACCAACTTACATAGGCGTAAACATGAAACAATGAATTAGGCGATAACTTGAACAAGCAATTTGGATCTACTTCACTTAAAAGGGAACCATGAGATTTTACCAAGAGAAAATGGTCATTCAAGACTTATGAAACTACCCCTAATAACAATCTTCCTGTACTAATAAACTTTCCTAAGTTTATTCAAATATCGGACATGTAACTTTTCGGATCAAAACTTATATCTATATATTTCATCAACTACTACAATAGTAGGGAGCCTCATGTGAGGAGTTCATTATGTAAGCCGTCGAGTTGAGTTGTGGATTTACGAGTTAAAGTGTCCTGGCTCCTCGAACGCTTACTAACATGACTTCTGAATTATGTCGGCCCGAACGGTAGTAAACGATATACCAAAACATACATGTTTCATGAATCTTTCTTTCAAAGACTTATACTATACATCATACCACATCATGGACTAAATGCAAGATATATATATAGGCACTACTTCATATTCTTTACTCCGAACCTAAGTCGCAACATTCTATTATAGGTTGCTCATAGAAACCTTCGTGATTCGACCATCACATTCATTACTCACTACATAACTTAAGGTGAGTTCGTAGCCTCACTTTCTACTGTTTAACTACTTTACAAACCCATGGGGGGAATACATGCTATTATTTTTCTACTCGAACACGATGCTTTCTAATGTATGCTTCACGACGATGTTTTATTATCACTAAGTAACGATTGCCATGTTCGAAGTCCCTATATCATGAACCATTAGTCACTACCTTTAGTGAGCGCGAATATTGTGAATAGATCTATTGGGATTGACGAATCCCATTTGTGTTGAACAACGATGAGTTCACACAAATGCACTATATTTGAGATTTAGCGGTATAACGGCAAAAGTACCTTGATAGGGCTTCTATAATGCCAATTTTGTTGGTTCGATGTTAATGTTTTGGTTGCATGAGCTTAGTGAAATAAATAACGATTTTGTTTTCTAAACATTGGTGTGAGTCTATAGCTCACACTACGACATATTGTGTTCAAACGATTTAACTAAACTCTACGAATTCTACTCAACCTTTGTGTTGACCTCTCAAGCATGTATTTCAGGTTCATGACGATCAAGGATGACCCGGAATGTGACAACCGGCAGTTTAGGGAGCTATTTTAAAAACCCGCATTTCAATTTAAGTTCGTTTATAATTTTTATTTGAAATTTTCATTTCACAACGAACTTGTAAGACCTATTTTATGGATGTTTTAATTAATGACGTTATGGAATTCGTGAATTATGTTCATAATTCATTTTTGGTTATATGATCGGTGATGTATATTCGAATTCTCACTTGGTACTACGTTGACTTTGGCACTAGGATTACCTAACGACAATTTTATGATTCATCTTAACGAGTCCGTTATATATTTTGATTAATTACGAGAGGTTCTCGTGTAATATGGAAATTTTAAAATGAGTTCGGGTTCGGGCCACATGTTTTTACAATTTCCCGCGTTACCCGCTCCACCATAGTAATATTATTATTACTATTATTATTATTATTATTATTATTATTATTATTATTATTATTATTATTATTAATAATAACAAAAAAAAAATGTAAAAAGAGTTAACTACAAAATATGGTCCCTGTGGCTTTTTGTTTCGGTACACACAAACCACACCAACATTCCCTCACACATCTCTCTCTCTTTTCTCCCTCACTATCCCTAACCCTAGCCGCCCTTTAAATTCCGGCCACCACCATAGCCACCGCCGGTCACCACTAAAAACCACTACCATATTCTTAATCTCCATCATCTAATCCTTTAGATCTATTACACCACGAGCCTCATACCACCATTTTATCACACGAATCACCACTATCTTCACTACCAATCGTATATTTTGAAGGGTTATCACGGTTTTGAGCTTCTAGATCGAAGGTGAGACGAGTTTCACTCGTGTTGTTGATGAAAATCGTGACCTAAGGTCACGAATTAATATTATACCGAATGGGTTTCTATTAAAAACGTGTAACACTTATGAATCTTGGATGAAAACATGTTTTCTATGAAGTTTGGTATCCGGGTTTGGTTTATTCTTGTTGGGTCGAGGCGTACCCGAGGGTGATACCCTCGGATTGTGCTTGTTTGGCCGAATATTTGAGCTTTGATGATTCTTGGTGTTCGATTGAGGGTGTTTGGATCCTCATTTTTGTTGTTTGACCGGTTCTTGATGGTCATGGTTGACCATTGTTGTCGCTTGAATTCTTGGCCGACGACCCTAGTAGGTCGTGTGGTTAGTTTGGCTCATTTAGAGCTAGCCGAGACCATGGAGGTCTCGGGTGGGACCCACACTAGTTGTGGTGAAGTGTTGACTTGGGTTGACTTGATATTTGACCCGATTACGGTTATTTTTGAGAACCGTGGTTGATGTCGAAATATATATATTTCGGCTAATTTTTATGTGTTATGATTATTTTTGGTATATATATTGATTGGTTACCTTGGTTTGATTTCGGCATTGGTTGATTTTTATGTTGGCCGAATACTTGTGGGTCGAGACCACGTTTGGTCTCGGCATTGGATATTTGGTATTGAGGAGTTGTTGACGAAAGAGATATTGGGGACCGATTGTGAGACGGTCATTAGATTGACGGAGATAGGTTAGTCGGGTGCCGTAGTCGGACCTTATTGTTGTAGCCCGTGGTTGAGATTGTGATTTGGACGGAGATTTATTATTTATGACTTTGGTTTATTATTGGACTTGGACAATGAGCCGAGGGTCATGACTCGGACATATGACCATTTCGTATAACTCAATAACTAATAAAATTGAAACGAGAATAATAAAACTCGTAATAATCATTATTGATAATATGAACGTTTGTATGAAAGTATATACGTGAATAACGTATATATATAACTATATAAACGCGTATATTAATAATAATAATAATCACGAGTCGTATTATAAATAATACGATTAGATATATATTAGGCTACGAAAGTGGCGTAATATTATTAAACGTATTATTATTATAAAAATTGTGTTATAAACGGGAAACTCCCGACAATTATGAAACATTTAATAAAAAGTCATTTCGAATATACAACGGATAAGTTTATTGAGTTAGGCGAAATTGTTGTCACTCGGGTCCAGGTAAGTCATTATTTGTGACATTCGTGTTGTCTCGGATATATGACGACTAATATAGACGTTTTCTATAAGTAAATAACCACTCAACCGTAAGGTTGAGCCGGGTTGTTTGGTTATATGAAACGAATATATTAGTGGGCAGCGTATCCTACGACGCCCATAGGTTGTAGTATATGTAAAGCGTAATAAATTGCGAGGGTATATATCGGGAAATCTGGCCAATTTGGCGATATATACGAGGAATTTATTAAACTATGATATATACTATATAGTAATTACGTGCTATGTGCTTTATATGTGCTTTAGATTGGGTGTAATCTCGGAACGGTATATTACGTAAATAAATATGAGGATTATCAAATCGACGGATTTGGTAAACTTTGGCGATTTATTTAAATGATATATTGGGCTAATATTAGATCCATAGTTTATTGTATTTTCTACGTGTGATCTTGTTGGTTTGTTTTGAGTCGACCCACCACCCGTATGGATACCAAACGCCAATACACCAAACTAATACGAAATGGATTTTCGGTAATAAAACGGATTCTCGTCCGGGTTTGGGAATATTATATATTTGAGGAAATGATTTCTGAAAGAGTTAATATTGTTAGGTCGTGCCAAGTCCGTAGTTGCTGTTTCGTGAGTTATCATACATCTTTTTGCTACCTACCTCGTCTTGCTATATTTCTGGACTTGAGGTGAGTCATAGCCCCACTTTTTACTCTTGAACTATGTTTTCAATGATTGGGGTGAGAAACGTGCAAATCATTTTACGTGGACTGTTATCGCTTTTATATTCTTTCTAAACTTGCTATGCGTATGGACTAGGATATATTGTCAGCTTTAGTCACATATATGTTATGTGCACTATTCAAGGTTGGCTTATTTGATTATGTGGAATTGTCAGCTTTAGTCACATATATTTTGTGTGTACTATTCAAGGTTGGCTTATTTAGATACTGTAGCGTGCACCTATAGGTTATTATACTTCGGAGGTTATCCGAGTTATTATTGGTATTGCGGGGATTACCCGAATATCTATGTTAGTACGGAAGGGTATCCGTGTGTTTTGTTAGTACGGAAGGGTATCCGTGTGTTATGTTGGAGCGGAGGGTATCCGCAGGCTTTTAGTGAATCCTTAGTCTAGCTAGCAAGCGTTTTGCGTATATGTCCACTATATCTTTAGTTGAACTTAAACCTATGATCTCACCAGCGAAAGCTGACTTTTAGCACGTTTTCTCAGGTAATTAGGCGATGAGGTGCATGCTTGGATTGGAAGGCTCGGCTAAGGCTCTCGGTTTATGGATCTATTTTTCTAAACTCTGATAATTAAATTTGGACCTATTGTTATTTTATTTTGGGCTTGACTCTGAATGATGTTGGGATAAATGTAAACCTTAAAACCCCGTTTTGGTTGTGTTTTCATTATGTTTACTTTATCTCGTTCTATATTGTCTTGTGTTGGATACCAATCCCCGTAGCACCCCGAAAGCTTGTTGAGTCTTCCGCTGTATCAAATTTTGGGGGTGTTACACGGAAGGACACGGATACTCAAGAGGGCTATAAATTTTATTATCATTCAAAACTCATTTAATGTAAATTGTAAACATGGAACCATTTGGGACCTCATTTTGTAATCTCTGATATTTATACAATTTGAATGATAAATCTTTTAAAACGACTCAATTGGAGTTCGTTTTCTATTATTGTGACTATTGTGCCGTCAAGTAACACCCAGTTCGAATTCCGCTGCATCCATGAATTGGGGGTGTTAAAGATTGGTACCAGAGCCATGGTTATAGAGAAACGGGTCTAATTGAGACCTAAACTATAACTACAACTACAAGCAAAACCATTTTATAGCCTTCCGCTCTCCGTGTCTTCCATCCTCCAGACGATTATGGACTTATTATGCAAGTTAGGCTACATAAACATATTAGTATATTGCTATATATATGCTTGCCATATTTCGAGCACTCCCCATAAACGATAGAATTATATTAACATTGTAATTCTTCTTATAGAAATCATGTGCGTACCCACTTCTCCCGATTATGTGCCCACTCTACCTAATAACTTCCAAGTCTTACCACCCTCACCCGAGTTCGGATTTGACTTCGTAAATGCCTTCGCTTCTGATGACGAAGAAGAACCTTTCGAAGATTCAACCGACGAAGAAGAGGATAATGAATACGAATATGTACTAGAACCATTACCACCACCACTATCACTTCCCTTTGATATCCCTACATGTGATGAATTGGATCACTCACTATGGATTGTACCTCGACCACCATTGATCGAACAAGAAAGTCAACATGAAAACTACAGCTTCTCAAATTTCATCGACTCGTACCTCTATGACACACTAAACCAAGAAGTTGCCGATCAATCAGAGCTGCTCGGACCTTCTAATCCACAATAGACTAGTGTGATGATACTAGTTAACTTTCGTACTACTAAACTGATTAGACTCAGTTAGTAAACGTTACGAAATCTATGTAATAACTAGCGATAGTAAAAACGTTGTCATTACTAAACTGAAAGTATCAGTTAGTAAATTTTGAAGAAACTTGTAATAGGTTTCGATTTTGTAAATCAACCAACGTTGTACGAATAAAACTCTTGTTTTATATACTATCATGTGTTATGCTTTTAAGTTTCAAACATTATTATCCTATCATTCTTATCAAAAATTGTGCTCATCTCACAACTCTCTAATTACGATGTATCTTTTGAACAATAGAATCATGGCGCCAAAGAAAAAGACACCACCAACGATGACGCAAGCTGCCATCCGCAAACTGGTAAAGGACAGTGTCAATGCAGCACTTGTCACGGAACGAGCAGCCGTAGCTGCAGCAGCTGCAGCAGCTGCCGAAGCCGCCACAGCTGCTGATGCTGCAGCAGCCGCTGAGGCTGCAGCAGCTGCTGATGCTGCAGCAGCCGCGGAAGCCGCCATTGCTGCGGAAGCTGCTATAGCTGCAGAGACTGCCAGAATTGCCAGTCTTAACCTTGGAGGACCAAACTCTACTACCCCTCCGGTGACCAATGTTACTACAGTACCAAAGGGTTGCTCGTTCATTTCCTACTTGAAATGTGAACCCATCAAATTCAAGGGTACTGAAGGGGCTGTAGGTTTGACCCGTTGGTTCGAAAAGGCGGAGTCGGTGTTCTTGGTTAGTAAATGTACCGAGGAGGATAAGGTTCAGTATGCCACGAGTACTCTGTTGAATGAGGCGTTGTCCTGGTGGAACTCAATTGCTCAACCCATGGGCATTGAGAATGCCTACAAAATTACTTGGGCTAATTTGAAACAAATGATGATCAAGGAATACTGTCCTCGCAGTGAAATACAGAAGTTGGAGGTTGAATTCTGGGATCATACGGTTAAGGGAAATGATATCATAACCTACAATCGTCGATTTCAAGAATTAAGGATACTTTGTCCAACAATGGTTTCCCCAAAGGAAAAATTGTTGGAAAGATATATCTGGGGACTTCCATCCAGCATACAAGGGCATGTAACTTCGGCAAATCCAAAGGAACTTGATGAAGCTATGCGGATGTCCCGCAGCCTCATGGACCAAGTGGTATGAATGACAGAAACCCGAAAGCAAACCAACAACAACACCAACAACACCAACAATACCAATAACCTCAACAACTCCAACTACAGTAACAACAATAACAATAGGAACAACAACAAGCGACCATGGGATGGTAACCATGGAAGTAACAACAATAACAACAACAACCAAACTCAAAACAACAACCAGCAAAACAAAAGACAAGAGACCGCAAAGGCTTATGTGGCTGCACCAACTAGAGGCTCAGGATATACCGGGAATGCTCCACTATGCAATAAGTGTAACTTCCATCACTCAGGTCCTTGCCCGGCTAAGTGTCGCAACTGTCAGAACACTGGACACCTTGCCAGAGATTGTAGAGTCAAGGATGTAGCTACCGGTAGCAACACACAACCGATAGTTATATGCTTCGGGTGTGGAGAAAGTGGACATTACAAGAACCAATGTCCCCAAAACCAAGGTCAACAAGTTGAAGACAACCAAGGGTGAGCATTTATGATAAGAAGAGAAGGAGCTTATCAGAATCTCAACAACACTACAGAACAATGAAGTTTAGAACTTAGCAGTCATATTTATTTATGCACTCTGTTGTACTACGTGTATGTCATCCCTAGTAATGGGAGTTTTATGACTTAAGAATATTTATTGTTCAATAAACGACTCTTTGTGATAATTCTCATCTATTGTACTTTCTATCTCCAAACCAATTTGATTGTTTAGCAGACTATTACCATTCTATGAGACTTACTCAGTTATCTTTTAAACCATTCAACAAATTTTACTTCAAGCTAATTTGTTATCACTTTATTGTTTCACATCATTTTACTCCAAGATATTCTACCACCATCCTAGAAATCATTTCGTTGATACCACCCTATAAATCAATATCATGCCTTCATTTCCAACTTTCATCACAAACCACTAAATCTCAACATACCAAAATGAAGAACACAAACCTTCTTAACCTTCTCACCATCATCATCTTCACAACCCTTAATCCCACAAGCTCACTTTCTGATATTGATGCACTTTTAAAGCTCAAATCATCCTTAGTTACACCACAAGCAAACTCATCAGCCTTACAAGATTGAATACCATACGTGACTAAACCGAACATCACATTATCGGTCCTAAATTATACATAGCCTGATCACCTATGTCTAATTAAGGAGGGATCATGTTATGCTGGGAGCAGTCACCTGTATGTTTTCTTAGAAACAAACTTCTCATAAGTAAACTCATCCTACGCCATACACTGAAACAACAAATCAAACTACATCACTCTAATCCTCATAAGTAACCACACATCTTTATCGACGCCACTCCAACATATGACACACATAGAACTTCGGGACGAAGTTCCCCGTAAGGGGTAGAGACTGTAACAATTCGCAATTTCAGGTTAATTACCATTTCCGAAAAATTTCACTATTCACTTTTACTATTCATTTTTCCCGAAACTTTCCCGAAAGTTGATTTTTATTTGATATTCTTGAGTGATAAATCATTTCCATGGCAAATTAAATGTTTGACATTCGTCAGATCATTTTCGTGAAAGTTATTAAGGAATTACACGTTTTAGGGTAAAACGTCATTCAGAAATTCTACGTACAACGAAACTCGACCGCGTTAAGTGACCCCGCATCAAAAAAATGTTTGACACACTCATGATTTATTTGAGAATTAATTGTGACTGAGAAAAACATGACCAAAGACTTCCCAGCAGGTCACCCAAGTCGGTACTACTCTCACATGAACACGCTTAACCGAATGGGCGATTAACCGTTAGACCACAAAACAAGTTTCTAAGACGTTTTGAGTTTTCAAACTTATTAGAAAAAGTCAACATAATTTTTCCCTCCTCCTTTGACCAAAAATCATTCCTTGATTTTTAGGCTTACGGTTTGATGTTTAAAAGACATTTAACACCAACCGACACTAGACTGAGCCCAGTCTAGACATTATAAGTCATTTTAAATCATTTATATCATATTAGAAAAGTAACATTTTACTTTTCTCAGTTTTACGCAAAATTCGTACATTTTACGTATTACGCGTTTTAGACCCGTGTTTCCAGTTTTTAGCAGGGTTTACCACCCAAACGGAACCTACCACTCATTTTATATTTTATTATGGGACATATGGACATGTCTAACAATACTTTCAAATTCCATAATTTTACGACACCCGGTTTTACGTTTTGAGGCTTAATCATTTACGATTGGCATTTCCCGGAGTCAAAACTCATCTAGTAACTTGGATAATATCATCCAAGGCACACCTCACCCCCCTTATCCATGTTGAACCGCCATAGGGGGGGGGGAGTCACCCCTTGTGTGGCTTAATCTCCTTACTTGTGCTCTAGGATCCTTACAAGTGTTGAACTTGTTCACCAAGCTTTGACTAGTCATGTTTTGTAACCTCCTCAAGACACTATAAATACCCCCCTCCCCTCTCCTTAGGCCGGCCATCCCAACACACCACAACACTTCACACTTAGCTTTATTTCTTCCTAGTTATAGCAAGGATCAAGTGCAAGTTCAAGATAGAAACCCTAGTTAGCTTATTATTCACCAAAAATCTTCCAAACCCTAACATACTTGGTGTTTTCTCTTGAGTTTAAATCCACTCAATACACCTCAACTTTCATTACATATCTTTCAAGAATACCAAGGGTAGAAAGGTTGCATGAAGTGAAAAAGGGTTGAAGCACGTCTATCAAAGTTCTTTTCCTTACTTGCTACTTTCCTTTCATCTTGAAAGCCAAAAGTTGTAAGCCTAAACCTAACATGCTTCTTGTTAATTTATCATGTTCATATCATTTACATGTTATTCTTGCTATATTATGTGTTGTAATTATGTCCATGATGTATAAAGATGAGTAAAAGATGTTGTTGTAATGAATTATTGAAACAAGTTACTAAAACAAGCAAACTAATGAATTTCTTGGTAAGACCTGATCAAAATATGATATTTGATTATTACATATTGTGGTAGAGGACCTAAAAAGGAAACCATAGCAATTTGAACCACCCAAAACGAGTATACGAGTCAAAAGTTATGGCGATTTGAAATTACCAAAGATTTCCGGCAAAACTGCCAAATACCATTCTGATCAAATTTGGGTTTTGAAAGTCCCACTTCTGGTCCGATTCATCAAAAAGTTAAAACACGAAAGTTGTCCGGAACGACGTTTTCGTTCAGGAGTAAAGAAGCTCGAGACCTAAAAATGCTTTCCGAGTGATAAAATTCTTCAAATTCTAAACAGCCCATTTTTAGGCGAAAGTCACTAGATTATGGTTATACTTTGAAAGGAACAAGAGGTCTTATGACCTATAATCAAGACCACAACCATGGCTAGAGCCAAGGTTGTGTCTCATGACCTTGGAACAAGGACCAAAGGTCATGGCTAGGCCATGACGAAATGACCATACCAACTTACATAGGCGTAAACATGAAACAATGAATTAGGCGATAACTTGAACAAGCAATTTGGATCTACTTCACTTAAAAGGGAACCATGAGATTTTACCAAGAGAAAATGGTCATTCAAGACTTATGAAACTACCCCTAATAACAATCTTCCTGTACTAATAAACTTTCCTAAGTTTATTCAAATATCGGACATGTAACTTTTCGGATCAAAACTTATATCTATATATTTCATCAACTACTACAATAGTAGGGAGCCTCATGTGAGGAGTTCATTATGTAAGCCGTCGAGTTGAGTTGTGGATTTACGAGTTAAAGTGTCCTGGCTCCTCGAACGCTTACTAACATGACTTCTGAATTATGTCGGCCCGAACGGTAGTAAACGATATACCAAAACATACATGTTTCATGAATCTTTCTTTCAAAGACTTATACTATACATCATACCACATCATGGACTAAATGCAAGATATATATATAGGCACTACTTCATATTCTTTACTCCGAACCTAAGTCGCAACATTCTATTATAGGTTGCTCATAGAAACCTTCGCGATTCGACCATCACATTCATTACTCACTACATAACTTAAGGTGAGTTCGTAGCCCCACTTTCTACTGTTTAACTACTTTACAAACCCATGGGGGGAATACATGCTATTATTTTTCTACTCGAACACGATGCTTTCTAATGTATGCTTCACGACGATGTTTTATTATCACTAAGTAACGATTGCCATGTTCGAAGTCCCTATATCATGAACCATTAGTCACTACCTTTAGTGAGCGCGAATATTGTGAATAGATCTATTGGGATTGACGAATCCCATTTGTGTTGAACAACGATGAGTTCACACAAATGCACTATATTTGAGATTTAGCGGTATAACGGCAAAAGTACCTTGATAGGGCTTCTATAATGCCAATTTTGTTGGTTCGATGTTAATGTTTTGGTTGCATGAGCTTAGTGAAATAAATAACGATTTTGTTTTCTAAACATTGGTGTGAGTCTATAGCTCACACTACGACATATTGTGTTCAAACGATTTAACTAAACTCTACGAATTCCACTCAACCTTTGTGTTGACCTCTCAAGCATGTATTTCAGGTTCATGACGATCAAGGATGACACGGAAGGACACGGATACTCAAGAGGGCTATAAATTTTATTATCATTCAAAACTCATTTAATGTAAATTGTAAACATGGAACCATTTGGGACCTCATTTTGTAATCTCTGATATTTATACAATTTGAATGATAAATCTTTTAAAACGACTCAATTGGAGTTCGTTTTCTATTATTGTGACTATTGTGCCGTCAAGTAACACCCAGTTCGAATTCCGCTGCATCCATGAATTGGGGGTGTTACACCATTTTCTCAGCATAAGTAGGTCACCCTAGGTTAGTATAGGTTAGTTAGCTCTTAAAAATTAGTAGGATTAAGCATAACAAGTCGAATTTCCCTTTGATCGCCTCCACTGCCTTCATAAGTGTTCTGCTGCATTTTATGCTTGATTCATGATTTTTGGAGATTCAACATGTGCATTATACATCCTGTGATAATTATGATCCATCAAAATAGGACTTGGTCAAAGTACTTGTGGTGCAAATATTAAGTCAAATCTGCAGCCCCCATAGGTTCAAGTGCTGCTGATCTAGGGGTAATTCAAGTAATCACTAGGCTTCCAGTTTACTTTAAATTGTTTCCAGGGATAGTTTGAATTGCAAACTTAAACATATATCTTAGTTAGACATTTCCATAAGCATTTGGTAGTATAAATAAGCTGAGCAAGTGAGAATGGTTAACTGTTAGGCAGTTACACATTGGTGAAGGACAACTGATTTCAGGCATAATTTAGGGATTCAATTTAGTATTATTGTTATAACTTCTAGTATTTCTGTCATTTAAGCTGGTCAGAGAAGCATTTGCACCCCTAAGCTCAATTTCTTAAGCCTGTCTCAACAGCTTATTAAGTCTGAATAGTGCAAGGTTCTAACAAAGTTTCTAATTTCATAAGTAGGGCTGCTTTTGAGTTTTGTTACTTGTGACTTGTGATCTGTGGCTCATTTTAGTTTCTTTTTACTTGTAGTGCCTTATTTCATTGAATCAGAACCAATTGCTTCAACTGTTTGATTACTGCTTATTTCATTTTGTGCTTATTTGGGTTGATTTGGCCGTTACTGTGTTTCTGTATGCTCTTTGGACTGAGTTTTATTAATTTGAGCTTATTTAAGTCTGAAAATCATTTTTTAAGAGTTTGGTCAAGATTGGTCAAGGAGTGCTTATAAATAAGCACTCCAAATAAGCAGTTTCAAAGCAAGTAGCTGTTCTAGAGCTTATTTTTCAAATGTTATATTTTTCCTAGCTTTAAAACATTATTTTATAATTTCCCTGAATTTTTCATATTTTTCCAAGTTGATTTGCTATTTTTCTTATTTAATTTTCATTTGAAATAAAATTTTAATACATATTAATTACTGAAAAATCCAAAAAAATCAGAAAAATCCCAGAAAAATCCAAAAATATTTTAGAAAATTATTTTTAGTTATTTTAGAATTTTAGAAATTTATTTTGCATTTTTCTCATTTATTTTGAATTTATTTTGAATTTTTAATTAGATTTAATACTTTTTAATTTCCAAAAATTACATAAAAAGCCAAAAAAATTAGTTTTTAGTTTTAAAATTTCTTTTTAGTTATTTTATAATTTTCAAAATTTAATTTTTATTTTTCTCACTTTATTTTCATTCTCTTTTAATTTTTAATTAGTTAATTAGTTTTTAATTCATAAAAAAATAAATAAAAAGTCAAAAAAAATATTTTTCTTTTTCTCAAAATTTTCTTTTATCATTTTTGATTTTTGAAAATTATTTCCAAGTTCGTAGGAGTCGTGTAGCTTAAAAGTCGCGTTTTATTTCCCGCGTTGACGTTTATTTTACGTTTAGGCTTACGTTTTCGATTCTACATTACGTTTTAAGTTTGTTTAGTTGATTTCCATGCTTAATTGGTTATTTGTGCTTCATTTACTATTTCATTAGTGTAATCTCATAAAATCACTTTTTACCGTTTTCACGACACGTTTCACGATTCGGGAATTCGAAATTCCATTCACACCTTCGCTGGGACACGACCCGGGGAAATACTTTCCTAAGCATTTCTTCGGTATAACAATCACTATACTACAAAACGACAATATCAGGTCCGCAATAATAATGCTTCTCAACAAAAAAAATATATATACTAACTATAATAGTGCTAGAATATCCATGTAGTTGCTTTCACGATAAGATAGATCAAAAAATGTTTGTGGTCTAGTTTCATTGATAAACGTATCACTCGGGTTATGCAAGTGTATTCATTGATCTTTGTCGAATTATGCAAAATTTTCAACTTTGGATTCTTGCTATAGAAAGGAATCTTTCATTGAAAATTTTGTGTTCCAAAATAATGCTTATCGGCCAGATATTTCATAGAGATTTTTGCATTCTCTATTAAATTTTTGTGTTCCACAATAATGCTTTTTGCCCATAATTTTCATTTCATTTTTTATTTTGCAAAATTATAAACTTTAAATTGACATAAAGAAAAATAACATTCTTTCATTGAAACTTTATTAGGTTAACTTTTTTTATTGAGATTTCAATATTACGCTTAGAAATTATTAAAAGTTTACAAACAAATGTTTGCTTAGTGGTTTTTTGAGGTTTACTAGTTTATTAATGGTGTAGGTCTAATGTTATTGGTCTTTCTACGCATACATAGATTTTCAAAAGGTATTGGTTTGTTTGTGTATAGATACCTCTTTACACTTTTTATGTTTACATAGAGTTTTCGAATGAACCAGCTCAAAATTGAACATTTATTTATGACTGTAAGTTCTTGATTATAGTGTTCTTTCTATGCTTTATATGTAGACATTTTAGACAAACCATGTCATGACTTATTAAGACCTCGATTTACAATTCCTTTGATCCAATAATAAAGAACTATTGATGAGATTTTGTTTAAATCAAGTTAGGGAAACATTTCCTCTGCCAAAACCACTTACTTGATTAGTCATGAACATACACACCTTTCAATTTTGTTTCAACTACTACTTAAACTCGCAGCAAATTAATTGATGAGTTTTATGGATTCGTTCATATCAACCACGAACGTTTGACCATTAGGTTTCATTCTCGTCATGAATCCACTGGACTACACAAGTTAACATAACTTAGAAAAACTTATATCCACATTGAAATGGAAAACGAAAAGTGATAGTTTGAGACAAGGCGAATTCAAGTTCAACTTCATACACATACATAAGCAATTATAATTAAGTTGGGCTATAAAAAATTGTTTGGACGTTATGCTTGACTTAAATAAAAGAATTTAATGCTTGAAATAAGTTCCACAATAAAAACATATTATAATTATCACCACTGTCAGTGCAATGAAGAAACTTAGATGATGGAACAAACGTCTAAGAAAGTTAATTGGGATAAAAATTGTGTGACCAACAACCTTTGAAGTATGTTACGGTTTAAGAAGACTTCCAATTGAAGATAACGTTTAGAGTTTGTAGTTTTTGTCTACTAGTGTAGACATTCAACTAGTCTTTGTCAACAACTCATTGGTCACTCTTTTCATCCGGTGGCCCTTCTATGTTTTAGGCATATACATCCAAACATCATGTAACATAAGGTAATTGGTTCACAAATTTAACTAGGAAGTACATCTATACTATATAAAGCTTCTACCCCTTAATTTAATGTGGAAGTGTATTGTGCAAAAAAGGGTAGTACGGTACAATGTAGTTTAAGCAATATCTTAATTATATGAATTCCTCAAATTTACATATGCATCCTTTAATACATCCTCGGTTATGGAACGTGAAAGGGCTGCAGTTTTGCAACCTCAAAGAATACAAAGGAACAAATCTTTAAATGTGACTTTTTAGTTGGATTTTGAGGATTATAAATACCGACACATGAACACCTTCCTCATTCACAAATCAAAACTGTAAACTCTTTAAAAAGTAGGTGGCAATAGCCACTGGCAGGAACAATCGCAAGATTTTCATATCTAATATTGGATTTATATAAAAAGGGAAGTTATGGTGATATGGGTTTCATTCTTTTTAGGGATAATTACCAAAATAGATCATTGACTTTTTGACTAGTCACTTTTGAGACTTTCAACTTTCACTTTCCAAAATTAGATCAGGGCAACTTAAAAATTGAGCAACTCAATATAAACGCGACACGTGTCCTTAAATTTTTTTAGTCAAGTACAACAATTGTAAGTGTGTGTAAGGTATTTCGTATAGGGCAACTTGTACTTTTCGGGCAACCATATTTGGGCAACTATACACTTTTTGTCTTTTAGCAAAAAGTGAAATTGTATAAAATAATAATATAGTACATTTGTCAACTTGTACTTCGGGGCAACTTTTAGAAATTATTTTTGGGCAACTTAATTGGGTAAATATATAACTAGACACACACACAACCCATTCCTCTACCACCACCTCTACCACCTCTCCCACCATCAAATTACATGAGTAGGTTCATTCTCTCCGTCTTCCAAATAAAACCCTAACTGTTACTATTAAACAAGAAAGAACCCCTAACGTTTCACAAACGTTTCTATATGGCTAAAGGCAATGATTTCTATACAGTGAATATTAGTATCAGGTCATCGGTTAGGTTGTTGCAAGATATTAATGGGAAGTTGAAGTCCAATCCAAAGCGTTACTTGTTGTTTAGAAGTACTGTTTTTGGTCCTTGGTTGGATATTCCGTATGCATCAAATGATAGCCATTTGATGAATTATGTTTTGCAAAATCAGGTCACTGTGTCTAATATTTCTTCTGATTGCCCAATTATATACCACATTGGGGATCATTATCTACAGTTTGGCCGGAAAGAATTTTGTTTAATTACCGGATTTCGATTTGGGAAAGTCAAAACCAAAGGTAGTAAAGATCGTCCTCCTTTTTGTGATCGTGTGCTTCCAGAGAAGAAAACAATGGCTGTAAATACTGTAAAGGGCATCGATCTTCTGAAGCTTCTTAAAGATGATAGGTGGTCAACATTAAGTGATAACGATGCTGTCAGAGTCTGTCTCTTAATTGCATGTGAGTTAGTGTTTATGGGTCGTGAAGATAGAAATGTTGTTCCTAAGCATATAATGTCGTTGGTCGAGGATTTTGATGAATGGAATGCATTTCCGTGGGGCGAATACATGTGGGACAAATTTTATCGAAGGACTGTGAATGTGGTTCCTAAACACAGCCAATATCATTTAAGTGAGATTCAAAATAACCCACACTACACTCCTACATACAATCTCTATGGATTTGCTTGGGCTTTCAAGGTTAGAATTATTTTGATTTTTATCGTTTTATATACTACATTTTGAAATTGCTGATGTTGTTATTGATTATGTTTGTTGTTTATGAAGGTAAAAAAATTTCCTATGCCCTTTGATTGTTGTTTAAGTTTCATACTGTTTATCAGTTACAACTGATTTGTTTTACAATTCTTTAACATACGTGTATCTTAATCATTGGTTGTATAGATATGGATATTGGAAAGTTTCCCCAAAAGCTCAATTTGGTGGGTTAAAAACTTGAATGTCATACCTCGTGGTGTTGCTTGGACCAAGGTTGCAAACCTTGGTTCATTGCAAGTGTGAAATTTATAGAAGGATTGGCTGATGAAGCTGCAAATGTGAAATTTATAGAAGGATTGCTGATGAAGCAGACGAGGTGGAATGTGAAAAGGGAGATGGGCTGGAATCTGAAAAGGTACAAAATGTGGATCCTGTAGATGTTGGCGTACAAGACTATAATGGGCATGTTGTTCAAACAAAAGATGTTACCAGTGAAGATGTACATGTTGATGTTGGTGTATAAGATGAAAATGTAGTTGTTGGCATCGTCGACAAAGGACATGCTGTCCAAACAAGAGATGTCGATGGTTATGTTGCCGATCAAGATTTACTTTATGATGTCCATGACATTTTCAGTTTCTTCCATTTACGTGATTAATGCTTCAACTTATCCTATATATAGATTATTTTCTGATCAACCAATCCGAACTGACATAAACACTCAACTTGTTAGATATAAGACCTTATGATACCCTATAACTCATTATCTTTAACAAGTTTCAATTACTTTTCAGATACTGCATGGTTTATGGTGAGGCGGAGGGTGGAGAAAATGACGAAAATCTATTTAGGAGCATTTTTCTACTTTTGGAACCACCGTTTTCTGTTGCTCAGGTAAACTATTAATCACCAATTTTTACTTTTTAGTAAGTTTACGATCATAGCAGACAATGATAATAAACCATGGATTTGTAATTGTATTGAAACAGATGTCAAATCAAGCACGGTGGTCGGTTCTGCAGTCATATAATCTATTGAAATGGCATAAACATGTGCATCAAGCGGCTGTTAAAGCTTTAGAAAGTGGCGGTAGTCTGAGTGTAGTCATCAGAAGTATTGAGGAAGCAATGGCTACAAATAGATGATGTTTATGAGATATAGTTAACATTATTTGTAAATATATATACTAATACTTACAACAATATTCTTGTAGTTGCTTTCACAATAATATAATCCAGAATATATTTATGGTCTAGTTTCATTCATAAGCTTGTCACTTGAAAAATTGGGTTGTTCGAGTCTATTAATTGACTCTAAACTTTAATTCTTTGTCGAATTATGCAAATATTTTCAACTTTTAAATGCAATAGAGAAGACTCGTTCAACGAAATATTGTAGTCCACAACAATATTAATATAGTTGCTTTCACGATAAGATAGAACAAAATATGTTTGTGGTCTAGTTTCATTGATAAACGTATCACTCGGGTTATACAAGTGTATTGATCGATCTTTGTCAAATTATGAAAAAATTTCAACTTCGGATTATTGCGAAAGAAAAGAATCATTCAATGGAATTTTTTTGGTCCACCATAATGTTTATCAGCCAAAAATTTCATAGAGATTCTTGTGTTCTCTATTAGATTTTTCGGTTCTCAACCAGAAAAGCCAACTTACATTTATAATCAGAGTCACATTATACAACTCTTTTAATTTAATAGTCCCACAATTTTCAATTCATTTTTTATTGTGCAAAATTTATAAACCTCAAATTGACATAAAGAAAAATAACATTGTGTTATTGGAACTTTATTTTGGTTACTATTTTTACTCGGATTTCAATATTACGCTTAGAAATTATTAAAAGTTACAAACAAATGTTTGCATAGTGGTTTTTTGAGGTTTACTAGTTTACTAATGGTGTAGGTCTTTATGTTGGTGTTCTTTCTACACGTGCACAGACTTTTCTGATGGTATTTGTTTGTCGGTGTACAGACAAATCTAAAGGTCTTCTTTACTCATTTTGCACAATTAAAGTTATATGCTAAAACCCAACTGACAATGCAGGTGGACAGTTCATTTTTGGATTTTTAAAGTGTCTTATTCAGACTGATCATGTTTAGGTACAATATTATTATCAAAACTGTATAGGTTTCATTTACACACTTTCAGCAGATAGATTAAGATGTACCTATTCTTGGTGAATCACTTTAATTTTGAAAAATTAAACTTAGAAACAAAGATGTACAACATTAAGAGCCTACACCATGCCACTCGTTCGAAAAGTAGAGAACTTTGTTTACTGCGTTATCCTTACTTCTGATGCATGTGAGAACACAAAGAAACTTTAATATGGAGTACTTCATTACACCAACGTGTTAATTACTGCCCATAAGACATAAGTGTTATTCTTTTCAACAAATTATTAATTAGAAAAACATGTGAAAAGCACGCGACTGGAGTTCTTATCTAACAAATTTATTCTTGGTAGTTATGAGCACCATAGCCATGCTACAAGTTATGTCTTAAAACTTTTGGTAAAGGCATATCACAGCCTCATTAATAACAGATTCAAATGTTGTCTGCTACTGATTCTTATCTAGGTAATACAAACGAAACAAAAGCAGATTGAGGAGTAAGTAGTTTTTTCAATTTACACATCAAACATGCCACAAACAAAAACAATGATCCCTGTGTCGTGAACTTTATATTTTTGGTAAAACATATAAATGGGTGTATGACCATCAAATAAAAGAAACGTGATGAATTGTATCGAAGGTTCAACCCGTGACTGTTCTTGAAACTGCACTGGACTAACCAAACTCATTTCGACCCATTACTACCTGCCATTTTGACACCGATATTTCTATTCTCGTTGCCTCAGTCATCTTGTGTCCCCTTAAAAGGCTTTGGATACATATTTTTGCATATTCTGTTCCAGGTGTATCTTCACAGCCAATGATAATGTTTTAAATGATTTGCACCAGAAACCATGATGCTTGAATTCTTCTGTCATTATTACTGATTTACTGAATTTTTCGGTTGTTATATAGAGTACCATCAGGTCATCAACTAAAACTAATCTTAAATTATCTCACAACCGCTGTTACAGAAAAGCAATAAAAGTACTATCATGCTGTAAATCAGTTCAACTAAATTAGATGGCAAAACGATGTAAATGAATTATAACAGCATATCCGCCACTACAATATCAGCAGCTATGTATCTCAGAACATCCAGCTGCCTCCAACCATAACATTCCAACTGCATCTAGAAATATGGAAGAAAAAAGAACAAGACACTGTGTTAATCATTTGCCCATATAAACACTTCTTCTCTTGTTTCGCCTCTTCAAGATCATGTGCTCCTCTGCATCAGCAATTGCATTCAGCCAGTTTGTTCTTGTGGTTGATAACATGAGATAGCCTATCACCAATCCAATTATGGTTCCACATCCATGTCCCAACATCACCATTTTCCATGTAAATCCACTCTCCTCCTCGTCATCATCTTCAACTTGTGGGGAACTTTGATGTTCACGATTGGGCAATGGAAACCCATAGAGTACTGAATTCCCTCCAAAGGAAGTGCTACTGAACTGTGGGCCTCCTGGTATACGTCCTACAAGATGGTTTTGTGAGAGATTCAACACTTCAAGAGTGTTGATGTGTGCAAGACTTTATGGGATCTCTCCAGAGAGTTGGTTTCAAGATAGGTCTAACGACTCAATCTCTGTGAGATTCCCCAAAGCGTGTGGAATTGGACCAATGAGGCTGTTGTGGGACAAGTTGAGCACTATTAGCAAATTAAGACCACCGATGACATTTGGAATATGTCCTTCAAATGTGTTATTGGACAGATCAATAATTGTGTATTCAACTGAAATTTGTGGAAAATCTGGATTCACCCCTTTCACCGCAACAACTAGTGAGTAATCACAAACATCTAATTTGCTGCTTTACTAATATGCAGAACACACTGGGTGGTCAAATTAGATATACTAGAAGACACGCTATTAATAATCATGCTTTCATTACCACAAATTCATTTCTACTGCAACTTCTTGTTAAGCTTGCAACTTACAATTCATACTAACGAGAAGCTGATCCCATTGAACATCCTGCTCCAAAAATTTCACATTATTAGGCTTTGTTCTGATGAAACATTTGCGTCAACACATGACATGAAAAGTGTTATGCAAATCCAAAATGGTTGTATAATTAACAAAATAACAAAAAGTGATTGAATTACCATGAAGGTCAACAACATTAATACACAATCACCCAATGGCCAAGTAAAATATATTATTATTAACAAGACACTAATATTACATACAACAATAATTCAAAGATACAAAACTCAAACATCATAATTAAGAACTGATATACACAACTGCATAATTAAAAATGTCCCAGACCTCCTCAAACTCCTCTACCTGCCTCATAAATATTTTTATAATCTAACGTCATTTCCCTATATATACGTGTCTTCTCTTCTTCTTCTTCAAGACCAAACTCTCTGCTGCATCAGCAATTGCATTGAACCATTTGACTTTTCTTGTTGACAACATTAGATATCCCATCACCAAACCAAGTATGGTTCCACATCCATATCCCAACATCACCACTTCCCACGTAAAACCACTTTCTTCATCACTTTCAAGTTGTGGTTCATGTGAATGCTCACTACACTTCTTTGGCAGCGGAGTCCCACAGAGGTTTGGATTCCCACCAAAAGCGTTCCCTTCAAATGTACTGAACTGAGGTCCTTCTGGTATACGACCCACAAGATCATTTTGCGAGATATTTAACACTTCAAGGGTCTTGATGTCTGCAAGGCTTTGTGGGATCTCTCCTGAGAGTTGGTTCCAAGATAGGTCTAACGACTCAATCTCTATGAGATTCCCCAGAGCATGTGGAATTGGACCATTGAGGCTGTTGTGGGACAAGTTGAGCACTATTAGCGAATTTAGACCACCTATGACGTTTGGAATCTGACCTTCAAATAAGTTATTGGACATATCAATAATTGTGTAGTCAACCGAAATTTGTTGAAAATCTTGATTCACCCCTTTCACTGCAACAACAAATGAGTAATACTTTCCTGCTTCACCCATTGTTATATACGATGGTGTTGTGCTGCTTTTAACAACATTCTTCATGGAATTGAAAGTTTGAAAATATTTTGCAGGGAGTTGACCTACAAACCTATTATGAGATAAGTCAAGAACTCGAAGACTTGAAAAGGGAGAATCAACAGTTGCAGAGCATTGAATGTGTCCCTGAAAGTTGTTTGATTTGAGGACAAGAGCCTGCAAATTTGGAAGATCTCCTAACCAACCAGGGAATGTACCATTCAAGTGGTTGTTTCCAAGATCAAGCACACTCAAGGATTGGCATTTGGACAAGGAAGTTGGCACCTCTCCAGTTAATTGATTTCCATTCAAACTAAGCCCTTCTAATCTTCCATAATCCTCACATATCTTTGGAATTGTTCCTTGAAAGTTATTGTTCCCCATATCTATCATTTCAAGAGATGAGATATTTCCAATGCATTGTGGAATCAATCCACCAAAGCGATTATTGGACATATCCAAAAAATATAGATGGCTCATGTTGCAAATTGATGGAGGGAATGGCCCAACTAACTGATTGTTGCGACTGAGGTCTAACACTTTTAACGATGGAAGAGAAAATGACTCAAAAGGAACATTTCCACTGAACATGTTATCATTTAGATGGAGGGATTCTAAAGAGGGGGAAGTAAACAGCCAAGATGGCAATGTCCCATTAAGACTGTTATCAGATAATCCCAGATAAGTAAGGTGTGTTATGTTAACTGAAATTTCTGAAGGGAAACCGCCTGT
Source organism: Artemisia argyi (assembly GCA_030686995.1). Classification (NCBI taxonomy): domain Eukaryota; kingdom Viridiplantae; phylum Streptophyta; class Magnoliopsida; order Asterales; family Asteraceae; genus Artemisia; species Artemisia argyi. The sequence goes on along the minus strand of CM060702.1, from coordinate 16,889,647 downwards.
GAAACTGTTGCCTCCCAATTCGAGTGTTTCCAAAGAATGATGATTGAAAATGTAATGAGGTAATTTTCCTTGCAATTCAGTGGAGTCGAGATTTAGTAATTTCAAAGAAGAAGAGATGTTACGACTCGTAGGTAAAACCGAAGAGATATTAACATATACAAGTGAAAGTTGTTCCAAATTAGTTAAATTTCGAAAAATATTGATGAAAACATCTGGTCTAAGCTTCAAATCATAATACAAATCAAAATAATTATTGAAAGAGAGATCAAGAGAGACCAATTTATGAAGGAGTGTGATCTCCGGTGGGACTTGGCCAGAAAAATAACAATGAGGTTGAGATGAGTGAGACTACTTGAAAACCTTCCTATTTCACGTGGAATTTGGGGACCACTTAAAAAATTGTAAGCAAGATTAAGTGTTTGAAGGTGAGGAAGGTTGAAGAGGGAGCTGTTAGGATGGATGGTACCCCTTAGCATTCCGCAACTAACGTCAATGCCGATAACGTCACCAGTGGAGTCGTCGCAAGTAACACCAGCCCAGTTACAGCAATCTGAATTTCTGTTCCAGTTCATCATTGGATGATGATAATCAGAACGAAGCTATTCTTGACATTCGTAAAATGTGTAATTGACGGAGGAAAGGTTTTGTTTAAAGAGAAGCAAAGCTTCACCCTGTTTTGCAGAGCATTTGTGAATATTATTATTCAAAGAAGTGGAAGAAGCAAAAGTGGTGAAAGAAAAGAAAATGAAAAAGATACCGAACAGTATTGAACAAGCCATATTGTTTTATTTTTAATTGCTATAAAAACTCACAATTGCTACCAATATATATACTACGGTAATACTTATAAGAATATTCTTGTAATTTCTTTCACAATAATATGATCCAGAATATATATTTGTGGTATAGTTTTATTCATAAGCTTATCACTTGGAAAATTGGGTTGTTCGAGTCTATTTATTGACTCTAAACTTTAATTCTTTGTCACATTATGCAAATATTTCCAACTTTTGAATGCAATAGAGAAGACTCGGTCAATGAAATATTGTAGTCCACAAAATATTAATATAGTTGCTTTCACGATAAGATAGATCGAAATATGTTTTTTGTCTAGTTTCATTGATAAACGTATCACTTGGGTTATACAAATGTATTGATCGATCTTTGTCAAATTATGCGAAATTTTAAACTTTGGATTATTGCGAAAGAAAAGAATCGTTCAATGAAAATTTTGTGGTCCACCATAATGTTTGTCTGCAAAAAATTTCATAGAGATTCTTGTGTTCTCTATTAGATTTTTGGGTTCACAACAAAAAAAGCCAACTTACATTTATGATCTTAGTCACATTATACAACTCTTTTAATTTGATAGTCTCACAACTTTCAATTCATCTTTTATTGTGCAAAATTTATAAACTTCAAATTGACATAATTAAAAATAACAGTCAGTTATTGGAACTTTATTGTGTTTACTTTTTTTACTGGGATTTTAATATCACGCTTAGAAATTATTAAAGTTTACAAACAAATGCTTGCATAGTTGTTTTTTGAGGTTTACTAGTTTACTAATGGTGTAGGTCTTTATGTTGGTGTTCTTTCTATGCGTGCGTATGCTTTTCTGATGGTATTTGTTTGTCGGTGTACAGAGAAATCTAAGGGTATTCTACTCTTCTTTACTTATTTTACGTTTACATAGACTTTTGGATGAACCAACTCACAATAGTGTTTGAAAATAGTACTTTTAGAAAAAGCTAAATGCTAACACTAAACGCTTTTTTCAAGTAGTGTTTGAAAATAGTGCTTTTAGAAACGTTAAACGCTACTTCTCAAATGAGCTTTTTATATTCATCGCTAAACACTAAGCGCTCTTAAATGTTCTTAAAAGCTCCTTGCCAAACATACCCTTATTATGCTACTTTTTTTGCGGGTTATGTATGTTGTTAAATTGTTTAGCATTTTTGGTGAATGTTTATGTTCAAGGGTGTTTGTGTCTGCTATGCTTAGTAGATATATTGGATTGGTATGGGATTACTAACTAATCTTTTGGTGAGATGAATACGTTTTAATAAACACATTGGTAGATACTCATTTTAAGCATAACGGTAAGCTGAGAATTTGCCATTAAAACTGCCCTGAAAACCGCTTAGCTGATTTGAAGTTTGAACACCACCAAAATTTCTCCGCACCTCACCTATACATTACTAAACATGATTATGTGTGAAGTAATTTTAGTGGTGTAAAAGTCTCTTCCATTATTGACACAATGTAGTTCTTGTTGACTCCTTAATGTCATTAGATGTCAAAACTACTAGTATTTAGTATGTACTTAGTTTAGTTAATGTAATATGTATTTAGTTTATGTAATGGGTCGAATTAGGTTGCTGCAATGGGTCAAAAACAGTTAACCCAAACACCCCTGCAGCAGTTTGAAAATGGCAGTTATGGTAGTTGGTAGTTAAGGCAGTTATGGCAGTTATATGCCAAGGGTCACAATGTTTAGAAATAACTGTCATGGTGTCGATTAGATTAGTAAAAATATGTATTATGCAGTCTGCAAGAATATAACAGTTCAACATCAATAAAAAGTTCAGTTTGCATACTTTTGTCCCTTATTTACTGTTTCATTGATTCTCACATCACAACACAATTACGGTTCATTATAAACACATTCTGAAACACAGCATGGTTGGCTGGAAACCTGTGCAAAAGTTCTTTCTATGAGAAAAGAACTAAGCATAAACACTTTTGTTCACCCCAACACTCAATTTGATAATCTTCGTTTAACACAATAAGTAAGTTGTTCTAATAAGCATAACAAACACCTGCTTAGACCACTAGTACTAACCCCCACTACAAAATGTTGGTGGGTTTTTCAACATCCTTTGTATATGCATGGAGGAGTATAGATGGACGATACTATATGATATGATGCCTCTAAGAATTGCCTAAAACAAGTAGTTATGGTCCTCACCCGCCAAAAGTACTTTTTGGCTTAGGGCTGCCTGGGCCGTAAGGCTACATTACTTCCTCAACTCCTACATTCTGTAGAACAGAATGTCGAGGGCCTGGAAAACAAACCCAGCATAGACCAGTGCAGAGCTACACTACGTTTACTAAGCCTTACACTCCATTCCCAGAAAAACTTGACAAAAGTATAATAAGTAATAACACTTAAAGAGCCTCATACTTCAATCATGCACACACATACGTGCACAGTATAAAGTGTTTATAATTAGCTTATAATTCTCATCAAAGATCCCCGAATCTATATTCAGACAACCATCTCTATCACTAAATTGAGAGAACCCATGAACAACCTCATGTCTCATTACGAATCATTGTTTTGCAATATGCAGTTCTGGAGGGAACGAGAGATGTTACTCCAACTGTTTTGAAGTCTTCAACTGGTTTAGAAGGTATTTACGACAAAATTAAAGACATTTGCTCACTAAATCAAGTGTGAGCAAAAGATACAAAACAGTCACTAAAAGCTATATATTCAACTCCCACTAAATAGAAAAAGAGTAAGTAACAAAGGGATCACTAAAAGTCTTTTGTCACTAAAATTTTAGTGAGCAAAAGTTCAAAAACATTCAGTGACTAAACCTTTTTAGTCAGTAAAAGGTAGACCAGTTTTCTATAAAAATCACTAAAATGACATAAATGTTTTGTTAATTCAGTCAGCAAAGGGTCAACTATCTGGCAGAAATACAAATGGCAGAAATACAAATAGAAACTGCAATATATCTGTACAAATACATTCTGCATTTCTCAAAGATAAAAAATCATTACACAAATACAAATTGCATTTCTCAAAATAAGTTCAAACACATCAATCTCTAAAACAATCTCAATCTGAAATGTACAATAATAAGCTGTTGCCATTTTGCAATAAATGTTCTTGTGAAGGAACATCCAGGTGGCTCCAGAGCCGACGTACACTGCTCACATGCTACATTCTTCAGCATCTTTCATGAAAATACTTTTAAACAGTTAGTAGTTTATTATGATTAGAAAACAATAATTTTCTAATAACAACCTAGATGTTTATATAATAACAATTTAGGAAGTTGTACTGTAATAAAAATCTGACTTTGGGTAGCCAGTTAACCCACTTGACAGAACGCATAATCCAAATCGACCCATTCATACACGTATATATGGGTCAAAATTTCTACATCTACAACGAACTATTGGATTCTCCAATCGCTCAACTCAAGTTTATTACAAGAAGTGAGAAGAATGTTACTCAAGAATCATGAAAACCCCAATCTACATAACATTTACTCTAATCAATATATCTTGAGAATGCCAACAAGTCAAAGAAGAATATGGAGAAATGCATATACCTGACTTGGAACTACACCACTCCTTAAGAAAGTGTTCACCAGTTTTTCAGCATTTGCAACCTCTGTCCTATTGAGATAGGACGTTCCACTAGCACAGATTTCTTCTTGTCCCATCTGCAATAAATTTACGAGAAAGCCGTCAACGTAAGAATACATATGAAGCTGTATACCGTATTTCTTACCAAACATTATGTTCCTAGAAGAAACATTTGATTTACAAAAGAAAGCAAGCAGAAGAGTTGCACACACCTGAACATAAAGAACATGGGATGGTTTGGCACAGGCCATGGAAAATCCAATGCCTGTTGTTCGCCTTTCATTTATAGTCACACCTAGACCTCTAATAGGGATGTCCTAAGTTGATTAGCTTAAAATATTTACGTGCGATTGGTCTCAACAAAAAGTCTGTCAGTCGGTAGCCTATGAGTACTTTTCTCCATCATCAACACTGTAAGAAACTAAAAACTTATTCTACCATTTTGTAAAGGTAATCATTTGTGCTCTAAAAGCCTAATTATAATGCAAAGATAACATTAGGCGACTATCCTGTAGATTTTGGAGAGTCCCTTCATAGAAATTATTGGAACGGAATTCTGAAAGGGATGGATGCATACGATATTCCACCTGACATTTTAATGACAAAATGCAATTTTTAGTTACTAGAACCAACCTATATGATCATTGATTGATAAATCCACTACTCTACAAGTAACACCATCTAAAACAAAACACAACTTATGTACCCTTGACAGCCTCGTTATGTCCAAATAAATAAAAAAATTGTAGATGGAAAGGAGTAAAAAGCCTTGGGAAATGAGAGTCAGAACCTGCAATCTAATTGGCTAAACACCAAGAAGCACAAGTCGCTCAAACAGAGACTGAGCTAGCACAGCACGAGCTGCTTTCTTGAACATGATAACTGGACCGAGCTGGCAATGGTTGCCAACAAGAACCTAGAAGAAATAATATCCATTAGAGCACCCCAGGAAGAGCGTCACTGCAAGCAGTAGTACATAATATATATGTATATACCTGCTTTGCCCCAAGAACAAGAGGTATAAGAAACTCCGGCTCAGTTGATTCAGTAGACTTGTGAATAAGCACCTACAGATAGTCAATGAAATGATTTAGAATAAAGTTATCAAAGACAACACCAGATCCCAACTAATTACAATCATAAGTTGTAATGGTTCCATTAGATCTAGTTAGCACTCAAAGATTATTTAAATAGATAATCAAAGAAAGAAATCCAAGTGTTTTGCAAAACATTATCATGTTTCTGTTAATGTCATTTATTACTGCTAGGGTGCTCTATACTTCTTCTCATCACTGCTAGGTAACTCCCCTGTATATATTTGTAAAAGGAGGTTCTGTAACCAGTGGTCCAAGTTACAGCTAAAATTTGCATCTGTGTACCAATCTAACACATAATTTTTGGTAACCAAGGTCCGACCTTTAGGCCGACTAAACCATGGGTTTCGGTCCACCATCACACACACAAACCGGGTAAACACTCCCCTTTTGGGAAGGTTGGTGTGGCCACATCAAGGTTATATCATTTGCCTACACTATAATACTAAGGAACACATAAGATAACTTGCTATCCACATGCATAAAGGGGTGAGAATGGACTTGACACTCACCTTGTTCATCTTTCAATTACTGCAGCTTGTGGCGTTCACTCTTCTCAGATGTATCAAGATGCCGAACCTTTTAAAAAAAAATTAAGTTCAAGCTACTTTAATATGACATGTGTTAAAGTATACAAGTAATAGATGGATTTGAAGTAAAACCTGATAATGAAGTGTCAAATGCTCAACAGGTGAGCTCACATCTTCCCTTGATTTTGCACACAGACAACCTAATTATAATAGATTTTGGCATTAATAATAAAGCCTGCAGATCATAGTAAACTACTTCACTTTACCCGTTGAAGAAGAATCTACCTACTATTTATAAACGGAACAGCAAATACAGTGGTCATACAGAGAGAGGATCTAATAGCAGTCTACAACTATTAAAAAATAATTAAAAAAAAAAAAAGCAAGGCATGCTATACATACAAGCATGTGCACCATTTGAGCAGTTTTCAATACAAAATGACTACAAAGTACAAGTATCACCGTGTAACATATAATTATCAAAGTGGGAATCATGTTGACATTCAAAATATTAGATGCTATACAACCATGTAAGCAACAGTGGATATGAGGGTTCTAGTATATGCACTGCAACCTATGTGTCAAATGATATGGAGCAACTATTCAGGTGTAAGTAAACTAAGCAGACACTTACACCAAAAGCAGTATTCAAAGCATCAACTTATTTGTTTGTTATAAACGGCCTATATAGCAAAGCTTAACTTGTATATTGAATTAGCCCGTAAGTAAACAGAAAAGTGTATTAAAACCACGAAGTTTTAAATTTTATAGAGCATGGCAGTCTAATCAAGGACTTGAGACGAGAAAACCAATTATCAGTTTCAAATTTCCAAAGCAAAAAAAAAGTCATACCAGTTCCTATACCGCCCACAATAATAAACTCAAAGCTTGGGTAGTCCAAAGTCGGTAGATTTGGTAAAGCCTGCAAACATCAAACGCACTCAAAAATTACTCGTAATTCATAATCATTATAAAGAAACACAATCCTATATATACATTACTGAACTCTTCCATTAGTACAAATCAATAAAATAACAATTCATCAATTTCAAAATTAGGTTAAACTCAATTTTACAATTATAATCAATTATAACAATAAGTAGTTCAAAAATAGAACCAGAGATTAACCAATTGGATGTATCGAAGTCGACGCCGATGACGGAGAGAAAACGGCGATGATGAAGGTGACGGAAAGAAGATGGCGATGGTGACGGTGTGACGATGGTCTGACGCCGTTAACATACAAATCAATAACAATTCATCAATTTCAAAATTAGGTTAAACTCAATTTTATTATTATTATTATTATTATTATTATTATTATTATTATTATTATTATTATTATTATTATTATTATTATTATTATTATTATTATTATTATTATTATTATTTATTTACACATCAAACATGCCACAAACAATGATCCCTGTCTCGTGAACTTTATTGTTTTGGTAAAACATATAAATAGGTGTATGACCATCAAATAACAGAAACGTGATGAATTGTATCGAAGGTTAACCCGTGACTATTCTTGAAACTGAACCGGACTAACCAAACTCATTTCGACCCATTACCTTACCCAACCTGTCATTTTGACACTGATATTTCTATTCTCGTTGCCTCAGTCATCTTGTGCCCCTTAATAGGCTTTGGATACATATTTTTGCATATTCCGTTCCAGATGTATCTTCACAGCCAAGATAATGTTTTAAATGATTTGCACCAGAAACCATGAAACTTGAATTCTTCTGTTATTATTACTGATTTACTGAATTTTTCGGTTGTTATATAGAGTACCATCAGGTCATCAACTAAAACTAATCTTAAATTATCTCACAACTGCCGTTACGGAAAAGCAATAAAAGTACTATTGTGCTGTAAGTCAGTTCAACTAAATTAGATGGCAAAACGATGTACCATGTCTATTCCCTAAACAAAACCAAGAAAATAACAGCCTCAAACTTACAATCCTTATTGCCCAGCCCTTGTCTTGCTGTGTCTGGTTTTGAAGTTCTTCAGCCTGCCCAAAGACAGTTAAACAAAAATTAAAAATGGAAAATGAGATTGACCCGCAAAAATTTGATGCCATTTTGAAAAACGATACAAATAGTTTAATTTTGATTAAAAAACTGTAACAACGATAATCAACCTCAACAGCCCCTTTGCTCCATCTGTCTGATGCATTGCATCTTCCTCCTTTGCTCCATCAACCTCAACAGCCCCAGTCATTATATCACATCTCTGCAGTTATGAAATAAGATGATTTAGCATACAAAGTGACACATTAATTAACAGACCAACGAACCCATTGACTGTACTACCTCCTCCTACCCACTTGTTAAGACTAAGCACGGTCTACCTATTAAACATACAGTCTACTTAATAAAGCAATTGAAAAACCAGCATATTCAATAAGAAATTTATCTAAAATAACAACAATCAGGCAATGACTAAATATGCAAGTTGACATAATCATCTCTCTTTCAGCTTTGAATACAATGGTGCATATAGTTTCTGATATTACTTTGACTATAGCTCATCAAGTTCACTCTGCGAAATAAAAAAATGTTATCAGCACCTTGACATAGTATAAAGGAAGTAAAAAACCCCTGACCCGATCAGAATGAAGAATATGAACTACAATATGGATACTGCGGTGATAAAAACATACACTAATATACAAGGTAATCCGCAAGTATGTGAGCAATAATCTATATAACATACTCGTGTTCTAAAAAGCAGCTTAAATTGACATACAAATGGACCACGTCAAGAGCCATCTTAAGTTCAATTTCAAAAAGAACTAAAATCTCACAATATAAAATGCTACAATCACAGTCTCTCCACACCATAAAATCTCGTAATACGAAATCACACAAAACAAAATAAGCTCGTGAGCTTATTAGTAGACCCCAAATAAGCTATAAAATGAAATAAGCCAAACGCATAAGCCTAGGATAAGCTGTAACAACAAGTCAAATAAGCATATTCATATGCGACCCATATACAAAAGAAATGAATAGACCGGTTTAAACCCGAAACAAAACCGAGAGCAGCCACTTTAGGCTCTCGGTGGTGGTCGAAGACCAAGGCCAAGAGATGCAAAAACACCCAAAATAAATATTCTCATATTTTACACAACTAATAATAAGCAGATCCAAAACCACAAACCACGACACTAGTCGTTTACAAAACAAATTTCTAATCCGTTCTATCATTATACAATTTTCAGTTTTATAATTGAATAATAAATAAAAAGAAAAACCTCATTTTGAAATCTTGAAGAGTGGGCACAGATACAGAGGGGGCGGAGGTGATGGATGATGGTGGCAGTGATAGAGGCAAGAGTGAGAGAGGGAAGGGAATCGCCGGAGCAAAAGAGAGAGGGGATGGGGGTTGGATTGAGGGTGCGTGAACTGATTTTTTGGTTAGGGTTTGATTGATAAATGTTTTTGGGTTTTTTTTGGTTTAGCGGGATATATGTTTTGTTGGATTGGGTAGGGGTGAGCAGAAAAGCCGAAATATTCGAATAAACCGAAAACCAAAACCGAACCAAACTGAAAATAACCGAATCGAACTTATAACCGAACCGAATTTGCCAAAACCGAACCAAACCAAACTTTTAATTCGGTTCTTGGTTTGGATATGGTTTTGGTAATCAAAACTGAAAACCGAACCGAAAACCGAATTCATATAAATTTATATATTTTTTATGTATTCATATATATATAAAAAGATCAATAAAACGTTATATATATATATATATATATATATATATATATATATATATATATATATATATATATATATATATATATATATATATATATATATATAACAAAAAAATTCTATCCTAATATTAAAAAATACTTTTTATGTTTGAAATAACTTTTTTGGCAAAATATATTTATATATTTTTATTTTTTTTTAAATAAAGTGTGTAATTTGGTTAAACCGAAAACCGAACCGAACCAAATCGAACTAGAATTTAACCAAACCGAACCAAAAACCGAATTTGAATTCGGTTTGGTTTGGTTCACGGTTTGACCCTAAATTTTTTTTTAACCGAATTAACCGAACCGAATTAACCAAATAACCGAAAACCGAACCGATCAACACCCCTAGGATTGGGAAATGAAAGTTTAGTCCATGTTTTTTAAAAGATTTGAGATATGACACGAATTTGATGACACACAAAAATGCCTGTCGTCTAGCCTTTAGATTTTATAATTTATGACAGTTTTTTTATGACTTACAATTTTGCGTGTCATTATATTGTGTGCGTCATAAAATGCGAGTCAAGGATAGACCTTTTTCTAGTAGTGACACAGTTTAAAAACATTGATTAAACAAAAAGGAAAATTAAAAAAAAAAAAAAAAAAATACCATTATGATGATTTTCCTGCACAAGTGAACTATCTGGAGTCTACTGCCCATTACGACCCATTGAGAATGTCTATGCTGCCCGCAGAAGCCCATAACTTTTGAAAATTGTTCATAGCAGCCCAACTTTTTGCATATAAACAAATTTTGCTACGTCGTTTTAACCCATGAATAACAAGTGTTCAATCATATAATGCATTTAACTATCGATCACCAACGGTGCAATGATTATATAAAATCATATAATCAAAACATAAACTATAGACGAAAATCAAACCCCGATAACAAGGTTTGTCATCACTTTGGCGTCAAACCGTGGCTCATCAATGTTATCGTCGTGGTTTTGGATTCAACGTTGTCCATCAATGATATAAAGTGTATGTGTATGTGTGTTTTAAGTGCGACTAAAATGTGATTCAATATTATTCTCGATGTTATATTAACGTAGCAACACTTTTTTGTTTTCACGACTTTGACATTACATAGAAGGTTAGAACTGCAATTGAACACCCATTGGTTAAACATGAGTTAATTTGAGTAAATATTTGTGATAGGTTTGTTTATGACTTACTAGATACTTCAAGATGGGTTAAACCGTGTGTTTGACGTAAATCTTCGTTATTTGATAATTATCTAACGGGTGTTGGGCGAGTTAGGCGACCCACCTCGTCCCGAAGATGTTTCGACTTTTGACCTTATTTTCAAATGACCCACTTAAATCCGTACTCATCTAAATCCAAAACCCTTTTCAACCCACCCGGCGACACGCTTATTTTGCCACCCGCCGCAACGAGCTCTTAGCCCAAAAAAGCATGCCAAAATAAAGGAGGTTCATGGCCACAATAAAGGAGGTTCAAAAATCAAAACCAACAAAAGTAAGGTTCAAAATTGAAACAACCTCCCACCACATTTTCTTTCCAACCCAATGACCATCATCACTCTCCGATACCCACCACCACTCCCACACCCCTTCACCCAAACACTCCCAATCCCCATTTCCAAACACCCCTTAAAACCCCAACACCGACACATAAAAACAAGAACCAAAGCAGCAGTAACAGAATGGAGAGAATATGAAGAAGCAGTCAAAGACAAAGATCTTGGTCGGGCACTTCGCTTCCTTAAAGAAACCCAACTTGTTAATGATGAGTTAAGGGTGTTGGAGCTGCAAAGAGATTGGGATGTGTTGGACACGTGTCTTAATGCTGATGATATGAGGCTTGTTGCTTCTGCTTATTCTTTTTTGAAGGATAAGGGGTTTTTGACTTCTTTCGGGAAATATCGTAGCATTGGTAATGTTTCGTTAAATGCGATTTTGATAACTTGTTAGGCCCTGTTTAATTAGTTAGGATTGTTACTTAGGATATTTTGGTGTAGTGAGTACTTTGGATAGGCACATTGGTAGGTACTCATTTTAAGCACGATATAAGCTGAAAATTTGCTGCTTTATAGAGATGCAATAAGTCCAAAATTGGTTATAGAAAGGTATGTGATTTGAAGTTTGAACGCCACCAAAATTATTCCCTACATCACCTATGCATTAGTATAATATAATTGTTTTTTTTGGGTAACCATGGTTTTCAACATTTTGGCCGACAAATCCACGGGGATTGAACCCACCGCCACACAGACTCAATCCAGGTAAAGCCCTCATTTTTCAAGAGGTTGGCGTGGCCACTTCAAAGTTGTTTGCACCTAATAGGATTTGAACTTGAGACCTCACACATTTTAGTGTGATATTCACAAGCCCTTTTACCACTAGGCCACCTTGGAGTGATTTAGTATAATATAATTGTTTAGTCTACTTATGTGTACCCGGAAGCGGCCGCACCGATCTTCTGAAAAGGAGGGCTTTACCCGGTTGATTATGTGTGGCGGTGGATTCAAACCCCTTTTATTAGCCGGTCAAAACATAAAAAAAATTAGTGGTGTAAAAGTTACTTTCAATGTTAAAAGAACGTAGTTCTCCTTATGAGAAAAGAAATTATATAAACACTTTTGTTCACCCTAAAACTCAATTTGATATTCTTTCGTTATCGTAATTAATAAGTTGTTTAAGTTTGCATCCCCAAACACCCGCTTAGAACACTAGTACTTTCCCGCTCTACAAAATGTTGGTCGGTTTCTCAACATCCTTTGTATATGCGTGGAGGAGTATAAATGGATGATATATGAATAATGAAATGATGGCTCTAAATCTTGCCTAAAACAAGTAGTTATAGTCATCTCCCACAAAAAGTACTTGTGTTGTCTGGGCTGAAGAGCTACGCTATGTCAACTAAGTCCTATAGTCCATGCCGAAAAACTTGACAAAAGTATAATAACACTTAAAGAGCCGCAGACTTCAATTATACACACACTAGCACACGCATATGCACATAGTATCAAGTGTTTATATTAAGCTTATAATTCATGGACAACTATACACACACACTAGCACACGCATATGCACATAGTAATCAAGTGAATATACAACTGTCCATATGTCATTAGAGGAGAGGGAGTGGGTGCGGGGAAGCAGCGGGGACGGTGAACCCCCGCACGGGAACACCGCCGCCTCGCGGTGAACCCCGCACGGGGAAGGCTTTTGGGTGGTGTTTTCACGCACGCGGGGAGAAGAAATCCTTTGAAAAATAGACGTTGGAGCGTTTGAAGGGAGAGCCAACGGCTCTTTTTTTTTTTTTTTTTGTTTATATACCAGCAGACCCCAAACAAAGATAGCACCAAAAAAAAAAAATACATCTTTCATTCTTGCTACATCTTTCCCAGTGCTGCAATTCGAAAGAAAAAAAAAAATATGGAACGTGGTAAAAATAGAGATCCAAGAAGAGGTGGATCGAGAGGCGGATCGAGAGGTGGATCGAGAGGCGCAATTCGTCCTCGGATTCAATCACAACCCGGTCCCGAACCATCGTCTCAACAACAACCTTATCACCCCCAAATGTATCCTCAATCCCCACAAATTTTTTTCTCCCAACAACAAACCCTCCCGCAAATTCCCACAAACTTCGACCCGTTTGAGTCAAACTATACTCAACAATCTCCACCGCCAAATCCTAACTTCAACCCGTATGCGCCGCGTTATTCCCACGAAAAAAGGCGTGAACGGGTTAGTGAACCGTTACCCATTCCATTTGATTTCGAAGAGGATGAAGATTTCGACAATGTTGACATGGTACCCGAGACACAACCAAATGAAGATTTCGAAGAGGAGGAAGATGTCGAAGAGGTCGAAGAGGTTGTTGTCAAGAAAAAAAAAAACCAAAGACTTGGACGCCCGATGAGGAGGAGGCGTTAGCGAAGTCTTGGGTTAAAACTTCGGTTGACAAAGAAATTGGCGACCGTCAATCCAAGAAAGGATTTTGGCAGCGAATTCTAATACATTTTAGAACGCTTGTCCCAAGAACCGAACGTACTCATCATCAATTGAATTCGAAATGGAGAGATATACATCCTTTGATCGCAGCGTTCAACGGTTACTACACACAAGCGGTATATTTATATATTTTTTATTTTTTTAGTTCTAAAAACGTTATATATATATATATATATATATATATATTTTTTTTTGGATATTGTTATATATTGTATATTGTACATTGTTTTATAATTTTGTAGAGTCGCTTGAGAGATAGTGGGTGCGACGATGTTCAAGTCCTTGAAAGAGCCAATCGTGATTTTGAGAAACAATACAAGAAAACTTTCTCGCATTATAAAGCGTGGCAGATTGTCAAAGATCAACCAAAGTGGAAAGAACAACCAACTTTTACTCAAGAATCCACGGGATCGAGCAAGAAAAGAAAGTCGTCCGAATCGAGTAGCGCTCAAACGCCGGTGAACGTGGAAGATTTCGAGTGTGAGTTACCGAACCTCAACGAGAACCCAACTCCATCACGTCAATCAAAAGGCAAAAAAAAGACGACTCCAGGAGATTCAAGCCGAAGCTCGATGCGTGATGCCTTTGAAAGTTACACCGCTGAGAAGAAAATTTTATTGCAAGCTCAGTTGGAGGCTCAAAAGAAAAAAGACGACGAATATTTCAACTTTATTAACGGGGAGGTTTACAATCGTGACATGAAGTTCGTTATGGACCCTCACGATCAAATCCCGGACCCGACTTTCAAAGATTTCGTCATCAAAAGGAAACGCGAGCTATGCGCCAAATACGGTTGGCCATGTGGTTTGTAGGATTTAATGTTTAAGTTTTCCGTTTTTAAATTTTAATGTAACTTTAGGTATTTTACGGTTTTTAATAATATTATGTAATGTTAATTAAATTTTAATGGAATTTTTATTTTCGAATACATTTTTTAATATAATTTAAAAAAAAAAGAAAAAAAAAAGAAAAAAGAAAAAAAGAAAGAAAAAAAAAAAAGTGAGTGAAAGGTGAGTGAAGGTGCCGCCCCCAAAAATGAAGTGAGTGAAGAGTGAGTGAAGGAAAAAATGGGAGATGATGTGGCGGAATGGGATTGGTTGTGAGTGAGTGAAGGGAAGGGGAGTGAGTGGAGCACTCCCCCCACCCTTATGAATCATTGTTTTACAATTTGCAGTTCTGGAGGGAACGAGAGATGTTACTCCAACTGTTTTGAAGTCTTCAACTGGTTTAGAAGGTATTTATTTCCTTTCATTTGAAACTCACATCCCCTGATCTTGCTATGATAGATATATTTGTGAATTTTTTTATAACAACAATTTTGACACTAAATCATATTCATTGTACAGTTTCCAAACTTTCACCAAAAAAGTGGGGTCTTTCGAGAAACTCAAGTATCGTTCTTGCTACATTTTTTGGTGGATTATCGTATCTGATAGACCATGGAGTCGACCTCAGACCTCAGTTAGCAGTTGTGTTAGGTTTAGCAATGGTAGACTCCATATTTCTTGGTGGGTCCTGTTTAGCTCAAATATCAAGTTATTGGCCTACATACAAACGCCGTATACTTGTCCATGAAGCAGGACACCTACTAGTTGGTGAGTCATTATCACAAATTTATGTTCAAATTGGTCAGAAACTTGTCAATTTTCATATTCGTGAAATGTGTTGTGATACTCCCAATATGAAATTGCAGCTTATCTCATGGGATGCCCCATTCGTGGCGTAATTTTAGATCCTATTGTTGCCATGCAAATGGGGATTCAAGGGCAGGTAAAATATATTTGGCCTGCAACTTGGCAGTTAGTACGTTAAAGTATAGTTTTAGCTCTAATGGTATACAATTTTCAATTGTGCAGGCAGGAACACAATTTTGGGACGAGAACCTTCAAAATGAGCTTGCTGAAGGCCGCCTCACCGGGGTTACCTTTGACAGGTAGATATGCCTTTCCACTCATTTTTTTGGATGGAAAAGTCAGTAGTGTGTTAGAGTTAGGTTCATAAGTTGTAACAATACATTAGATGACCAAAACGGACACCCTGTGAGAAATGTGAGACACAATTATGAGATTAGAGTAAACTTTTAACTAGTAGGTAAAAATTAAGGGTAGTAATTATATTCTATCTTCCAATAATCAGTCGTGTTGCTGCTGAGATGAAACTGATTATCCAAAACTTATCTTTTAGCGCCTAAACAATCAAAAGCAGAAATTGTTTATTCACACACTCAAAAACTGATTACGGCAACTACAAGTTGCATAGGTTTAAAGGAAAATACAAAACCCCATCAATCAGCAAATTTGTTCTGCTTCAACTTTATCCTATATATAGATTGCTTTCTGATTTCTGAACACCCAATCCCCTAAATCAGGAACCGAAATAAGACTCGACCTTTTTAAATATTACAGTTTCAATTACTTTTCTGAACACCCAAACCCTATAACTCACTATCTCTAACGAGTTTCAATTACTTTTCAGATACTGCATGGTTTTATTTGGTGGGATAGCAGCAGAAGCTCTTGTTTATGGTGAGGCGGAGGGTGGAGAAAATGACGAAAATCTATTTAGGAGCATTTGTCTACTTTTGGAACCACCATTCTCTGTTGCTCAGGTAAATTATTAATCACCAATAATTAGTAAGTTTACGATCATAGCAGACAATGATAATAAACCATGGATTTGTTATTGTCTTGAAACAGATGTCAAATCAAGCACGGTGGTCGGTTCTGCAGTCATATAATCTATTGAAATGGCATAAACATGCGCATCAAGCGGCTGTTAAAGCTTTAGAAAGTGGCGGTAGTCTGAGTGTAGTCATCAGAAGTATTGAGGAAACAATGGCTACCAACAGATGATGTTTGTGAGATGTAGTTAACATTATTTGTAAGTATATATGTACATTTTGTAGTAACTATAGTTGATTAGTGTGGTCATAAGTATAGATAAAAGTCGCGATTTGTTGATTGTAACGTTTGAAAGCTAGTTAGGTCAAAGCAAAATTTATCTACTGGTGTAATTCTCATAGAAGATTATATTATATCCAATGAAAAGTTATACAACGAATTTGTGTTTGTGAAACAAACAAGTATTTTATCCAGAGGTCGGCTTGATGAAACTGGTGGTGGTGGTGTACTGGTGTTTATATTCGTGTGATAAACTCCCATGACTTGTTCACAACCCGGTCATATACCGTCCAACATGTTAGATCCACATTTATCATCAAATAAGGAGTCCTTCCATGGTTGAGAGGGTTGAGTACAGTCTGTGTTGGCTTTCACAAGCGATTACCACAGGTAGTAAAAAAAAAATGGCGTGTTTGACTTTATATTTAACTTAACCACAGCTTAAATCAATCTCCAGAAGAAAAAAAATATACACAAACTGACCAATTTTTAGTTAGACCACCCGTAAACGTAAAGGTAGCAATATTGACGCGTGTGAGGCTTGTGGGTGCCTCACTAGGTGGGTATTGATTTCTTATGAGCAAATTATGACCATATACTAATGTCTCATCTTTCAGTTGAATCGAATAGTTGACCAAAAACATTTTTTGGATTGAAAGTTATATACTAAAACCCAACTGACTAAATTAGCTGATCATGTTTAGGTACAATATTATTTATTAAAATTGTTTTCCACAAATGAAAATAAAGTGAAATGAGAAATATGAATATTACTTATGATTCCATATGATGCGTTTGAGCCAGACAATGCAGGTGGACATTTTATTTTTGGATTCCATATTCTTGGTAGTTATGAGCACCATAGCCATGCTACAAGTTATGTCTTAAAACTTTTGCTAAAGGCATATCACAACCTCATTAATGACAGATTCAAATATTGTCTGCTACTGGTTCTTATCTAGGTAATACAAACGAAACAAATGCAGATTGAGGAGTAAGTAGTTTTTTCAATTTACACATCAAACATGCCACAAACAATGATCCCTGTCTCGTGAACTTTATAGTTATGGTAAAACATATAAATGAATTGTATCGAAGGTTCAACCCGTGACTGTTCTTGAAACTGAACTGGACTAACCAAACTCATTTCGACCCATTACCTTACCCAACCTGCATTTTGACACCGATATTTCTATTCTCGTTGCCTCAGTCATCTTGTATCTCTTAAAAGGCTTTGGATACATATTTTTGCATATTCTGTTCCAGTTGTATCTTCACAGCCATTGATAATGTGTTAAATGATTTGCACCAGAAACCGTGAAACTTGAATTCTTCTGTTATTATTACTGATTTACTGAATTTTTCGGTTGTTGTATAGAGTACCATCAGGTCATCAACTAAAACTAATCTTAAATTATCTCACAACTGCCGTTACAGAAAAGCAATAAAAGTACTATTGTGCTGTAAATCAGCAGCTATGTATCTCAGAACATCCAGCTGCCTCCAACCACAGTGTTAATCATTTTGCACAATCTGGTGAAATTGGAAAACATGTAAAATACTTGCCTTTCATAAAATAACTTCATTTGCCCATATAAACACTTCTTCTCTTGTTTCGCCTCTTCAAGATCATATGCTCCCCTGCATCAGCAATTGCATTCAGCCAGTTGTTATTGCGGTTGATAGCATCTTCAAGATCATATCCAATTATGGTTCCACATCCATGTCCCAACATCACCATTTTCCATGTAAATCCACTCTCCTCCTCGTCATCATCTTCAACTTGTGGGAAACTTTGATGTTCACGATTGGGCAATGGAAACCCATAGAGTACTGAATTCCCTTCAAAGGAAGTGCTGAATGCGCTGAACTATGGGACTCGTGGTATACGTCCTACAAGACTTTGTGGGATCTCTCCAGAGAGTTGGTTCCAAGATAGGTCTAACGACTCAATCTCTGTGAGATTCCCCAAAGCATGTGGAATTGGACCAATGAGGCTGTTGTGGGACAAGTTAAAGCACTATTAGTGAATTAAGACCACCGATGACGTTTTGAATCTATCCTTCAAATGTGTTATTGGACAGATCAATAATTGTGTATTCAACTGAAATTTGTGGAAAATCTTGATTCACCCCGTTCACCGCAACAACGAGTGAGTAATCACAAACATCTAATTTGCTGCTTTACTAATATGCAGAACACACTGGGTGGTCAAATTAGATATACTAGAAGACACGCTATTAATACACAAATGCATTTCTACTGCAACTTCTTGTTAAGCTTGCAACTTACAATTCATACTAATGAGAAGCATATTGTTTTGCCAAAAGCAAAGCGGTATCAGTACGTACAAACACTAGTACTCAGATCCAGGATCCCATTAAATAAACTTTATAGTATAAAATAAGCAAATGTGTGTTGCCTTTCCATATGAACATCATGCTACAAAAACCACAGCTCCAAAAATTAGATATACTAGAAGACACACTATTAATAATCATGCTTTCATTAACACAAATTCATTTCTACTGCAACTTCTTGTTAAGCTTGCAACTTACAATTCAAACTAATGAGAAGCATTTTGTTTTGCCAAAAGCAAAGCGGTATCAGTACGTACAAACACTAGTACTCAGATCCGGGATCCCATTGCCACCATTGAAAAAAATAAACTTTATAGTAGAAAAATAAGCAAATGTGTGTTGCCTTTTGTAACACCCCCAAAATTCGGGTCCAGCGGAAGCATACATGTCATTGGGGTGCTATGAAATTGGTATCATGACATAAGGTACAAAGAACGGTTTTTATTTCATTTATTTAGAATAAAATGCATTAACAAAAATGTTAAGTTTACATTTTATAAAAGAAGTGCGGAAATAGGCCCATAAAGAAGTTAAAGTGGT
The DNA here is from genome assembly GCA_030686995.1 of Artemisia argyi. Lineage (NCBI taxonomy): Eukaryota > Viridiplantae > Streptophyta > Magnoliopsida > Asterales > Asteraceae > Artemisia > Artemisia argyi. The sequence continues at coordinate 16,870,078 of CM060702.1, read as the reverse complement.
CCCAAATATATATCAGAGTCGCCTATGACCAATGCCCCTTGCCAAGCGCCTTCAAATAGTGAGCTAACGCCTTAAACCTGAAAATACATGCTAAAACGGCCAGCTTACGCTGGTGAGTCCATAGAGTTTGTAAAAATGAAGCTGTGAATGGTATTAGGTAGGACAATAGTGAGAGACAAGCAATTATAGCACGAAATGAAAGAAAAGTTTTAATAGCGCTAAACTGAACCTGCCAAGATGTCACACAAATAAATAATAGCGGGGAGCGACCCCGGATAGTACTATCCTTATGCTTCGGCCCCATACGGAGTTAAACAGTAGCGCATGCTCGCAAACGTAATAGTGTATCACATAGCATATAATTGCAATCAAACTCACATAATTGTCCAAAGTAAAGCATGAAACGTTTAGTCACAGCATGAAAATAGTTAAAAGCATTAAGTTTAGTTAAAAAGAACAAGCATGTATTCTCCCCCAAAACAGTTGTAAAAGCCAGTAAAAAGTAGGGGCCATGAACTCACCTGGGCCACAGCAATGCAAAGATCACAACTGACATAACTGGCATCTAGCTAAATCACAACGACACCCGGAAGAAAGGTACGACGGTACGGAAATGGCGAAATCCAATACAGCAACTCATCTTGACGTCTAAGCGCATGATTCTCCATATGCTGACCACTCCCAAATAATACCCATTCTTAAATCTCCATATCTTTTGTTATCCATTTATTAGTGTTAGTGTTTGTGTTTGTGTTTGGTATCATTGTGTGTAGTGAGAACACGATACATACTCAGTGAACTCATGCCGAAGGATAATCAAGCGAGACTGATGAGAAATGAGATAAAACTCAAGAGGACACACGCCAAGAGATGAACAATATACAACCTTTGTCAAGAAGCAAGACAAAACTTAATACAAGGAGACCAGGTCAAACTACGTAATCCATCCAAATCAATCATACTTAAATGGCTACTAAGTAAATCTTACGGTCAAGGTCATCTTTGAAATCTAAACCTCAATATTCCTACAAAGGTAAGTCTCGATAAATGTGTCCTCGAAACGTTTAATAACTCGTCAGTATTAAATTAAATAACGTTTCCTTTATTATTTCCACAAAAGGTTAAATAACGTTGTTTTAGTTATTTAATGTTTTCTTTCTAATTTAGAAATATTAATTAACGTTTTAACGTCGCTTAATATTCCTTATTAATTCGAAAACATTATATAACTTCTTACCGTCATTTAATAATTGTAGATAACTTATAAATATTAAGTAACGTTGTTTAGCCGTTAGTTAATATTTTAAAGTTACTAATTTAACTTATAAACGTGTCACGTAACGTTCAAATATAATTTATATTTTCTCAAGTTATTTCACGTTTCATGTCACATTTATCACTAGTCAACTAGTCTAATAATAGTCTAAAGTAATACCAAGTCCATTTTAGCTTGTCGGGTGCCACACGAGACTAGAAAGTCTTGATGACCCTCGACATGGCTCAAATCACCCAACATGTACATATATCCACTTAGTATCTATTTCGCCACAATCACAACTTCAACAATAACGGTCATCTACGGCACGTTAACCATTCCTACTCCCCGTCACTATACTATCTCATTACCAAATTTAACCACAACAACTTCAACACGTGACAGCCGAACTACGGCGAGTTAACCATTCCTACTCCCCGTCAAGTTCTTTATTTCACAACAACAACATTAACATTATCAGCTCCTAGCCGAGACCATAGTGGTCTCGGCTTTTATCTCCTCGACACCAAACCAAAACAATAACAGGAGCTATAACAACAAAAACAACAACAGGAACTATCAAAACAAGAACAACAACAGGAACGACTGTGAATAACTCAAAAACAGCAGGAACATCAACAACAAGAACACGCACATCAGGAACCCAAATCCATTCCTATTCAACTCCAACTTTCAACACCAATACAACCCAAATCACCTCTAAATCTGAATCAAACACTTGCTTAAATCATAACATAACCAAGATCATCTCTAGTCTAATCTTACATCTAAACCCATCAAAATTTAGCAGAATCAACAACAAGATGAACCACAAATCTATAACATTTTAACTCGCCTCTTAATTCCAACCTATATCCAAATCCACGACCTCCAAACCAAACAACAACAAGAATACGACATAAGCAAAGCAACCAAGAACCACGAGTTAACAATAACTCTACCATGTCGAGACCCTTATCCAAACGATGTAACAACAAGAACCACAACCAGACTCATGACTCATGCCGTGAGTCTAAAACTCACGGATTCGCTTACTCACGCTCTAACCAACACAACACGACAACAATGATACCAAACAACAATATTAAAATCTCGTTTTTATTATCTTTATACTTTATTTCATCAAATCCCTCGAAAAGATTGGATAAAAATTTGTGAATCAAAGTTTTGGAATAGTAAATGATGGTGGGTGATGTTTTCAAGACTGAAACAAATCGGTGGAGGTGTTGGGAGATGATTCGTAGCGCGTGATTTATATCAAATGAACGAGGGTGAAAAGATACACGTGATGATGGTGGCTGTGTGATACCACTCGCGGTGGTGAGGGTGTTTTGGCCGGAATTTGGCCGGAGTTTGTAGGTGGAGGAGAGAGAGGGGCGGCTGAAATATGGAGAAGGAGAGTGAAAACCCTAGCTCTATTATAACAGGTGTATTTATAGTGTGGGATGAGGACTTGTGGCAAATCCTAGCGCGCCCATAGGGACCATCTATGTCCATATCTTTATAACTTTAACGAAGTGTGAATGAAACCATTAAAACGTGTTATAATTATTTCCCGAGCATCCAAATTTATTTTCATTATTCTTACAAGTGTTTCTCCATAAAATTTAACTATAAATACTTATATCTTTACTTTTCATCGCCCGATTAACTCATTATTTACGGTTTATCCATATTTGTGCCAAGTCGCGCGAGAGATATCTTAGACCACTAGGAATGCTTACGAGATGCAAATGAGAGTATGTAAAAATATGTATATAGCAAATTCTAAATTTTACGAGTTGTTACACCTTTCCATATGAACATCATGGTACGAAAACGGCAGATCCAAAAATTTCACATTATTAGGCTTTGTTCTGATGAAACATTTGCGTCAACACATGACATGAAAAGTGTTATGCAAATCCAAAATGGTTGTATAATTAACAAAATAACAAAAAGTGATTGAATTACCATGAAGGTCAACAACATTAATATTACATACATCATAATTAAGAACTGATATACAACTGCATAATTCAAAAGGTCCCAGACCTCCTCAAACTCCTCTACCTGCCTCATAAATATTTTTTATAATCTAACGTCATTTCCCTATATATACATGTCTTCTCTTCTTCTTCTTCAAGACCAAACTCTCTGCTGCATCAGCAATTGCATTGAACCATTTGACTTTTCTTGTTGACAACATTAGATATCCCATCACCAAACCAAGTATGGTTCCACATCCATATCCCAACGTCACCACTTCCCACGTAAACCCACTTTCTTCATCACTTTCAAGTCGTGGTTCATGTGAATGCTCACTACACTTTGGCAGTGGAGTCCCACAGAGGTTTGGATTCCCACCAAAAGAGTTCCCTTCAAATGTTCTGAACTGAGGTCCTTCTGGTATACGACCCACAAGATCATTTTGCGAGAGATTTAACACTTCAAGGGTCTTGATGTCTGCAAGGCTTTGTGGGATCTTTCCTGAGAGTCGGTTCCAAGATAGGTCTAACGACTCAATCTCTATGAGATTCCCTAGAGCATGTGGAATTGGACCAATGAGGCTGTTGTGGGACAAGTTGAGCACTATTAGCGAATTTAGACCACCTATGACGTTTGGAATCTCACCTTCAAATGAGTTATTGGACATATCAATAATTGTGTAGTCAACCGAAATTTGTGGAAAATCTAGATTCACCCCTTTCACCGCAACAACGACTGAGTAATACTTTCCACCCATGGATAAGTATTCTGGTGTTTTGCTGCTTTTAACAACATTCTTCATGGAGTTGAAATTTTGAAAATATTTTGCAGGGAGTTGACCTACAAACCTATTATGAGATAAGTCAAGAACTCGAAGACTTGAAAAGGGAGAATAAACAGTTGTAGAGCATTGAATGTGTCCCTGAAAGTTGTTTGATTTGAGGACAAGAGCCTGCAAATATGGATGATCTCCTAACCAACCAGGGAATGTACCATTCAAGTGGTTGTTTCCAAGGTCAAGCACACTCAAGAATCGGCATTTGGACAAGGAAGTTGGCACCTCTCCTCTTAATTGATTTCCATTCAAACTAAGCCATTCTAATCCACAATCCTCATATGTGTTTGGAATTGTTCCTTGAAAGCTATTGTTCCCCATATCTATCATTCCAAGATATGAGGAGATATTTCCAAAGCATTGTGGAATCAATCCACCAAAGCGATTATTGGACATATCCAAACGCCATAGACTGCTCATGTTGCAAATTGATGGAGGGAATGGCCCTTCAATCAAGTTGGACTGCAGGTAAAGATCTTCTAGTCCATACCATTGAAATTGTGGCAAGCATGTTATCAAGTTATGTGAGAGATTCAAATATCTCAACCCATAGATACTACTTCCTATCTCCCCAGCCCAATGAGGAATTTGGCCATGGATTTCGTTGCTGGAGAGATCTAACCTTTTAAGTTGTTTCATGGCTCGAAATGAATTCGGAAACACCTTAAGCTTGCAAGAGGCCAATTTTAAAGACCAAAAACCAGGGTTGACATAGTGATTGGCATTGTTTGTTGTAACAGAGAAACCACTGTATGAGAGATCGAGATCTTCAAGGTTTTTGAGGCTTGATAACAATGTATCCAACTCCCATTCACCACTAAAATTATTAAATGAAAGCAATAGAACAATGAGGTTGGTGAGGTTACGAAATGTTTGTACATCACTATGGCCAGCTAACTGATTGTTACGGAGGTCTAATTGTTTTAATGATGGAAGAGAAAATGACTCAAACGGTACATTTCCACTGAACATGTTATAACTTAGATCAAGATATTGTAAAGAGGGGGAAATAAACAGCCAAGATGGCAATGTCCCATTAAGTTTGTTATATGTTAAACCAAGATGAGTAAGGTGCGTTAGGTTAACTGAAATTTCAGAATTGAAACCGCCTGTGAAACTGTTGTATGACAAATCAAGTGTTTCCAAAGAATGAAGATTGAAAATGTAATGAGGTAATTTTCCTTGCAATTCAGTGGAGTAGAGATTTAGTAATTTCAAAGAAGAGATGTTGAGACTCGTAGGTAAAACCGAAGAGATATTAACAAATCCAAGTGAAAGTTGTTCCAAATTAGTAAAATTTCGAAAAATATTGATGAAAACATCTGGTCTAAGCTTCAAATCATAATCATAATAATTATTGAAAGAGAGATCAAGAGAGACCAATTTATGAAGGAGTGTGATCTCCGGAGGGACTTGGCCAGAAAAATAACAATAAGAGAGGTTGAGATGAGTGAGACTATTTGAAAACCTTCCAATTTCACGTGGAATTTGGGGACCACTTAAATCATTGTAAGCAAGATTGAGTGTTTGAAGGTGTGGAAGGTTGAAGAGGGAGCTGTTAGGATGAATTGTACCGTTTAGCATTCCGCAACTAACGTCAATGCCGATAACGTCACCAGTGGAGTCGTCGCAAGTAACACCATCCCAGTTACAGCAATCTGAATTTGTTTTCCAGTTCATCATTTTTGGATAAGAATCATGATAACAGTAGTAATCAAAGACATCGTCTGTGTAATTGATGGATGAAAGGTTAAGTTTAAAGAGAAGCAAAGCTTCACTCTGTTTTGCAGAGCATTTGTGAATATTATTATTCAAAGAAGTGGAAGAAGCAAAAGTGGTGAAACAAAAGAAAATGAAAAAGATGCTGAACAGTTTTGAACAAGCCATATTGTTTTATTTTTAATTGCTATAAAAACTCACAATTGCTACAAATATATATACTAATACATATAAGAATATTCTCCTAGTTGCTTTCACAATAATATATGATTCAGAATTTATTTGTGGTCTAGAGTCATTCATAAGCTTATCAATTGGAAAATTGGGTTGTTCGAGTTTATTTATTGACTCTAAACTTTAATTCTTTGTCGAATTATGCAAATATTTCCAACTTTTGAATGCAATAGAGAAGAATCATTCAATGAAATATTGTAGTCCACAGCAATATTAATATAATTGCTTTCACGATAAGATAGATCGAAATATGTTTGTGGTCTAGTTTCATTGATAAACGTATTACTTGGGTTATACAAGTGTATTGATCGATCTTTGTCAAATTATGAAAAATTTTAAACTTTGGATTATTGCAAAAGAAAAGAATCGTTCAATGAAATTTTTGTGGTCCGCCATAATGTTTGTCAGCCAAAAATTTCGTAGAGATTCTTGTCTTCTCTATTAGATTACCAGAAAAGCCAACTTACATTTATAATCAAGGTCACATTATACAACTCTTTTAATTTGTTAGTCCCACAATTTTCAATTCATTTTTTGTTATGCAAAATTAATAAACTTCAAATTGACATAAACTAGTTTGTGTTGAAATTATCACTAGTTTAAATCCTTTGTTATATGGTATTTGAGTCAATGAACTTTAGGTTTAAAGGATCAGTTCGGATCAAGTCTATTTAAACTGACATTGCTGATTTGAGTTCGAAAAGTTTAGGTTTAGCGAATTATTTTGACTTAAATTTGATGAAGTTTACTGGATCATTGGCTACTAAATCGCTGCATACCAAGTGTTTGATAAAATGTTTAGCAAAATTAATAGGAATGGCATTTTGTTGTAGATAATTTGGTAGCTTGTTACAATAGGACTGGCATTTTGTTGTAGGTAATTCGGTAGCTTACCTAGTTTCTTTAGCGCAATGGATGATTCTTTTTGTTTGTTGCTAATAATGATAGATAAGCCCTCTTATTACACTCTATAAATATTATTGTTAGGGTACATTTTAGTAGATATGTGTGTTGCTTAAAGATTATATGGACCAGTCATTGAATCAAGGTTGTTTAATAAATTAAGTGGTTTGGAGATACTACTAGATTAGCTCAAATTAAGTTGAATATTAACAGTGTAGTATAAAGTTGAGAAAATCGGTGATGCAGTGAAATTTTATATGGTCCAGTCATTGAATACCGTTTGTTCCAATGGCTCACAGTTTGTATGCTTTAGATCAGATACTTATACATCAGATCAAATTAATGATATATATTTTCGATTTATATTACTAATATTTATACTAGTATTTTTTTTCTTCTGGTTATTGAAACAACATTACAGAAACGAATAGTGACGATGTATTTTGTTACTTAAAGATACTAGTATTGCTTGATCAAATCAGTTTAAACGGCACACTCACCTCATCCACTGTACTTGATCAAATCAGTTTAAACGGCACACTCACCTCATCCTATCTATACATCTTCTTATCTCATTCTCTCATAAGCTCATTTTAGGTTATATGATGAACCTTTATTTGAGTTATTGGACTATGGCATACATATAGATACTAGTATTGCTTGCATATATTATTGATATAAGGAGTTCGGGTGTTTGTTGAAATGATTAAGCTTTGATTTTGTTTTGTACTTTGCAGTAATTTAGTTGGATGGATTTGCTGATATTTCATATTTGTGATGACTTTGCAGGTCTCACATGTAGTCAGTTTCACATAATAGATTAAGGTAATTGCTTTGCTATATTCAGTTTAATTCAAAAAGTTATATAATGCTAGTTATTCTGCTAGGCTGAGTTGCATATATGTATTAATTTTATCAAGTTAATCGGAACGGGTGGAATGGGCCAAATATAACAAATATCCATTCAAATTTTCAAACCATTTTTACTCACAAGTAACTTTGACTTGACTAAAGAATAGAGAATTGAACTCCTTGAGATGTAAGAATAGTGCAAGTGTAGAGAGGCGCAAGTTTAGAATGCTAAACTCATAATAGTTCTATATCTGATAATGATGATAGGGTTAAACAAAGCATAAGCATGATATCATATTCTTTGATACTGGATAATTCTTTGCAAGTCGCATGGTTTAAGCATGAAATGATCAGAGGCTACAAGTTTCTCGGAGTTTATTAGACTATTTGTAAATGAAATTACAATTATTACAAATCTTTTTGGATAATTTAATGTTTGTTTTTGGCCAAGGCCATTGCATTTTCAGTTTGCTTATTTTGAATCAAATGAACAAATAGTTTCGGTGATAAGAAGAATAGTTGTAGCGTTTTTCATTGGGAGTATTCTGTGCGCTAAGCAAAGCATGAAATGAATAGGATGTGTAATGACTTATATCGTGCGATTCACTTGTGAAAACTTGTCACAGATAATACATATGGCGTATTATACTATATTGTGAGCTAAGATGTTTAAAAATTCAAAGAAATTAAGAGACTAAAGATTTTTGTATGTTTATAAATCCTATGGTTATAAGAAATTAGAGTGGGTCACACCGACACCGTTACCTTTTTTTAAGTGTGTACCCATTAATTATCTTACTTTGCGGTTAGAAGAATCATTGCTAGGTCCATAACTTCTCTTTCTGGTAATATATCTCATTGCGTGTTACTTGAAATCTGGACTTATCTGTCTAGTAAGGACCAAGAAAATCTTCCAAATGAATACGCTAATATAAACTGATGTTAATTTGTTGAGGCGAGAAGGGTGTGAAATTTATAAATTTATGATTTTATACCAAGACTTTAAGCCATTTCAATAGTAATAAAGTTTATGAAATAATGAGGGGTCCTTGTATTGTTATAGTACGTGTTAACTTTTCTTTATTGATTTAGCAGCTTTATGATTGCAGCTAGCATGAAGAATTTAAAGCGAAGCAAAGCTTCACTCTGTTTTGAAGAGCATTTGCGAATATTACTATTATTCAAAGAAGCGGCGGAAGCAAAAGTGGTGAAAGAAAAGAAAAGGAAAAAGATAAACAGTTTTGAACAAACCATATTGTTTTATTTATAATTGCTATAAAAACTCACAATTGCTACAAATATATATATACTAATACCTATAAGAATGTTCTTATAATTTCTTTCACAATAACATGATCCAGAATATATTTGTGGTCTAGTTTCATTCATTAGCGTATCACTTGGGAAATTGGGTTGTTCAAGTCTATTTATTGACTCTAAACTTTAATTCTTTGTCACATTATGCAAATATTTCCAACTTTTGAATGCAATAGAGAAGACTCGTTCAATGAAATATTGTAGTCCACAACAATATTAATATAGTTGCTTTCATGATAAGATAGATGGAAATATGTATGTGGTCTAGTTTCATTGATAAACGTATCACTTGGGTTATACAAGTGTATTGATCGATCTTTGTCAAATTATGAAAAATTTTAAACTTCGGATTATTGCGAAAGAAAAGAATCGTTCAATGAAAATTTTGTGGTCCACCATAATGTTTGTCAGCCAAAAATTTCATAGAGATTCTTGTCTTCTCTATTAGATTTTTGGGTTCTCAACCAAAAAAGCCAACTTACATTTATGATCAGAGTCACATTATACAACTCTTTTAATTTGATAGTCCCACAATTTTCAATTCATTTTTTGTTGTGCAAAATTTATAAACTTCAAATTGACATAAAGAAAAATAGCATTATGTTATTGGAACTTTATTTTGGTTACTTTTTTTACTGGGATTTGAGTATTACGCTTAGAAATTATTAAAATTTACAAACAAATGCTTGCATAGTGGTTTTTTGAGGTTTACTAGTTTACTAATGGTGTAGGTCTTTATGTTGGTGTTCTTTCTACGCGTGCATAGGCTTTTCTGATGGTATTTGTGTGTCTGTGTATAGAGAAATCTAAGGGTCTTCTACTCTTCTTTACTTATTTTACGTTTACATAGACTTTTGGAATGAACCAACTCACAATAGTGTTTGAAAATAGTACTTTTAGAAAAAGCTAAATGCTAACACTAAACGCTTTTTTCAAGTAGTGTTTGAAAATAGTGCTTTTAGAAACGTTAAACGCTACTTCTCAAATGAGCTTTTTATATTCACCGCTAAACACTAAGCGCTCTTAAATGTTCTTAAAAGCTCCTTGCCAAACATACCCTTATTATGCTACTTTTTTTTGCGGATTATGTATGTTGTTAAATTGTTTAGCATTTTTTATGAATGTTTATGTTCAAGGGTGTTTGTGTCTGCTATGCTTAGTAGATATATTGTATTGGTATGGGATTACTAACTAATCTTTTGGTGAGATGAATACGTTTTAATAAGCACATTGGTAGATACTCATTTTAAGCATAACGGTAAGCTGAGAATTTGCCATTAAAACTGCCCTGAAAACCACTTAGCTGATTTGAAGTTTGAACACCACCAAAATTTCTCCGCACATCACCTATACATTACTAAACATGATTATTTGTGAAGTAATTTTAGTGGTGTAAAAGTCTCTTCCATTATTGACACAATGTAGTTCTTGTTGACTCCTTAATGTCATTAGATGTCAAAACTACTTGTATTTAGTATGTACTTAGTTTAGTTAATGTAATATGTATTTAGTTTATGTAAATGGGTCGAATTAGGTTGCTGCAATGGGTCAAAAACAGTTAACCCAAACACCCCTACAGCAGTTAGAAAATGGCAGTTATGGTAGTTGGTAGTTAAGGCAGTTATGGCAGTTATATGCCAAGGGTCACAATGTTTAGAAATAACTGTCATGGTGTCGATTAGATTAGTATAAATATGTATTATGCAGTCTGCAAGAATATAACAGTTCAACATCAATAAAAGTTCAGTTTGCATACTTTTGTCCCTTATTTACTGTTTCATTGATTCTCACATCACAACACAATTATGGTTCATTATAAACACATTCTGAAACACAACATGGTTGGCTTGAAACCTGTGCAAAAGTTCTTTCTATGAGAAAAGAACTAAGCATAAACACTTTTGTTCACCCCAACACTCAATTTGATAATCTTCGTTTAACGCAGTAAGTAATATGGGGTTTAGCGATGGTAGACTCCATATTTCTTGATGGGTCTTGTTTAGCCCAAATATCAAGTTATTGGCCACCATACAAACGCCGTGTACTTGTCCATGAAGCAGGACATCTACTCGTTGGTGAGTCATTGTCACACATTTATGTTCAAATTGATCAGAAACTTGTCAATTTTCATATTCGTGAAATGTGTTATGATACTAACTAATCTCCCTATATGAAATTGCAGCTTATCTCATGGGATGTCCCATTCGTGGCGTAATTTTAGATCCTATTGTTGCAATGCAAATGGGGATTCAAGGGCAGGTAAAATCTATTTGGCCTCCAACTTGGCAGTTAGTACGTTAAAGTATAGTTTGAGCTCTAATGGTATACAATTTTCAATTGTGCAGGCAGGAACACAATTTTGGGACGAGAACCTTCAAAATGAGCTTGCTGAAGGCCGCCTCACCGGGGTTGCCTTTGACAGGATATGCCTTTCCACTCATTTTTTTGGATGGAAAAGTCAGTAGTGTGTTAGAGTTTGGTTCATGAGTTGTAACAATACATTAGATGACCAAAACGGACACCCTGTGATCGATGTGAGACACAATTATGAGATTAGAGTAAACTTTTAACCAGTAGGTAAAAATTAGGGGTAGTAACTATATTCTATCTTCCTATAATCAGTCATGTTGCTGCTGAGATGAAACTGATTATCCAAAACTTATCTTTTAGCGCCTAAACAATCAAAAGCAGAAATTGTTTATTCAATCACTCAAAAACTGATTACGGCGACTACAAGTTGCATAGGTTTTATTTGGTGGGATAGCAGCAGAAGCTCTTGTTTATGGTGAGGCGGAGGGTGGAGAAAATGACGAAAATCTATTTAGGAGCATTTGTCTACTTTTGGAACCACCATTCTCTGTTGCTCAGGTAAATTATTAATCACCAATAATTAGTAAGTTTACGATCATAGCAGACAATGATAATAAACCATGGATTTGTTATTGTCTTGAAACAGATGTCAAATCAAGCACGGTGGTCGGTTCTGCAGTCATATAATCTATTGAAATGGCATAAACATGCGCATCAAGCGGCTGTTAAAGCTTTAGAAAGTGGCGGTAGTCTGAGTGTAGTCATCAGAAGTATTGAGGAAACAATGGCTACCAACAGATGATGTTTGTGAGATGTAGTTAACATTATTTGTAAGTATATATGTACATTTTGTAGTAACTATAGTTGATTAGTGTGGTCATAAGTATAGATAAAAGTCGCGATTTGTTGATTGTAACGTTTGAAAGCTAGTTAGGTCAAAGCAAAATTTATCTACTGGTGTAATTCTCATAGAAGATTATATTATATCCAATGAAAAGTTATACAATGAATTTGTGTTTGTTAAACGAGTAAGTATTTTATCTAGAGGTTGGAAAATGGGCTGGCCGTGTTAATGAAACTGGTGGTGGTGTTTATATTCTGGTGATAAACTCCCATGACTTGTTCAAAACCCGGTCATGTACCGTCTGACATGTTGATCGACATTTATCATCAAATAAGGAGTCCTTCCATGGTTGAGTACAGTATGCGTTGGCTTTCACAAGTGATTAACCCATGACTTGTTCAAAACCCGGTCATGTACCGTCTGACATGTTGATCGACATTTATCATCAAATAAGGAGTCCTTCCATGGTTGAGTACAGTATGTGTTGGCTTTCACAAGTGATTACCCCCCCCCCCCCCCCCCCCCCCCCCACACACACACACACACACACACAAACCCTCTAAAATGGCGCGTTTGACTTTATATTTAACTTAACCATAGCTTAAATCAATCTCCAGAAAAAAAATATACACAAACTGACCAATTTTTAGTTAGACCACCCGTAAAGGTAAAAGGTAGCAGTATTGACGCGTGAGGCTTGTGGGTGCCTCACTAGGTGGGTATTGATTTCTTATGCGCAAATTATGACCATATATACTAATGTCTCATCTTTCAGTTGAATCAAATAGTTGACCAAAAACATTTTTTGGATTGAAAGTTATATATTAAAACCCAACTGACTAAATTAGCTGATCATGTTTAGGTATGATTCGATATGATGCGTTTGAAAGTTATATATTATTTATTTAAATTGTTTTCCACAAATGAAAATAAAGTGAAATGAGAAATATGATGCGTGCCAGACAATGCAGGTGGACATTTCATTTTTGGATTTTTAAAGTGTCTCTTATTCAGACTGATCATGTTTAGGTACAATATTATTATCAAAACTGTATAGGTTTCATTTACACACTTTCAGCAGATATATTAACATGTACCTGTTCTCGGTGAATCACTTTAATTTGAAGTTTGGAAATTAAACTTAGAAACAAAGATATACAACATTAAGAGCCTACACCATGCCAGTCGTTCGAAAAGTAGAAAACTTTGTTTACTGTGTTGTCCTTACTTCTGATACATGTGACCAACGTGTTAATTACTGCCCATAAGACATAAGTGTTATTCTTTTCAACAAATTATTAACTAGAAAAACATGTGAAAAGCACGCGACTGGAATTCTTATCTACTGGTTCATTAATAACAGATTCAAATATTGTCTGCAACTGGTTCTTATCTAGGTAATACAAACGAAACAAAAGCAGATTGAGAAGTAAAGTAGTTTTTTTCAATTTACACATCAAACATGCGACAAACGATGATCCCTGTCTCGTGAACTTTATAGTTCTGGTAAAACATATAAGTGGGTGTATGATCACCATCAAATAACACAAACGTGATGAATTGTATCGAAGGTTCAACCCGTGACTGTTCTTGAAATTGAACCGGAACCAAACTCATTTCAACCCATTACCTTACCCAACCTGCCATTTTGACAACGATATTTCTATTCTCGTTGGCTCAGTCATCTTGTGTCCCTTAAAAGGCTTTGGATACATATTTTTGCATATTCTGTTACAGATGTATCTTCACAGCCAATGATAATGTTTTAAATGATTTGCACTAGAAACAATGAAACTTTAATTCTTCTGTTATTATTACTGATTTACTGAATTTTTCGGTTGTTATATAGAGTACCATCAGGTCATCAACTAAAACTAATCTTAAATTATCTCACAACTGCCGTTACAGAAAAGCAATAAAAGTACTATTGTGCTGTAAATCAGTTCAACTAAATTAGATGGCAAAACAATGTAACCATGTGTTATTTACTTTGTCTAAAAGGCTAGCAACACAACACAATGATATAAATGAGTTATAACAGCATATCCGCCATTACAATATCAGCAGCAATTTATCTCAGAACATCCAGCTGCCTCCAACCATAACATTCCAACTGCATGTAAAATACTTGCCTGTCAGAAATTAACTTCATTTGCCCATATAAACACTTCTTCTCTTGTTTCGCCTCTTCAAGATCATATGCTCCCCTGCATCAGCAATTGCATTCAGCCAGTTTGTTCTTGCGGTTGATAACATGAGATATCCTATCACCAATCCAATTATGGTTCCACATCCATGTCCCAACATCACCATTTTCCATGTAAATCCACTCTCCTCCTCATCATCATCTTCAACTTGTGGGAAACTTTGATGTTCACGATTGGGCAATGGAAACCCATAGGGTACTGAATTCCCTCCAAAGGAAGTGCTACTGAACTGTGGGCCTCTAATTAACATATTAAGGGGGTGTTTGTTTCGGCTTATATAGCTAGGTTATGGCTTCTTTGGTTTTGAGCCTACGTTTCATAAGCTCACTTTTTGTGGCTTATTTTAAAATTTTTCGACTTATATGAGCTTATTTTGACAAGATAAGCTTATAAAAGCAGAAATTTTTCAAAATGAGCCACAAAAAGTGAGCTTATGAAACATAAGCCCAAAACCAAATAAGCTATAAGCCGGCTATATAAGCCAAAACAAAATAATAATGCTCGATTAGATCATGAAGCATAAATAATGATACAATAACATGAGTGATCACTCACTGTTACACATAACTGAGTAAGTTAAATCGGTGATTAGATCATTTATAGCGATCAGATAATCTGATATACTAACTAACTTTTAAAACTTAACTGCTTTCAATGACGATCTGAACATAAACATAACAGTACACGTCATCAAGTCACCAGATCAGAAAAACACATAAACACGAAATAATAATGCTCAATTAGATCATGAAGCACAAATAATGATATACATAAATATCTAATAGTAATCAAATAACCAAAAACACACCCTAAAACGCACCCTAAAACTCATACCCATTGTCATTCATGGTAGCATACCAAACGCACCCTAAAACTTAGCAATGATCAGAACAAACATAAAGTACATCTACTGCTAATCACTGATGACGTCATCACTAGTAAAATAAAAGTGATCTAACAACCAAAAACACTAGTAAAAATCAGTGATGACGTCATCATTAGATATTACTAGTATAATTTAACAGTGATCTGAATAAATATCAAGTGAAATAGATAGTGATGACGTCACCATCAGTTATTAAAATTAAGAGTGATCTGAACATATAACTATTTATAAGTGTACCAATCAAATAGATAGTGATGACGTCAGCAAAAGATAGTATACCAGATGAGAGGATAAGATGACCCTGGCGCCGTTAGACATCAAGTATTTAATAGTGATGACGCACTGATCTAAAACCTAACTAGAACTATAAAACATCAAAGCAAGAGACATTCAACGTTTCAACACTCATTAATACCCTCACCAGTTTAACAATACTAGTGCAGTAGATCTCACTGTTATACAAGTTCCAAAGTTTTTGTCTACATAATATATCCAAAAGTCAAAACTAATAAAATCTGTCAAATGATTATCAGAGCTCGTTATCAACCACCCCAACACAAAAATAACCACTTTACCCTAACTCACATACCTACCTCTTATCGATATACTAACGCTTAGTAATCAGATACATACATCAGATAAATATAATCAATTAATCATATATAATAACTGTTCAAACTAACTGCTTAGAACCAACAATAACGTCATCATAAGTAAAATAAATATCAAGAGATCATTTGCTATTAAAACTTAACAGTGATCTGAATAAATTTAAAGTGAAATACATACATACATCTACTACTAATCAGTGATGCTGGTGACATCATCCTTAGGAAAAATAAAAAATTTGAAGTGATCTAATAATAAAAAAGACTAGTAAAAATCCGTGATGACATCAGCAATAGTAAAATAAGTAAATATCAACAGTGATCTAATAATCAAATACACATACATCTCAAAAACACTAATAGTAATCAGTGATGACGTCATCATCAGTTATTAAAACTTAACAGTGATCTACACACATCTACTACACTAATTAGTGATGACGTCATCCTTAGATATTAAAACTTAACAGCAGTGTTGTAAATATCGCTCGGCGGTCGACCACCGCCAAGCGCCAAGACCGATATGGCGGCGATATATCAGTGATATATCGGAGACCATAAATTATAAAGAAATTTATGTATATTTTTGAAATGCAACATATGTAACACAAAACAAAACATAAATTATATTTATAACTTATAAGAGAGAACTGGTATACTACCAAAGTGCTCCAATTAAACTCGAATATATGACTGATTGACTCGAAACCGATAAATTTGACCGATTTGACCGATATTTGACCAATATGACCGATATTTAACCGATATGACCGAAATTTGACCGATAAATTTGAGCGATATTTGACCGATATGACCGATATTTGACCGATTTTGACCAAACCGATAAATTTGACCGATAAGTGAAATATCGTATCGGTCGACCGCCGATAAGCGATATATCACTGATATATCGGCCGCCAAGACCGATATTTACAACACTGCTTAACAGTGATCTGAATAAATATTAAGTAAAATACATACTGATAATCAACACGAGATCAACAAGATGATATAGCCAATAAAAGTGCAAAACATCACATCAAAAACAGTACTTAACATCAAATACATACAAGTTGCAGTTAGAAAAGTCAAATAGATCTATTAAAGCTATGCAAAAACACAGCAATGATCTTAGATTCTCAAACACATACATCCTAATATCCTATTCTGTATTTTAGATCTAAAGCCACTCTCGCAAATACCCTCACTACTTTTTACTAATATGACTACCTTCTACTTAGATACTGAATAAACATAACCATACCTACTCGTTACAATTAACAGTCTAAAAAACACATCAGATAGTAAAAATTAAGCTCTACGAAATATCCACATCACAATTAAGTAATTAACATATTAAAGGAGGTGTTAGTTTCGGCTTATTTTATTTTGAGCTTATGTTTCATAAGCTCACTTTTTGTGGCTTATTTTGAAACTTTTCGGCTTATATGAGCTTATTTTGACATGATAAGCTTATATAAGCTGAAAGAAACACCCCTTAATAGACACATAACTGCATAAATTAATCGGTTGTTAGATCATTTTTAGTGATCGGTTTTTACAACTGAACTGCATATATATCATCAACGATGACGTCAGCACTTATTAAAGGTTAACAGTGTACACGTCAGCAAGTCATCAGATCAGAAAAACACATAATAAGTAAATAAATAGAAAGATCAGTGATAGTATACCAGATGAGAGGATAAGATGACCCTGGCGCCATTAGACATCAGGTACTTAATAGTGGGAACAGCAGCACGGATACGAGTGTCATCAGTGATGTTGAAGCTGTCATCCAAGGGCACGTTCAGATCCACACGCACGAATACTCTCTTTCCCTTTAGATCTGATTCTTTCAAGCTGCTCACGCTCTTCTTTGTTGCCATTTTCTTTTTTTTTTAATAATTCACTAGATCAAAATTAAAACAACACGATTAGTAGAAAATATATTTAATTGAAGGATGATGATCGGGTTTATTGGACTTACGGTGATTTGTGATTAGGTCGGAGTGGTCGATGAGAATATGTTGTAATGTGGTATGTGGCTAGTGGTTGGTGGTTTTTGTAGACGTGGAAAGTTTGTTTCTCAAGACAAGGTTGACAGTGGGCTTTGTGTTCCGGTTTTAGACCCGGCCCATAGTGTTTCTTTTGTCTTGGTGGTGAATAAAGCTAGTAGATCGTGTCTTAACAGGTTTTGAGCACGGGAATAACATAAGTTTTAAACATGAAAATGACTCGTTTAACACTTGGTTTTGATGGTTTGAGTATGACAGATATACGTTTTATGTATCAAAAAATTTAAATATTGAACCCTAGAATACTAAAAACAATTATTTTAAAAAATAAAAAAAATTGCATAGTACATTTTTTCTCTTAATAGGTCTTAACAGGTCCTAACAGATACCCAATTTGCCAGCTCTATTGGTGAAAAAGACAACATTAAGGGTTCGTTTGGTATGCTCGCATGAATGACAATTGGTATAAGTTTGATAGTAGTGGTGGGTCCATCACCTATGAAAGATCCATACCTATGTTTCTTGATGTATATGTAGTATAGATTATATTTATCATTCATTACCATAATGGTAGGCACAACCATCTTAAACAAACACCTTGAATAACTTTCATAGTCATAGCCTTATTCCCATAGTGGGATACCAAACACATCCTAATGGTAAGAAAATGGGTTAAGGCCAGATGGCGAAGAGAATACATTTTCACCTTCCACATCAGTGCCACTTTAGTTTTCTTTCTTCTATCACTTCTCCTCACACTTACTCACCTATTTGTCATCAAAGTTACCTTTCATTAAAATACATACTTAATACAAATATACATCACTAAATACCCAACACACTAACAAACAAAATATAAAACAATATAATTGTACAAGTGTGGCCCGATGTTTGTGTATATCTACAAGTTGAAAGCTTCACCATAAGTTGCATTGGCAGGAGGGCTTCATGCGTGAGATGGCAGCCATGGCAAGGAGCTCGCGCATAAAATGGACTAGCAAGGTGATGAGATCTCACCCTTGCCGACCATTCTTAAAGACATAAGTTACCAACATATTTTACAAAATTTTCACATTTTAAAAAATCATCATCACTATTCAAAGTTTTACAATTTTTCACATAGGGGTGATATGCTTTTACAAAAATTATACATATGAGTCATATACTTTTGCAAAATTTCCACGTATGAGTAATCATTTACGTGTACAAAAAAGTTTGGATAGTACCCATATGTGAAAATTTTGTAAAGTACGTTGATAATTTATTTCTTTAACGCTAAGAAAACTATATAAGATTGGTTTGACGCAAGATTGACAGGGGTTTATATGAGCTTGAGTTTTTGAAATAATATACAATAGTTTATAACATAAAGGTTTATGAAACCACAAGTTTTTATAAGCTTAAGCCAGTTGAAAATGACTTATATTTAGTCAAATTACTTAAATACTCTTCAAAATATAGTCGCAAAAACTGAAAATATATTTGAGTTTAATTCCATGTATTTTTATGCGATTATACATTAACAAGCTTAAGTTATAAAAATTACCAAACGGCTTTATAAAATGTAAGCTTCAACTTCAGCCCTGTTCCAGCTTCAGCTTTAACTCATTTCGCCAAACATCTCAAAGATTACTCATCTCTCTTTTTCGATTTTAGTTTGAAAATAATTACTCGTTTCAAATTGTAACTAACCAAAATATTTTAAAGAAAATGTCACAGAGTGTAATAGTTTCGCTTTTTATAAATATTTTTTAGTATTTTTTGTGTACATTTAATAACTTTGGAATAAAAAAGTATCATTCTATGACAAATATCTTTTAGCAAAATATCAACAAAACATAATTTATCTACTATGTTTATCAAAATCTTACAAGGTAGACACAATGATGTGGATATATGTCGATATGTGAACAAATATCATTTTCTATTTAGCCGTTTACCATAAAGAGTAAAACTTGTAATTTTGTTTCTTGGTGAAAATGCCATAAATAGTAGCTTATTTATATAATCATTTTGAAAAATGAAACAATCTTTTTGTAATAAATTGAACATATAAAACTTGCAAATTTATGTGACTGACATTATATATATATACTATTCTTGAAATAAAATACTATTCTTGAAATAAAATAGTGAAAAATATTTCGGCCCATTACTGGGCTCTCTTTGCCCAACAGAAAACGGATTGGGTCTGCTTCTCACTGTAGCACATATAAAATATTCTTTCACACCTCACGTTTGAAAACCGACGTTTAATTCAATAAACAAATAGTAACATTACATTCCTATTATTAAAAAAAAAATTACAAAACACGCCCCGAACTTTTCAATATTTACGACTTTTTTATATAACAAACTTAATTTACCAAATATCTAACAAATCTCTAACGGTTTCTTTAAGAAAAAAACTACTGGAAAAAAGGTCTCTCGATAACGAGCAAAACAAACCCAATATTGATATATTTTTGACGTACGCAAGGTTTTATAAAAAATGTTGAAGTTTAATAAGGATATATATAGTTTTTAAATAAAAGAACTTTAAAAATGTACCCTTAACCTATCAAGTGACTTTAAAAATTATCCTAAACTTTTTTCAAACTATTAAAGCCAAAGAGGTACAGGTCTATAAACGTTTTTATACGGTATAATTCTTTTGTTTATATAGCAAAGTTTATTTACCAAATTATACTAAATAACATTTATCAGGCGTCACTGTAGCAAATAACATTTATCAGGCGTCACTGTAGCAAACTACTGTAGCATTGCTACAGTAGCTCAAAGCTACAGTAATCCCCCTCACAATACACAGTGAAATGTACAGTAACCCCCATACACTGTAGCACTGTAGCTGCTACAGTAGTTTTTTTTTTTTTTTTTTTTTTTTAACGATTACTTTGGCAAAACACCCCGCGGCAACGCGCGGGTAATCCACCTAGTATATAACAAATATCTAACGATTTACATCGCTAAAAATGCCACCGCATTACCAAAAAAAAAATCTAATGTTAATATACTTTTGACATACGTGCACTTTTATTAAAAAATAAAAATAAAAAATAGATTTAGCATATATTTTTTTTACGAATAAACAGAGTTATCTAGCAGTTTTTTAATAATAAATATATAACCGAGCATGTCGCATGTTACAAACAAAACGAGCCCAAGACTTTAATCAAAAGAGTTTGTGAAATTTGGTGCAAAACCCCGCCGCAACGCGGCGGGTACCTTCTGCTCGTTTTTTCTAAGATATGAATAATTTTTCTGGCCATGAATTGATTGCTTTATGTTCACCGACTTCTAGAAAGTTTCTGTCTTTTATGTGGTAAACTGTCCGAACCATGTGACCATTTTTATACGACGGTAGACTAATGTATATATCTATTCATTTTTCTTCCAAAACAATTTTTTTTTCTTTATTTCTTTTAGAAGGCAACAAAAAGAACAACATTATATTGGATTATTGGAACCAAAAGGAATAAAGGATGAATACAATATTTTCTTCTAAACATTGTGCTTTGTGCATCGTTAATAAATATACACGCATGACTGATAGCGTCATATAAGCATTGATTAATAAAAGAATGTATGATCTACAAGTTTGGAGAATAAAAGTTGCATTATAGAAGATGGAAAACTTGACCCCACGAAACGCATGATCGAAGGATGCCGCTTATTATTCAAGCTAAGAAATAATATTCTTTGAATATTCCTGCTTGTTTGACAATCTCATTACAAAACAAAGGGGAAATAAGTCATCAATGTTAACTAGAACAAAAAAGAAAAGTCTTATTTTCTTACGTTAAAAATTCTATCCTAGTCAAAAATACTTTTTTTTTCGATCTTTAGTTTTATAAAAATTTGGAAAATAACACTTACAAATATTAAAAATGCATTTAATTGATGATTGTATTTTGTATTTTGAAAAAGGGAAAGGAGAGTTTTGGGTTATAAAGAAAAAACAAAGAAAAAACAAAAAAATTGCTTTGTAATTCTCTTTGTTGATTTAAGAAACTAGACAAGTACCCGTGTATAGCAACGAGATTTTATAGTGACAGATAGTTTATTGATAAAAAAAAGTTTATAATAAAAGTTTGAAGATTTGGGAATTAAACATAATGTTTTGAAACCCGGTTCGACCCGGGTGGTTCAACCGGTTGAACCGTTTCGGTCGAAAAATGGGTCAAATTAAACCGGGTCAACCCGCTGGGTTTGAAGCGTCCCGGGTCAACCCAGTTTGTGTTTTAATTGGTTGTATTTAATTTGATAGATATGTTTTTTAACTGGTTGTATAATGTGAATAAATAATTGTACTTTTAAGTAATTGAGTGTTTTAATAAGAGTATTAATTACATTATTTTTCTCTCTCATATGACCAAGTGTTGAAAACTCAACTTTTCACTTTGACTGTTTTTTCTTTATAAGTAGTATAGAATAGATAAGGGATTTTTGTTTTGTGGATTTTTTTTATTTTATTTTTTGTTATTTATTATTATTATTATTATTATTATTATTATTATTGAAATAAAGCAATTTAAGGTGATTTTTATTTTCTTTGTTTTGTACAATACATTTTATGAAACCAATAGTGTTTTCTTATATCTACACGCTACCTTGGTGTCTTGGCATTAAGTGTTATTGTGTTTGGCGACTATGGTAGGTTAAAGGTGTATTAATGTATGTGGGTTCTTTCAATATATGATATATCCTTATTTAGTAAAGAAATATTATAGTAGTTGGGCGTATGATAATATTGTAAGTTTAGAACCCTCGGTTTGTTTGTGTCTATGTTTAGCATCTTCCTACTTTATCTATATCTTATTGCCTTAAAAACCATTTGGTGTCTTGGCAATGAAGTCCTAGATTTTCTAACAAACCTGCAATTATCTGGCGCTTGGTATCATTCACGATTTTGTATTTTATGATTTAAGCGATTGATCCAGAAAAGTTGCAATTTACATAGTTACAAGATTTAGAATTGTAACCTCTAAATAAGTTTTCGAGCCTTGCTGCTATGTGGGATTGTGGTCCTTAGGAACAAAGAAAAACCTTACAAATTTATAGAAAAGGATTAGATAAACCTTGTGTGAGAAACTTTATATGAGCAACAAAATTAACAAACGCGATTGCCGACTGTACAACCAAACATTGTATCGAAAAAGATATAACTATGACAAAAATCTATATCGATTGGAGGTTCTTGCCAGTTCTCATTAATCAAAAATCTATATGTGAGATGAAACTACAGATTTACAACTTAAAAAATGTGATAACAATATAATTAGCTTAAAGACCTTTAAGTAGTCGTAACTGACAATTTTAAGTACTAGAGGTGGTAAAATGGACGGGTCGAGCGGGCGGGCACTAATGGAGCTCGAATCCTAACGGGCAAAGTTGAAATATGGGTCAAACGGGCATGGGCTAAACGGGTGCGGGACAAAACGGGTGGTCTTAAAATTTTGATGACATTGAGCAAAGAAGAATATCATGTTCATTTATTAACCGTAACTAATAAGCTAAACTTTATTGCTAAATTTACATCACAAAAATAAGCTAAAAATTTAAAACAAGCAAAAAAGCTATATGTCTATACATATACACTTTACAAAGTTTAAAAACATTGATTAAATAAAAGAGAATAAAAAATAAAATAAGTACATAAACTATAACAGAGAAGGAAAAAAAGGAATAAAAAAATGAAACCATTTTGATGATTTTGTGGCACAAGCGAACTATCTGGAGTTTATGACCATTACTTTCATTATTAATAAAGCCTACTACTATTTTGCCCAGTTAGACCCATTAAGAATGTCTATGCTGCCTACAGAAACCCACAACTTTTAAAAATTGTTCATAGCAATCCAACTTTTTTGCATATGAACACATTTGGCTACATCTAGTTTTAACCGATGAATAACAAATGTTCAATCATATAATGCCTTTAACTATCTATCACCAATAGTGCAATGATTATAGACAAAAAACCCTGATAACAAGGTTATCATCACTTTGGCGTCAAACCGTGGCTCATCTATGTTATCATTAGGGTTTTGGATTCAACGTTGCTCATCAACAATGTAAAGTATATGTGTGTTTATCTGTGTTTTTTTAGTAGGACTAAAAATGATTCAACATTATCCTCGATGTTATATTAACGTGGTAACACTTTTTGTGTTCACGACTTTGAAATTACCTAAAACTGCAATTTAAGACCTATTAGTTAAAAAAGAGTTAATTTGAGTAAAGATGTATCAAACCGTGTTTTTGATGTAAAGGCCTCGTTAGGGTGAGTCAGCCAACCTATTTTAAATCCGACTCGCTTAACCAAAAACCCTTGTCAACCACACCCCGACAACGCGTTCATTGCCACCCGCCGCAATGAGCTCTTAGTCCAAAATAAAGGAGGTTCAAATACATAGTCCAAAACCAACAAAAGTAAGGTTCAAAGTTCAAACAACCTCCCACCACATTTTCATTCCAAACACCAATGACCATCATCACTCTCCGATACCCACCACCACTACCACACCCCTTCACCCAAACACTCCCAATCCCCATTTCCAAACACCCCTTAAAAACCCAACACCGACACATAAAAACAAGAACAAGAACGAAAGCAGCAGTAACAGAATGGAGAGAATATGAAGAAGCAGTCAAAGACAAAGATCTTGGTCGGGCACTTCGCTTCCTTAAAGAAACCCAACTTGTTAATGAGGAGATAAGGGTGTTGGAGCTGCAAAGAGATTGGGATGTGTTGGACACGTGTCTTAATGCTGATGATATGAGGCTTGTTGCTTCTGCTTATTCTTTTTTGAAGGATAAGGGGTTTTTGACTTCTTTCGGGAAATATCGTAGCATTGGTAATGTTTCGTTACGCGCTAATTTGCTAAATGTTCTTAAAAGCTCCTTGCAAAACATACCCTTGATATGCTACTTTTTTTGGCTGATTATGTATGCTCTTAAATTGTTTAGCATTCGGTGAATGTATATGTTCAGGGTTGTTTGCGGCTGCTTATTATAGCAGCAATGCTTAGTAGATGTATTGGATTGGTATGGGATCAGTAGCTAATCTTTTGGTGAATGAATATGTTTTAATAAGCACATTGGTAGGTACTCATTTTAAGCACATCGGTAAGCTGAGAATTTGCAATCAAAACTGCCCTGAATACCGCTTAGCTGATTTGAAGTTTGAACACCACAAAAATTACTCCGCACATCACCTGTACATTAGTATGACATAATTATGTAAAAGTAAAAAGTAAAGTAACTCCCAATACCGTCTTCCATGGGTTATGGGTCCCAATATTGTCTTCCACGGTGTATGGGGGAGGTTGAGATGTAGACAACCTTACCCCTACCTAAGGTAGAGAGGCTGCTTCCGGTTCTACCAAAGGTAGAAAAGGACCTCTGGCCTTGCAAGAGGTAAGGATCGAACCCTTAACCTCTGTGTCTTCGGAGGCAAGGGTGTTAACCACTTGATCCAAGCCTTGCTCATTTAGTATGACATAATTATGTGTGAAGTAATTTTAGTGGTGTAAAAGTCACTTCCATTGTTGACACAATGTAGTTCTCTCTATGAGAAAAGAACTAAGCATAAACACTTTTGTTCACCCTAACATTCAATTTGATAATCTTCTTTTAACGCAGTAAGTTGTTCAAATAAGCTTTCCAAACACCCGCTTAGACCACTAGTACTAACCCCCACTACAAAATGTTGGTGGGTTTCTCAACATCATATCCTTTGTATATGCGTGGAGGAGTATAAATGGATGATATATGAATAATGAAATGATGGCTCTAAATCTTGCCTAAAACAAGTAGTTATAGTCCTCTCCCGCCAAAAGTACTTCTAGGATTAGGACTGCCTGGGCCGTAAGGCTACACTACTTCCTCAACTCCTACATTCTGTAGAACAGGATGTCCAGGGTATGGAAAACAAACCTAGCGTAGACCAGTGCAGGGCTACACTACGTTTACTAAGCCTTATACTCCATTACCAAAAAAACTTGACAAAAGTATAATAACACTTAAAGAGCCTCAGATTTCAATCCTGCACACACATACGTGCATAGTATCAAGTGTTTATAATTAGCTTCTAATTCTCGTCAAAGATCCCCGAATCTATATTCAGTCAACCATCCATATATCTATCATTAAATTGAGAGAACCCATGAACAACCTCATGTCTCCTTACGAATCATTGTTTTACAATATGCAGTTCTGGAGGGAACAAGAGATGTTACTCCAACTGTTTTGAAGTCTTCAACTGGTTTAGACGGTACATATTCCCTTTCCTTTGAAACTCACATCCCCTGATCTTGCTATGATAGATATATTTGTTAATGGTTTTATAACAACAATATTGACACTGATTCATATTGGTACAGTTTCCAAACTTTCACCAAAAAAGTGGGGTCTTTCCAGAAACTCAAGTGTCGTTCTGGTTACATTTTTTGCTGGATTATCGTACCTGATGGACCATGGAATTGATCTCAGACCTCAGTTAGCAGTAGTGTTAGGTTTAGCAATGGTAGACTCCATATTTCTTGGTGGGTCCTGTTTAGCCCAAATATCAAGTTACTGGCCTCCATACAAACGCCGTATACTTGTCCATGAAGCAGGACATTTACTCGTTGGTGAGTCATTGTCACACATTTATGTCCAAATTGATCAGAAACTTGTCACTTTTCATATTCGGGAAATGTGTTTTTGTACGAACTAATTTCCCAACATGAAATTGCAGCTTATCTCATGGGATGCCCCATTCGTGGTGTAATTTTAGATCCTATTGTTGCAATGCAAATGGGGATTCAAGGGCAGGTAAAATCTATTTGGCCTGCAACTTGGCAGTTAGTACGTTAAAGTATAGTTTTAGCTCTAATGGTATACAATTTTCAATTGTGCAGGCAGGAACACAATTTTGGGATGAGAACCTTCAAAATGAGCTTGCTGAAGGCCGCCTCACCGGGGTTGCCTTTGACAGGTAGATATGCCTTTCCACTCATTTTTTTGGATGGAAAAGTCAGTAGTGTGTAGAGTTAGGTTCATGAGTTGTAACAATACATTAGATGACCAAAACGGACACCCTGTGAGAAATGTGAGACACAATTATGAGATTAGAGTAAACTTTTAACCAGTAGGTAAAAATTAGGGGTAGTAACTATATTCTATCTTCCGATAATCAGTCATGTTGCTGCTGAGATGAAACTGATTATCCAAAACTTATCTTTTAGCGCCTAAAACAATCAAAAGCAGAAATTTTTTATTCAAACACTCAAAAACTGATTACGGCGACTACAAGTTGCATAGGTTTAAAGGAAAATCCAAGACCCCATCAATCAGCAAATTTGTTCTGCTTCAACTTTATCCTATATATAGATTGCTTTCTGATTTCTGAACACCCAATCCCCTAATTCAGGAACCGAAATAAGACTCGACCTTTTTAAATATTACAGTTTCAATTACTTTTCTGAACACCCAAACCATATAACTCATTATCTCTAGAGTTTCAATTACTTTTCAGATACTGCATGGTTTTATTTGGTGGGATAGCAGCAGAAGCTCTTGTTTATGGTGAGGCGGAGGGTGGAGAAAATGACGAAAATCTATTTAGGAGCATTTGTCTACTTTTGGAACCGCCGTTTTCTGTTGCTCAGGTAAACTACTAATCACCAATTTTTACTTTTTAGTAAGTTTACAATCATAGCAGACAATGATAATAAACCATGGATTTGTAATTGTGTTGAAACAGATGTCAAATCAAGCACGGTGGTCGGTTATGCAGTCATATAATCTATTGAAATGGCATAAACATGCGCATCAAGCGGCTGTTAAAGCTTTAGAAAGTGGCGGTAGTCTGAGTGTGGTCATCAGAAGTATTGAGGAAGCAATGGCTACCAACAGATTATTTGTAAGTATATATGTACATTTTGTAGTAACTATAGGCTGAGTAGTGTGATCATAAGTATAGATAAAATTTGCCATTTGTTGATTGTAACGTTTGAAAGCTAGTTAGGTCAAAGCAAAATTTATCTACTGGTGTAATTCTCATAGAAGATTATATTATATATCCAGTGAAAAGTTATACAACGAATTTGTGTTTGTGAAACAAACAAGTATTTTATCTAGAGGTTGGAAAGTGGGCTGGTCGGCTTGATGAAACTGGTGGTGGTGGTGTTTATATTCATGTGATAAACTCCCATGACTTGTTCACAACCCGGTCATATACTGTCCAACATGTTAGATCGACATTTATCATCAAATAAGGAGTCCTTCCATGGTTGAGAGGGTTGAGTACAGTCTGCGTTGGCATTCACAAGCAATTACCCCACACACACAAAACCCCTCTAAAATGGCGCGTTTGACTTTATATTTAACTTAGCCATAGCTTAAATCATCTCCAGAAAAAAAAAATATACACAAACTGACCAATATTCAGTTAGACCACCCGTAAAGGTAAAAGGTAGCAATATTGACGTGTGAGGCTTGTGGGTGCCTCACTAGGTGGGTATTGATTTCTTATGCGCAAATTATGACCATATACTAGTGTCTCATCTTTCAGTTGAATCGAATAGTTGACCAAAAACATTTTTTGGATTGAAAGTTATATATTAAAACCCAACTGACTAAATTAGCTGATCATGTTTAGGTACTATTATTTATTAAAATTGTTTTCCACAAATGAAAATAAAGTGAAATGAGAAATATGAATATGTACTTATGATTCGATATGATGCGTTTGAGCCAGACAATGCAAGTGGACATTTCATTTTTGGAATTTTAAAGTCTTTTATTCAGAAAGCTCACTGTATAGGTTTCATTTACTCACTTTCAGTGTACCTGTTCTTGGTGAATCACTTAAATTTGAAGTTTGGAAATTAAACTTAGAAACAAAGATATACAACATTAAGAGCCTACAGTCCTACACCATGCCACTCGTTCGAAAAGTAGAAAACTTTGTTTACTGCGTTGTCCTTACTTCTGATGCATGTGAGAACACAAAGAAACTTTAATACTTCATTACCACCAACATGTTAATTACTGCCCATAAGACATAAGTGTTATTCCTTTCAACAAATGATTAATTAGAAAAACATGTGAAAAGCACGCGACTGGAATTCTTATCTACTGGTTCATTAATAACAGATTCAAATATTGTCTGCTACTGGTTCTTATCTAACAAATTTATTCTTGGTAGTTATGAGCACCATAGCCATGCTACAAGTTATGTCTTGAAACTTTTGCTACTGGTTCGTATCTAGGTAATACAAACGAAACAAAAGCAGATTGAGTAAGTAGTTTTTTCAATTTACACATCAAACATGCCACAAAAAATGATCCCTGTCTCGTGAACTTTATAGTTTTGGTAAAACATATAAATGGGTGTATGACCATCAAATAACAGAAACGTGATGAATTGTATCGAAGGTTCAACCCGTGACTGTTCTTGAAACTGAACCGGACTAACCAAACTCATTTCGACCCATTACCTTACCCAACCTGTCATTTTGACACCGATATTTCTATTCTCGTTGCCTCAGTCATCTTGTGTCCCTTAAAAGGCTTTGGATACATATTTTTGCATATTCTGTTCCAGATGTATCTTCACAGCCATTGATAATATTTTAAATGATTTGCACCAGAAACCATGAAACTTGAATTCTTCTATTATTATTACTGATTTACTGAATTTTTTGGTTGTTATATAGAGTACCATGAGGTCAACAACTAAAACTAATCTTAAATTATCTCGCAACCGCCGTTACAGAAAAGCAATAAAAGTACTATCATGCTGTAAATCAGTTCAACTAAATTAGATGGCAAAACGATGTAACCATGTGTTATTTACTTTGACAATGATATTGTTTGTCTACAAGGCTAGCAATACAACACAATGATATAAATGAATTATAACAGCATATCTGCCACTACAATATCAGCAGCTATGTATCTCAGAACATCCAGCTGCCTCCAACCATAACATTCCAACTGGTGAAATATGGAAGAAAAAAGAACAAAACACTGTGTTAATCATTTTGCACAATCTGGTGAAATTGGAAAACATGTAAAATACTTGCCTTTCAGAAATTAACTTCATTTGCCCATATAAACACTTCTTCTCTTGTTTCGCCTCTTCAAGATCATGTGCTCCTCTGCATCAGCAATTGCATTCAGCCAGTTTGTTGTTGTGGTTGATAACATGAGATAGCCTATCACCAATCCAATTATGGTTCCACATCCATGTCCCAACATCACCATTTTCCATGTAAATCTACTCTCCTCCTCGTCATCATCTTCAACTTGTGGGGAACTTTGATGTTCACGATTAGGCAATGGAAACCCATAGAGTACTGAATTCCCTACAACGGAAGTGCTAAATGTGCTGAACTGTGGGCCTCCTGGTAATGTCCTACAAGATGGTTTTGTGAGAGATTCAACACTTCAAGAGTGTTGATGTGCGCAAGACTTTGTGGGATCTCTCCAGAGAGTTGGTTTCAAGATAGGTCTAACGACTCAATCTATGTGAGATTCCCCAAAGCATGTGGAATTGGACCAATGAGGCTGTTGTGGGACAAGTTGAGCACTATTAGCGAATTCAGACCACCGATGACGTTTGGAATCTGTCCTTCAAATGTGTTATTGGACAGATCTAATTTGGCACTATTCAACTAAAATTTGTTGACAATCTTAATTCACTGCAACGAGTGAGTAATCACAAACATCTAATTTGCTGCTTTACTAATATGCAGAACTTGTCCCAACAGCGAGTGAGTAATCACAAACATCTAATTTGTTGCTTTATTAATATGCAGAACACACTGGGTGGTCAAATTAGATATACTAGAAGACACACTATTAATAATCATGCTTTCATTAACACAAATTCATTTCTACTGCAACTTCTTGTTAAGCTGATCCCATTGCCGCCATTGAAAAAAAAAATTTTATAGTATAAAAATTAGCAAATGTGTGTTGCCTTTCCATATGAACATCCTGCTCCGAAAATTTCACATTATTAGGCTTTGTTCTGATGAAACATTTGCGTCAACACATGACATGAAAAGTGTTATGCAGATCCGAAATGGCTGTATAATTAACAAAATAACAAAAAGTGAATGAATTACCATGTAAAATATATTATTATTAACAACACACTAATATTACATACAACATAATTCAGAACTGATATACAACTGCATAATTCAAAAGGTCCCATACCTCCTCAAACTCCTCTACCCGCCTCATAAATATTTTTATAATCTAACGTCATTTCCCTATATATACGTGTCTTCTCTTCTTCTTCTTCAAGACCAAACTCTCTGCTGCATCAGCAATTGCATTGAACCATTTGACTTTTCTCGTTGACAACATTAGATATCCCATCACCAAACCAAGTATGGTTCCACATCCATATCCCAACGTCACCACTTCCCACGTAAACCCACTTTCTTCATCACTTTCAAGTTGTGGTTCATGTGAATGCTCACTACACTTTGGCAGTGGAGTTCCACAGAGGTTTGGATTCCCACCAAAAGAGTTCCCTTCAAATGTTTTGAACTGAGGTCCTTCTGGTATACGACCCACAAGATCATTTTGCGAGAGATTTAACACTTCAAGGGTCTTGATGTCTGCAAGGCTTTGTGGGATCTCTCCTGAGAGTTTGTTCCAAGATAGGTCTAACGACTCAATCTCTATGAGATTCCCCAGAGCATGTGGAATTGGACCAATAAGGCTGTTGTGGGACAAGTTGAGCACTATTAGCGAATTTAGACCACCTATGACATTTGGAATCTGACCTTCAAATGAGTTATTGGACATATCAATAATTGTGTAGTCAACCGAAATTTGTTGAAAATCTAGATTTACCCCTTTCACCGCAACAACAAATGAGTAATACTTTCCAGCTTGACCCATTCTTATATACGATGGTGTTGTGCTGCTTTTAACAACATTCTTCATGGAATTGAAAGTTTGAAAATATTTTGCAGGGAGTTGACCTACAAACCTATTATGAGATAAGTCAAGAACTCGAAGACTCGAAAAGGGAGAATCAACAGTTGCAGAGCATTGAATGTGTCCCTGAAAGTTGTTTGATTTGAGGACTAGAGCCTGCAAATTTGGAAGATCTCCTAACCAACCAGGGAATGTACCATTCAAGTGGTTGTTTCCAAGATCAAGCACTCTCAAGCCTGAGCATTTAGACAAGGAACTTGGCACCTCCCCTCTTAATTGATTTCCATTCAAACTAAGCCCTTCTAAACTTCCACAATCCCCGTATATGTTTGGAATTGTTCCTTGAAAGCTATTGTTCCCCATATCTATCATTTCAAGAGATGAGGTGATAATTCCAAAGCATTGTGGAATCAATCCACCAAAGCGATTATTGGACATATCCAAAAACCATAGACTGCTCATGTTGCAAATTGATGGAGGGAATGGCCCTTCAATCAAGTTGGACTGCAGGTAAAGTTCTACTAGTCCATACCATTGAAATTGTGGCAAGCATGTTATCAAGTTATGTGAGAGATTCAAACGATACAGCCCATGAGCACCTCCTATCTCCCCCGCCCAATGAGGAATTTGGCCATGGATTTCGTTGTTAGAGAGATCTAACTCTCCAAGTTGTTTCATGGCTCGAAATGAATTCGGAAACACCTTTAGCTCGCAAGAGGCCAATCTCAAGTATCTAAAACCAGGGTTGACATAATGATTGACATTGTTTGTGGTAACAGAGAAACCACTGTATGCGAGATCGAGATCTTCAAGGTTTGTGAGGCTTGATAACAATGTATCCAACTCCCATTCACCACTAAAATTATTAAATGAAAGCCCTAGAACATTGAGGTTGGTGAGGTTAAGAAATGTTTGTACATCACTATGCGATTGTTGCTACTGAGGTCTAACACTTTTAACGATGGAAGAGAAAATGACTCAAACGGTACATTTCCACTGAACATGTTATGACTTAGAGAGAGATATTGTAAAGAGGGGGAAGTAAAGAGCCAAGATGGCAATGTCCCCTTAAGACTGTTATCAGATAATCCCATATAAGTAAGGTGCGTTAGGTTAACTGAGATATACGAAGGGATATCTCCTGTGAAATCGTTAAATCCCAAATTGAGTTCTTCCAAAGAATGAAGATTGAAAATGTAATGAGGTAATTTTCCTTGCAATCCAGTGGAGTAGAGATTTAGTAATTTCAAAGAAGAAGAGATGTTAAGACTCGTAGGTAAAACCAAAGAGATATCAACTTCTCCAAGTGAAAGTTGTTCCAAATTAGTAAAATTTCGAAAAATATTGATGAAAACATCTGGTCTAAGCTTCAAATCATAATAATTATTCAAATGATAATAATTATTGAAAGAGAGATCAAGAGAGACCAATTTATGAAGGAGTGTGATCTCCGGTGGGACTTGACCAGAAAAGTAACAATCAGAGAGGTTGAGATGAGTGAGACTATTTGAAAACCTTCCTATTTCACGTGGAATTTGGGAAGGATAAAAATAATTGAAAGCAAGGTTGAGTGTTTTGAGGTGAGGAAGGTTGAAGAGGGAGCTATTAGGATGAATTGTACCATTTAGCATTCCGCAACTAACGTCAATGCCGATAACGTCACCAGTGGAGTCGTCGCAAGTAACTCCATTCCAATCACAACAATCTGTATTTGTTTTCCAGTTCATCATAATTGGATAAGAATCCTGACAGAATGAAAAGGATGTGTCGTTGATGGATGAAAGGTTATGTTTAAAAAGAAGCAAAGCTTCACTCTGTTTTGCAGAGCATTTGTGAATATTATTATTCAAAGAAGTGAAAGAAGAAGCAAACGTGGTGAAAGAAAAGAATAGGAAAAAGATACTAAACAATTTTGAACAAGCCATATTGTTTTATTTTTAATTGCTATAAAAACTCACAATTGCTACAAATATATATACTACGGTAATACTTATAAGAATATTCTTGTAATTTCTTTCACAATAATATGATCCAGAATATATTTGTGGTCTAGTTTTATTCATTAGCGTATCACTTGGGAAATTGGGTTGCTCGAGTCTAGTTATTGACTCTAAACTTTAATTCTTTGTCACATTATGCAAATATTTCCAACTTTTGAATGCAATAGAGAAGACTCGTTCAATGAAATATTGTAGTCCACAACAATATTAATATAGTTGCTTTCACGATAAGATAGATCGAAATATGTTTGTGGTCTAGTTTCATTGATAAACGTATCACTCGGGTTATACAAATGTATTGATCGATCTTTGTCAAATTATGCAAAATTTCAAACTTTGGATTATTGCGAAAGAAAAGAATCGTTCAATGAAAATTTTGTGGTCCACCATAATGGTTGTAAGCCAAAAATTTCTTAGAGAATCTTGTGTTCTCTATTAGATTTTTGGGTTCTCAACTCTTATACAACTCTTATAATTTGATAGTCCCACAATTTTCAATTCATTTTTTATTGTGCAAAATTTATAAACTTCAAATTGAAATAAAGAAAAATAGCATTATGTTATTGGAACTTTATTTTGGTTACTTTTTTTACTGGGATTTCAGTATTACGCTTAGAAATTATTAAAATTTACAAACAAATGCTTGCATAGTGGTTTTTTGAGGTTTACTAGTTTACTAATGGTGTAGGTCTTTATGTTGGTGTTCTTTCTACGCGTGCGTATGCTTTTCTGATGGTATTTGTGTGTCTGTGTACAGAGAAATCTAAGGGTCTTCTACTCTTCTTTACATATTTTACGTTTACATAGACTTTTGGAATGAACCAACTCACAATAGTGTTTGAAAATAGTACTTTTAGAAAAAGCTAAATGCTAACACTAAACGCTTTTTTCAAGTAGTGTTTGAAAATAGTGCATTTAGAAAAAGCAAAACGTTAAACGCTACTTCTCAAATGAGCTTTTTATATTCACCGCTAAACACTAAGCGCTCTTAAATGTTCTTAAAAGTTCCTTGCCAAACATACCCTTATAATGCTACTTTTTTTGCGGATTATGTATGTTGTTAAATTGTTTAGCATTTTGGTGAATGTTTATGTTCAAGGGTGTTTGTGTCTGCTATGCTTAGTAGATATATTGGATTGGTATGGGATTACTAACTAATCTTTTGGTGAGATGAATACGTTTTAATAAACACATTGGTAGATACTCATTTTAAGCATAACGGTAAGCTGAGAATTTGCCATTAAAACTGCCCTGAAAACCGCTTAGCTGATTTGAAGTTTGAACACCACCAAAATTTCTCCGCACATCACCTATACATTACTAAACATGATTATTTGTGAAGTAATTTTAGTGGTGTAAAAGTCTCTTCCATTATTGACACAATGTAGTTCTTGTTGACTCCTTAATGTCATTAGATGTCAAAACTACTAGTATTTAGTATGTACTTAGTTTAGTTAATGTAATATGTATTTAGTTTATGTAAATGGGTCGAATTAGGTTGCTGCAATGTATTGTGTTTGTGTTGGGGTGAACAAAAGTGTTTATGCTTAGTTCTTTTCTCATAGAAAGAACTTTTGCACAGGTTTCAAGCCAACCATGTTGTGTTTCAGAATGTGTTTATAATGAACCTTAATTGTGTTGTGAGGTGAGAATCAATGAAACAGTAAATAAGGGACAAAAGTATGCAAACTGAACTTTTATTGTACATATATAACATGAGGTTAAGAAATGTTTGTACATCACAATACATTAGATGACCAAAACGGACACCCTGTGAGGAAAGTGAGACACGATTAGGACAGTGGTAGTAACTTTATATTTTCTTCCAAAATATGAGATGTAGTTAACGTTATTTGTAATTATATATGTACATTTTGTAGTAACTATAGGCTGATTAGTGTGATCATAAGTATAGATAAAAGTCGCCATTTGTTGATTGTAACGTTTGAAAGCTAGTTAGGTCAAAGCAAAATTTATCTACCGGTGTAATTCTCATAGAAGATTATATTATATCCAATGATCAAAGTTATACAACGAATTTGTGTTTGTGAAACAAACAAGTATTTTATCTAGAGGTTGGAAAATGGGCTGGTCGACTTTGTCAAATTATGAAAAATTTTAAACTTCGGATTATTGCGAAAGAAAAGAATCGTTCAATGAAATTTTTGTGGCCCACTATAATGTTTGTCAGCAAAAAGTTTCATAGAGCTTGTGTTCTCTATTAGATTTTTGGGTTCTCAACCAAAAAAGCCAACTTTGTTATGAATATATTTATTATATTGATTGTACACATTAATTATCATATTCATGACCTTTATGATTAGTCTTGTAATACCCAATATGTACTTAAAACCATTCATGTTAAGGTCCCTATAAATAGAGACACCTAATGTAACACCAATAATAAGTTCTATCTTTCCCTCTCATACTCTTTTATGTTCCTTTGATTATTGTTCTTATTGTGCTATTAGGTCGTTGTTTCACAACACGTTATCAGCACGATCTATATGTGATTTGTGTTTAAGCCGCTAGAGCACGAAAGATTAAAAAATAGACCGAGATCGATACGGACCATGAAAATAGAAGATGATTCAAACCTTATTAAATCCTGATCGTTCAACCAACCATTACTAAGATAAGTATTCTCTATTTTTATTATTAATAATTAGAATTACACTATGAATGTGATAGATTAATTTACAAGATAACGTAAATAATTTAATAATATGATATATAGTTGTTACATAACATCATATATAATTTAACTGAATCAGCATCATAGTTGATCGCATATATGCATGATAGTTTAAAAAGAAGAGGAGTATATGTAATATGATGATGATGGCATGCTATAACTTTGCTAGTGACATCCTATCATATTTTGTGTGATATAATCTTTTATAGTTTTGATTGCTTATCAATTGATTGCTAAAGTTTTTATATGGATCAATCGTTGTTTAAGAATATTTGATAATGAAAATATGGCTAAATATGTTATCTTCATAATCATTGCGTATGTTGAACAACTTTAGTTAATTTAATTATATTTCGTTATTTCAATGATTTTATAAAAGAACAATACCACTTGTCTGATTTTATTGCAAATATAGTTTAGCATAATCTTTATTATTATATGAATATTACCATGCATGATTGATAATACTCAGCGTTTTTGTTGACAAAGGGAAACTAAATTGTTATAAGTATGCATTGCATAAGCAAGTTGGGTTGTTAATAACTTAATGTTGTTATTCACGTTGAGTGACATTTATATCTTGTCATCATTATTAATTCTAGTACTAATGGTAACTACGTTATAAGGAGTATATGTTTAAACTTGACAGTTGATACATACTAGTTAAGCAAATTATCTTATGTTACTCTTAGAGTTATTTAATCGAAATAAAGATATTTTAACAATAGATAATTTAGGCTTTTAGCCAAAGCATGCACATATATATGGATCCTTGCACTTGACTAAAAAAAAAGAAAAAGAAAAACAATGATTATCACTTCTTTAAAGTGCATATGTACGAAATATTAGCTTGTATGGAATAACATGTAAATCTTGTACGATAAGAGTAATTGAACATGATTATTGGTCGGATACTGTTATACGCAATATAATTATCATCTTGATATATATACAATAATATATAATTGTCAAACATGCAAACTATGAATAAAGAAACGGATAAACATAAACATATGCACGTCAATTGAATATATCCATTTATAACTGAATTTGACGCTTACGGAAAAAATATGTCTCATTGAACTTGATCATAAATTTTAGCATGTGTTATATGCTACATTTTCAAGAGTTTTCCTATGTGGCCTTAAGTCATTATAAATAATTTTTGCTTGTTCTTTGAATGTTAGTAGTCTCTGAACCGTGTTTTAAATATGAATCTGATAAAAATAAATGTATATTGGTTAATTTGGGATATATGAAGTCAAGTATTTGACACTATTGTTGTAGTGTAGCTCGTTAGAGCTCGTCGTATATAAATTCACTTGGAATATAAACTTTATGTTGTTGATGATTTTAACTTGGCCATGTAGTTACTTATTGGTTCATATGTTTATACACTAAATTGTTTATGGGAAAATTTGTGAAAATTGTTTATGAGAGTGAAATTAAATGATCTATTCCCATGATATCTTGGTTTTATATAGATTTTTAATTTGCATCTACTATATACGTTGATATATATGAGTTGTATATATTCATGTACTAATTTATTTGAGTTTATTCCGTGAATATCGTCGGAAGTAATTATGTTTTGAAGTTTGAACACTAAAAACTAATAATAGCATAAATCGTAGTAATATGATTTTATGACTTCAACAATATAGGTTGTCTTGCATTTAAATGGTAAACTAAAACATGATGACAAAGAATATAAGGCTATTTATGTGGTGATGTTTTACAATTTTTCTATGGCTAATTAGTTTATTACCGTGCTATATGAAATACCACCGTACGTCGATTTGTATATACTCCACCATATGAAGTAAATATAAAAATATTTTGTCATTCTAAAACTTAGATATAGACATGCTTGAAGTAAATGCAATTGAGTTTACTATGTCACTTATTTGTCGTGTAATTATAATTTTTACACTTTGATTAATTGATTGTTGACATTTATGTTAAACTTCATTCACATGGTTTATGCTTTATTATTTAATAATAAGGTAATGTGAAAGACATAAAAGAGCTAATCAGAGAATTGTGAGCTCTCCATATTATACAGAAGGTGCAATTGAAGCACATGTGGTCATAAAGTATAATTTTATGAGCTAAGATTATTATAGTATTGGCATGACCGGTTGGACCATCCCGGGTCATAGATGATGCGAAATGTATAGAAGAACCACAAGTTTCTTCAAAGATAGATTTGATTGTTCTCAATAGAATGGAAGTTAATTGTTCATATATTACCACCATATTAAGGTAAGGACTTTACCTTATAAGGTTTTGGAAAGAATATAAAGAGGGTGTATGTAGGCATGTACATATGCCATGTGGATCATTTTGAGTTTTAAAATCGATGCATCGTCAAAATGATCATCAAAGATGCAACTAAAGGTTAGCGTGATTAATGGCTCGACTTATAAAATGCGAGCACGACTTTCCAATTAAATTATTGAGAATGGTGGTGAATACAATAAAGTATTGGGAAATTATTGGAATAAGTGTTGAACTTAAAAGTAGCCCATGTTCATACACGAATTGCTTTTGTTGAAACGTTTATAAAACGGCTTCAGTTGATTGCAAAGCCAATAATATTGTGAGAACAAAATTTTTAGTTTATGGGGCATGTTATGACATATGAATTTGCATCTTGCCAACAATTTATAAAGAATCCTCCCCATTAGAATGGTTTTTGGTCACAAACCATATTTCCCATGTGATATTTTGTAATTGTGCGACATTTCTTATAGTAAATCCACCACAACGCACAACAATGGGATATTAAAATGGATAATTCATTTAGGGGGAGAGAATGAGCAGCAAGGGATATGGAATGAATTATGATTTAAATTTTGATCCTCACACTAATGAATATGAACTTAAAGTTCAAGGGACAAATAACATTCCAGATCTAGTAAATGCTAGACATGTTTAGTGACCTAAAGAAAGTGACTAGATCATATTACGCTGCTATTGCTCCAATTACAATGTGTGTCCCAGCAGTAAAACCAATGATTGGTAGTAAGTCTATGGTACGTCTGCAACGTGATAGACTAATCGATTCCAAATAAAAGGTCCTCGAATGAATAGATAAAATGGAGCAAGAAAACAAAGATGGCCGAATCGAATCGAGGTAATAAAGACCCCATAATAACCAAGAGACACTAGACATTAATATTATTGAAAAACCCCGGGTACATGAAAAACTATGAGATCTCAATAAAGATATATAGTGTCTAGTAAAGTGTGGAATCGAAAAGAAATGAATCGATGTCGATAGTACTATTATATATGATAATGATTATGAAGTAAATAATATAGCGCTAAAATAAAAGGTGAGGATATTAAATATCTGTAAGAGGTGCAGATGTATAAAAGAATGGTCAAATGAAGTAAAGACGCAAAAAATCTAATGAAAGATTAAAGTCTGTTTTGAAATGGTTACTGGGACTTGAAGTCCGTATATATATGAATGTGTAAGATTATTGGATATGCATTGATCTTTATGAGAAAGTGAAATTAAAGTATTAAAATGTTCATATATAAGGCACAACTAATGGCACGCAATACTTTCGTAAAGACATGTAAATGATCATAAGGAGATATGTTCTCATGTGGTGGATTCAATAATGAATATAATATTTATAAGTCTGGCAATATAATAAGTAATTGATATGCGTCTAAAATTTAATGAATAGAGATCATGTGATTTTGAGATTTCATTGTAGCATATAAAACGCATGGAGCATGCTAGTGATTTTTATGCTGGAGCATATAAGAAAAGTTCTCAAGAATAATATTTGATTGGATTGAACTAATCATGTTTTTTGGCATATGTATAATAATCACCTAAACGTATAGCATTGTGCCATGTTCGCATATTAAACTTTATTATGAGATCTTGATTTGCATATGGTTTAAGTTTCATATAGTTTGTAAAAGTGATTAAATGCATGGAAATTGAATTTGAAACAAAAGACAAAGTTTGTCTTTATTGCGAATTGAACATCTTAATGATGAAAATTTTGTGCATCATGAAAACTATAGAAAGAAGCTAACTATCTTTATATGGATAAACGACACTTATGTTAATGAGGTCACATGATGTTGAAAAGACTCCATTTGATGATGATCACAATATCGATTTAAATGCGCCATACTAGATTGTGTATATGTGAAGTACAAGGATGAACTTGAATGAGATGTATGATGTATCTTAATCCTTAAATTGGATATGTGAACAAAATGTAGAGAATATTTATTCATGTGATTCTATCAAAACACTTTAAGGTGCATTTCACTGATTCAATGAGCATAAGTGATGTGATCATCAGGGGGAGAGAAGGTACGCATTGCACTCTTTTTCCCTTAACCATGGTTTTGTCCCCATAGGGTTTTCCGGCAAGGTTTTTAATGAGGCAACATCCCCGAGCGTATAAATGAGTTATGTACTCTTTTTCTTTCACCAGAATTTTGTCCCACTGGGTTTTATCTAGTAAGGTTTTAACGAGGCATAATCCTCAAATGGAGTAAAACAAATATTTTGGTATCTTCAAGGTACAAAGGATATGGGTTTATATTTCACTAGCCCATCAAATACAAGTTTAGTTGGTTTTGCAGATGCATGATATACGTATGACCCTCACAATGGTTGATCTAAAACTGGATATGTATTTACAAGTAGAGGAACAACAATTTCATGGAGTTGAATAAAGCATAAAATCTCAGCAATGTCATCTAACCATGCAGAAATTATAGCGATCCATGAAGGAAGTCGAGAATGTGTTTGGTTAAGAAGTGTGACACAACACATATGTAGATCATGTGGTATTTATGTTGGAAATGAGGGACCAACAATTTTACACGAGGACAAAGCAACATGCATTGCTCAACTGAAAGAAGGGTTTATTAAAGGTGACAGAACCAAGCACATTTCACCGAAAGTTCTTTTTTACTCATGACCTACAAAAGAATAGCGCTATTATTGTTCAAAAGATTCGTTCAAGCTACAATCTAGTAGATTTATTTACTAAGGCACTCCCTACCTCAACATTTAAGAAATTGGTATATGACATCGGAATGCAGCGTTTCAGTGAGCTCAAGTGAAGTGATTATGAGAGGGAATAATACGCACTGCACTCTTTTTCCCTTAGCTATGGTTTTTCTCCCACTGGGTTTTTTCCTAGCAAG
Source organism: Artemisia argyi (assembly GCA_030686995.1). Classification (NCBI taxonomy): domain Eukaryota; kingdom Viridiplantae; phylum Streptophyta; class Magnoliopsida; order Asterales; family Asteraceae; genus Artemisia; species Artemisia argyi. The sequence goes on along the minus strand of CM060702.1, from coordinate 16,828,260 downwards.
GTTTTTAATGAGGCAGTATCTAAAGCGTATTTTGAATGATGTACAATCAAGGGGGAATGTTATGAATATATTTATTATATTGATTGTACACATTAATTATCATATTCATGACCTTTATGATTAGTCTTGTAACACCCAATATGTACTTAATACCATTCATGTTAAGGTCCCTATAAATAGAGGCACCTAATGTAATGTGAAGACACACCAATAATAAGTTCTATCTTTCCCTCTCACACTCTTTTATGTTCCTTTGATTATTGTTCTTATTGTGCTATTAGGTCGTTGTTTCACAACAAACTTACATTTATGATCTTAGTCACATTATACAACTCTTTTAATTTGATAGTCCCACAATTTTCAATTCATTTTTTATTGTGCAAAATTTATAAACTTCAAATTGATATAAAGAAAAATAACATTATGCTATTGAAACTTTATTCTGATAAGTTTTTTTTACTGGGAGTTCAATATTACGCTTAGAAATTATTAAAATTTACAAACAAATGCTTGCATAGTTATTTTTTTTTTATTTTTTTTTTTATTTTAGGTTTACTAGTTTACTAAGGTATTTATGTTAGTGTTTTTTCTACGCGTGCGTAGACTTTTCTGATGGTATTTGTTTATCGATGTACAGAGAAATCTAAGGGTCTTCTATACTCATTCTACGTTTACATAGACTTTTCGAATGAACCAACTCACAATCTAACATTTATTTATGAATGTAAATTCTTGGTTATAATGTTCCTTCTAAATAAGCCGTAGGTAAGTTATATAAGCACAAACAAACAAACACTAAAGGGGTATTTGTTTCGGCTTATATATGGCCTTATTAGCTTATATGAATTCGGCTTATATAACATAAGCCACAATTTTGTGGCTTATTTTGAAACTTATGAGCTTATATAACATTAACAATATTACATAAGCCCATAAATTTCAAATACTCCATCTGTTCCAAAATTATTGTCCCCCGAAAAAAAACACATAGTTTAAGAAAATCATAATTAATACAGCTTTCTCTCTCTTACTTTTTTGCCAAATGACAGATTTACCCTTAATCAATTAATTAACACTTCTTTAAAGTTTGTAATATTAATTTCAACTAAAGGTAATATGGTAAACTTGACCAAACTCCCCTATCTATTTTTAGTATTGGACAATTAACTTAGGATGTATCAAGAAGGAAAGATGGACAACTAAATTGGGACGGAGTGAGTAATACACAAAATTATATAAGCCCATAAGTTTTAAATAAGCCACAAAATTGTGGCTATCACTCTTATGTTATATAAGCCCGAACACCCCCCTTAAATGAAGTAAGAGCCCAGCCCAGCCCAGAATGAAAAACAAAAGAGACCTATTTTCTTTGGAATTTAGTTCTCTTTCTCCTTCCTACCTACGGCCGTTCCGTTAACTCTCCGTCAGCACTCAGCCTACCAGGTTTGTCTACCTGTAAACTAGTTATCACTAGTACTATTTAATTTATAGATACAATTTCTGACTTTACCTTCGGAACGTTTAATTTATAGAAATTCGCCTGCTGGTTTAGTACTATGACGGAACAAGAATCATTCGTTGACGAGAATTTTCCCTTGTTTTCTCGAAAACCAGCTAAAGCTTTTACCAAACCCGTCAACACAGCTGTTGCTAATGACCCTATTTCCGACCACACCCAGTTTGTCAAAGACACGTCCTCAAATGACGACACTTCTCATCTCACATTTGCCGACCTAAAGCTTTCCGACTGGGCCTTACAAACTTGCAAAGAACTAGGCATGAAAAAACCAACTCCCGTTCAACAGCATTGCATTCCCCGTATCCTATCAGGTGAAGATGTACTAGGGATAGCTCAGACGGGTAGTGGTAAAACAACTTATTGAAGTAGTAGTAAATAGTCATATAAGAAGTATGGATGAGCAATTTCCAACTGCTTAGGGTTGTTCTTTGTCGGGTTTAGATACTTAATATTTCGGATACGAATACTAGTTCAGAGTTCAAATGATGTAAGCAATTGCATATACTGTAATGTAGGCATCATTTCCCCGTATAATAAATTTATCATATTTACCCGAGTTACAAGTGCAACAATTTTAATTGCATGTTTGAAAAAAATATAAAATTTTGATGTTTAAAATACCCGGAAACAACAAAAAGGCTCAAACACCTTCACCACCACATTTTCTTTCCAAACACCAATGACCATCATCACTCTCCGATACCCACCACTACTCCCACACCCCTTCACCCAAACACTCCAAATCCCCATTTCCAAACACCCCTTAAAAACCCAACACCGACACATAAAAACAAGAAGAAGAACCAAAGCAGCAGTAACAGAATGGAGAGAATATGAACAAGCAGTCAAAGACAAAGATCTTGGTCGGGCACTTCGCTTCCTTAAAGAAACCCAACTTGTTGCTAAGGATGACGAGGAGGAGTTAAGGGTGTTGGAGCTGCAAAGAGATTGGGATGTGTTGGACACGTGTCTTAATGCTGATGATATGAGGCTTGTTGCTTCTGCTTATTCTTTTTTGAAGGATAAGGGGTTTTTGAGCTCATTCGGGAAATATCGTAGCATTGGTAATGTTTCGTTAAATGCGAATTTATTAATAACTTGTTAGGCCCTGTTTAATTAGTTAGGATTGTTACTTAGGATATTTTGGTGTAGTGAGTACTTTGGATAGGCACATTGGTAGGTACTCATTTTAAGCACGATATAAGCTGAAAATTTGCTGCTTTATAGAGATGCAATAAGTCCAAAATTGGTTATAGAAAGAAATGTGATTTGAAGTTTGAACACCGCCAAATTTACTCCCTACCTATACATTAGTATAATAATATTTGTTTTTTTCGGTAACCATGGTTTCCGACCTTTTGGCGGACGAATTCACGGGGATTAAACCCATCCCCACCCAGACTCAATCTAGGTAAAGCCCATCCCTCCTTTTTCAAGACGTTGGCGTGGCCACTTCAGAGTTGTTTGCACCTAACAGGATTTGAACTTGAGACTAAACACATTTTAGTGTGAGTCACAAGCCCTTTTACCGCTAGGCCACCTCTCAATGGTTAAGTATAATATAATTGTTTAGTCTACTTATGTGTACCCTGAAGTGGCCATGCCAATCTTCTGAAAAGGAAGGAGGGCTTTACCTGGTTTGATTATATGTGGCGGTGGATTCAAACCTTGTGAACGCAATAAGTAAGTTGTTCAAATAAGCATTCCAAACACCCGCTTAGACCACTAGTACTAACCCCCACTGCAAAATGGTAGTGGGTTTCTCAACATCCTTTGTATATGCGTGGAGGAGTATAAATGGACGATATATGAAATGATGGCTCAAAGTATTGCCTAAAACAAGTCGTTATAGTCCTCTCCTGCCAAAAGTACTTCTTGGCCTAGGGCAGCCTGGGCCGTAAGCCTACACTACTTCCTCAACACCTACATTCTGTAGAACAGGGTGTCCAGGGTATGGAAAACAAACCCAGCGTAGACCAGTGCAGAGCTACACTACGTCAGCTAAGCCTTATACTCCATTACCAAAAAAACTTGACAAAAGTATAATAACACTTAAAGAGCCTCAGATTTCAATCCTGCACACACATACGTGCATAGTATCAAGTGCTTATAATTAGCTTCTAATTCTCATCAAAGATCCCCGAATCTATATTCAGTCAACCATCCATATATCTATCACTAAATTGAGAGAACCCATGAACAACCTCATGTCTCATTACTAATCATTGTTTTACAATATGCAGTTCTGGAGGGAACAAGAGATGTTGCTCCAACTGTTTTGAAGTCTTCAACTGGTTTAGAAGGTACATATTCCCTTTCCTTTGAAACTCACATCCCCTGATCTTGCTATGATAGATATATTTGTTAATCGTTTTATAACAACAATGTTGACACTGATTCATATTCATTGTACAGTTTCCAAACTTTCACCAAAAAAGTGGGGTCTTTCCAGAAACTCAAGTGTCGTTCTGGTTACATTTTTTGCTGGATTATCGTACCTGGTGGACCATGGAATTGATCTCAGACCTCAGTTAGCAGTAGTGTTAGGTTTAGCTATGGTAGACTCCATATTTCTTGGTGGGTCCTGTTTAGCCCAAATATCAAGTTACTGGCCTCCATACAAACGCCGTATACTTGTCCATGAAGCAGGACATTTACTCGTTGGTGAGTCATTGTCACACATTTATGTCCAAATTGATCAGAAACTTGTCACTTTTCATATTCGGGAAATGTGTTTTTGTACGAACTAATTTCCCAATATGCAATTGCAGCTTATCTCATGGGATGCCCCATTCGTGGCGTAATTTTAGATCCTATTGTTGCCATGCAAATGGGGATTCAAGGGCAGGTAAAATCTATTTGGCCTGCAACTTGGCAGTTAGTACGTTAAAGTATAGTTTTAGCTCTAATTGGATACAATTTTCAATTGTGCAGGCAGGAACACAATTTTGGGATGAGAACCTTCAAAATGAGCTTGCTGAAGGCCGCCTCAGCGGGGTTGCTTTTGACAGGTGGATATGCCATTCCACCAATTTATTTTGGTCTGAAACAGTAGTGTGTTAGGTTCATGAGTTGTTACAATACATTAGATGACCAAAACGGACACCATGTGAGGAAAGTGAGACATGATTATGAGATTAGAGTACATGCCAAAACGGATCTTTTAGCTCCTAAAATCAGGGGTAGTAACTATATTTTTTCTTTCAATATTTGTTGCTGTTTAAATGAAACCGCTTATCCAAAACTGATCTTTTAGCTCCTAAACAATCGTAAGCAGAAATTGTTTATTCAAACACTCAAAAACTAATTTACTGCGAGTCTGCGACTACAAGTTGTATAGGTTTAAAGGAAAATCCAAACACCCCATCAACCCGCAAATTTGTTCTGCAATATATGAGTGTATTTTCTTTGGTGATTCTTCCATGACATTTTCAGTTTCTTCTATTTACGTGATTAATGCTTCAACTTTATCCTATATATAGAGTATTTTCTGATCAACCAATCCCCTAATTCAAGAACCTACATAAGACTCAACTTGTTAGATATAAGAGCTTATGATACCCTATAACTTATTATCTCTAACGAGTTTCAATTACTTTCAGATACTGCATGGTTTTATTTGGTGGGATAGCAGCAGAAGCTCTTGTTTATGGTGAGGCGGAGGGTGGAGAAAATGACGAAAATCTATTTAGGAGCATTTGTTTACTTTTGGAACCACCATTCTCTGTTGCTCAGGTAAATTATTAATCACCAATAATTAGTAAGTTTACGATCATAGCAGACAATGATAATAAACCATGGATTTGTTATTGTCTTGAAACAGATGTCAAATCAAGCACGGTGGTCGGTTCTGCAGTCATATAATCTATTGAAATGGCATAAACATGCGCATCAAGCAGCAGTTAAAGCTTTAGAAAGTGGCGGTAGTCTGAGTGTAGTCATCAGAAGTATTGAGGAAGCAATGGCTACCAACAGATGATGTTTATGAGATGTAGTTAACATTATTTGTAAGTATATATGTACATTTTGTAGTAACTATAGTTGATTAGTGTGGTCATAAGTATAGATAAAAGTCGCGATTTGTTGATTGTAACGTTTGAAAGCTAGTTAGGTCAAAGCAAATTTATCTACTGGTGTAATTCTCATAGAAGATTATATTATATCCAATGAAAAGTTATACAACGAATTTGTATTTGTGAAACAAACAAGTATTTTATCTAGAGGTTGGAAAATGGGCTGGTCGGCTTGATGAAACTGGTGGTGGTGGTGTTTATATTCATGTGATAAACTCCCATGACTTGTTCACAACCCGGTCATATACTGTCCAACATGTTAGATCGACATTTATCATCAAATAAGGAGTCCTTCCATGGTTGAGAGGGTTGAGTACAGTCTGCGTTGGCATTCACAAGCAATTACCCCACACACAAAACCCCTCTAAAATGGCGCGTTTGACTTTATATTTAACTTAGCCATACCTTAAATCATCTCCAGAAAAAAAAAATATACACAAACTGACCAATATTCAGTTAGACCACCCGTAAAGGTAAAAGGTAGCAATATTGACACGTGAGGCTTGTGGGTGCCTCACTAGGTGGGTATTGATTTCTTATGCGCAAATTATGACCATGTACTAATGTCTCATCTTTCAGTTGAATCGAATAGTTGACCAAAAACATTTTTTGGATTGAAAGTTATATATTAAAACCCAACTGACTAAATTACCTGATCATGTTTAGGTACTATTATTTATTAAAATTGTTTTCAACAAATGAAAATAAAGTGAAATGAGAAATATGAATATGTACTTATGATTCGATATGATGCGTTTGAGCCAGACAATGCAAGTGGACATTTCATTTTTGGATTTTTGAAGTCTCTTATTCAGAAAGCTCACTGTATAGGTTTCATTTACACACTTTCGGCACATATATTAGCATGTACCTGTTCTTGGTGAATCACTTAAATTTGAAGTTTGGAAATTAAACTTTGAAACAAAATATACAACATTAAGAGCCTACACCATGCCACTCCTTCGAAAAGTAGAAAACTTTGTTTACTGTGTTGTCCTTACTTCTGATGCATTTGAGAACACAAAGAAACTTTAATATGGAGTACTTCATTACACCAACGTGTTAATTACTGCCCATAAGACATAAGTGTTATTCTTTTCAACAAATGATTAATTAGAAAAACAAGTTATATCACAGCCTCATAAATGACAGATTCAAATATTGTCTGCTACTGGTTCTTATCTAGGTAATACAAACAAAACAAAAGCAGATTGAGGAATAATTAATGTTTTTTTAATTTACACATCAAACATGCCACAAACAATGATCCCTGTCTCGTGAACTTTATAGTTTTGGTAAAACATATAAATGGGTGTGTGACCATCAAATAACAGAAGGTTAACCCGTGACTATTCTTGAAACTGAACCGGACTAACCAAACTCATTTCGACCCATTACCTTACCCAACCTGCCATTTTGACACTGATATTTCTATTCTCGTTGCCTCAGTCATCTTGTGTCCCTTAAAAGGCTTTGGATACATATTTTTGCATATTCTGTTCCAGATGTATCTTCACAGCCATTGATAATGTTTTAAATGGTTTGCACCAGAAACCATGAAACTTGAATTCTTCTGTCATTATTACTGATTTACTAAATTTTGCGGTTGTTATATAGAGTACCATCAAGTCATCAACTAATACTAATCTTAAATTATCTCACAACTGCCGTTACAGAAAAACAGTAAAAGTACTATTGTGCTGTAAATGAATATAAATGAATTATAACAGCATGTGTTATTTACTTTGACAATGATATTGTTTGTCTACAAGGCTAGTAATACAACACAATGATATAAATGAATTATAACAGCATATCCGCCACTACAATATCATTTTGCACAATCTGGTGATATAACTTCATTTGCCCATATACACACTTCTTCTCTTGTTTCGCCTCTTCAAGATCATGTGCTCCCCAGCATCAGCAATTGCATTCAGCCAGTTTGTTCTTGTGGTTGATAACATGAGATAGCCTATCACCAATCCAATTATGGTTCCACATCCATGTCCCAACATCACCATTTTTCATGTAAATCCACTCTCCTCCTCGTCATCATCTTCAACTAGTGGGGAACTTTGATGTTCACGATTGGGCAATGGAAACCCATAGAGTACTGAATTCCCTCCAAAGGAAGTGCTACTGAACTGTGGGCCTCCTGGTATACGTCCTACAAGATGGTTTTGTGAGAGATTCAACACTTCAAGAGTGTTGATGCGTGCAAGACTTTGTGGGTCTAACGACTCAATCTCTGTGAGATTCCCCAAAGCATGTGGAATTGGACCAATGAGGCTGTTGTGGGACAAGTTGAGCACTATTAGCGAATTCAGACCATGACATTTGGAATATGTCCTTCAAATGTATTATTGGACAGATCAATACTTGTGTATTCAACTGAAATTTGTGGAAAATCTTGATTCACCCCTTTCACCGCAACAACGAGTGAGTAATCACAAACATCTAATTTGTTGCTTTACTAACGTGCAGAACACACTGGGTGGTCAAATTCATTTCTACTGCAACTTTTTGTTAAGCTTGCAACTTACAGTTCATACTAATGAGAAGCATATTGTTTTGCCAAAAGCAAAGCCGTATCAGTACGTACAAACACTAGTACTCAGATCCAGGATCCCATTAAATAAACTTTATAGTATAAAAATAAGCAAATGTGTGTTGCCTTTCCATATGAACATCATGCTACGAAAACGGCTGCTCCAAAAATTTCACATTATTAGGCTTTGTTCCGATGAAACATTTGCGTCAACACATGACATGAAAAGTGTTATGCAAATCCAAAATGGTTGTATAATTAACAAAGGGCAATAACAAAAAGTGATTGAATTACCATGAAGGTCAACAACATTAATACACAATCACCCAATGACCAAGTAAAATATATTAATATTAACAACACACTAATATTACATACAACAATAATTCAAAGATACAAAACACAAACATCATAATTAAGAACTGATATACAACTGCATAATTCAAAAGGTCCCAGACCCTTCAAACTCCTCTAGTGTCTTCTCTTCTTCTTCTTCGAGACCAAACTCTCTGCTGCATCAGCAATTGCATTGAACCATTTGACTTTTCTTGTTGACAACATTAGATATCCCATCACCAAACCAAGTATGGTTCCACATCCATATCCCAACATCACCACTTCCCACGTAAAACCACTTTCTTCATCACTTTCAAGTTGTGGTTCATGTGAATGCTCACTACACTTCTTTGGCAGCGGAGTCCCACACAGGTTTGGATTCCCACCAAAAGCGTTCCCTTCAAATGTACTGAACTGAGGTCCTTCTGGTATACGACCCATAAGATCATTTTGCGAGAGATTTAACACTTCAAGGGTCTTGATGTCTGCAAGGCTTTGTGGGATCTCTCCTGAGAGTTGGTTCCAAGATAGGTCTAACGACTCAATCTCTATGAGATTCCCCAGATCATGTGGAATTGGACCATTGAGGCTGTTGTGGGACAAGTTGAGCACTATTAGCGAATTTAGACCACCTATGACGTTTGGAATCTGACCTTCAAATAAGTTATTGGACATATCAATAATTGTGTAGTCAACCGAAATTTGTTGAAAATCTTGATTCACCCCTTTCACCGCAACAACAAATGAGTAATACTTTCCAGTTACACCCATTGTTATATACTCTGGTTTTGTGTTGCTTTTAACAACATTCTTCATGGAATAGAAATTTTGAAAATATTTTGCCGGTAGTTGACCTACAAACCTATTATGAGATAAGTCAAGAACTCGAAGACTTGAAAAGGGAGAATCAACAGTTGCAGAGCATTGAATGTGTCCCTGAAAGTTGTTTGATTTGAGGACTAGAGCCTGCAAATATGGAAGATCTCCTAACCAACCAGGGAATGTACCATTCAAGTGGTTGTTTCCAAGATCAAGCACACTCAAGGATTGGCATTTGGACAAGGAAGTTGGCACCTCTCCAGTTAATTGATTTCCATTCAAGCTAAGCCCTTCTAAACTTTCACAATCCCCGTATATGTTTGGAATTGTTCCTTGAAAGCTATTGTTCCCCATATCTATCATTTGAAGAGATGAGGAGATATTTCCAAAGCATTGTGGAATCAATCCACCAAAGCGATTATTGGACATATCCAAATTATATAGATGGCTCATGTTGCAAATTGATGGAGGGAATGGCCCTTCAATCAAGTTGGACTGCAGGTAAAGTTCTCCTAGTCCATACCATTGAAATTGTGGGAAGCATGTTATCAAGTTATGTGAGAGATTCAAACGATACAGCCCATGAGTACCTCCTATCTCCCCAGCCCAATGAGGAATTTGGCCATGGATTTTGTTGTTAGAGAGATCTAACTCTTCAAGTTGTTTCATGGCTCGAAATGAATTCGGAAACACCTTCAGCTTGCAAGAGGCCAATTCCAAGCGTCTAAAACCAGGGTTGACATAATGATTGGTATTTTTTGTGGTAACAGAGAAACCACTGTATGAGAGATCGAGATCTTCAAGGTTTGTGAGGCTTGATAACAATGTATCCAACTCCCATTCACCACTAAAATTATTAAATGAAAGCAGTAGAGCAATGAGGTTGGTGAGGTTACGAAATGTTTGCCCATCATAATGGCCAGCTAACTGATTGTTACGGAGGTCTAACTGTTTTAATGATGGAAGAGAAAATGACTCAAACGGTACATTTCCACTGAACATGTTATCATTTAGACTGAGGGATTCTAAAGAGGGGGAAGTAAACAGCCAAGATGGCAATGTCCCATTAAGACTGTTATCAGATAATCCCAGATAAGTAAGGTTTGTTAGGTTAACTGAAATTTCTGAAGGGAATCCGCCTGTGAAACTGTTGAAAGACAAGTCAAGTGTTTCCAAAGAATGAAGATTGAAAATGTAATGAGGTAATTTTCCTTTCATTCCAGTGGATTGAAGATTTAGTAATTTCAAAGAAGAAGAGATGTTAAGACTCGTAGGTAAAACCGAAGAGATATTAACACCTCCAAGTGAAAGTTCCTCCAAATTAGTAAAATTTCGAAAAATATTGATGAAAACATCTGGTCTAAGCTTCAAATCATAATATCTATTGAAAGAGAGATCAAGAGAGACCAATTTATGAAGGAGTGTGATCTCCGGTGGGACTTGGCCAGAAAAAAAACAATAAGAGAGGTTGAGATGAGTGAGACTATTTGAAAACCTTCCTATTTCACGTGGAATTTGGGGACCAGTAAAATCATTGTAAGCAAGATTGAGTGTTTGAAGGTGGGGAAGGTTGAAGAGGGAGCTGTTAGGATGAATTGTACCGTTTAGCCTTCCACAACTAACGTTGATGCCGATAACGTCACCAGTGGAGTCGTCGCAAGTAACACCATCCCAGTCACAGCAATCTGAATTTCTGTTCCAGTTCATCATTGGATGATAATCAGAACCAAGCCAATCTTGACATTCTTCATATGTGTACACGCTGGAGGAAAGGTTTTGTTTAAAGAGAAGCAAAGCTTCACTCTGTTTTGCAGAGCACTTGTGAATATTATTATTCAAAGAAGAAGCAAAAGTGGTGAAACAAAAGAAAATGAAAAAGATACCGAACAATTTTGAACAAGTCATATTGTTTTATTTCTAATTGCTATAAAAACTCACAATTGCTACAAATATATATACTAATACGTATAAGAATATTCTCCTAGTTGCTTTCACAATAATATATGATCCAGAATATATTTGTGGTCTAATTTCATTCATTAGCGTATCACTTGGGAAATTGGGTTGTTAAAGTCTATTTATTGACTCTAAACTTTAATTCTTTGTCACATTATGCAAAAATTTCCAACTTTTGAATGCAATAGAGAAGACTTGGTCAATGAAATATTGTAGTCCACAGCAATATTAATATAATTGCTTTCATGATAAGATAGATGGAAATATGTTTGTGGTCTAGTTTCATTGATAAACGTATCATTTGGGTTATACAAGTGTATTGACCGATCTTTGTCAAATTATGAAAAATTTTCAACTTTGGATTATTGCGAAAGAAAAGAATTGTTCAATGGAATTTTTGTGGTCCACCATAATGTTTGTTAGCCAAAATTTTTTTAGAGAATCTTGTGTTCTCTATTAGATTTTTGGGTTCTCAACCAAAAAAGCCAACTTACATTTAGTAATATACATAGCTTAAATTAGTTGCATATTAGCTTAATTCAACATTTGCATTCACTTAGGACAGATTAAAACTCAATTTAGTCAAAGTTTTCATAAAAACAAAAAGTCAAAAATCTAAAAATATTTTGCAATTCCATTTTTGTTTTGATTTATCATTTCTTTGTTTCTTAACCAATTTAGCTGAGCTTTTAAGATTTGAATATTTGGTAGCTTAAAATTTTATTTCACATTTTTTTTTTATTTTTAGGAATTTTTCTACTTAGCTTTTCAAGTACTTATTTGGACCTGTTTGAACAATAACTCCCTTGTACCAGTTAATTGTATCCAATTGCTCAAATTCAGTAGGACATATCTAGTCTATTATTTGATCTCATTGCTTGATATTTGGTGTTATCAGTAGCTTGTAGTGTAGATTTATAGTTTCTGATCTTGGATTCCTTATTTGAGCTTTTGTAGTAGCTTATTTCACCTTACTAGTTGCTCATTTGGCCTGCTTATGCTCAGTTGTATTAGTTTAAGCTTTGAATTGAATTAGCTTGATAACAGCTTGTGACTTGTCCATTTATGTTTGAATTGTTACTTTGAGGTTACTGGTAGCAATATGCATCTAAGTTTCTAAGTTTGTGAGCTTCTGAGTAAGCTTATAGAACTTTAGTGTTGACTGTTGTGGTTTAAATTGCATCAGTTGAGCTTGTTGTTAAATCTGAGCCTTCTAGCCTTATAATCTGTGTGCCTGAGCTTAGTTAGATTCCACTTAGAGTTAGAATTAGCTTGTGCCTTTAGGGAGAGCTTAATTGGCAGTTAGTTAGTAGCTTTTGGTTCTTAAATCTCATTTTAGCTTAGAGTTTATTAACTGTTTGTATTGATAAGCTTCTCTGAGCTTAGTAAACATTTCATTTCAAAAGCTTGCATAAAATTTTGTTATATTGAGTGGTTTTGTAAGAAGAAAAATTAAAAAAAAATAATAATAATTTCAAATAAAGTGCAAAACCTTACTCGAACCAAGGCCACTTAGCACACAGCACACATACTTCACCACTGCGCCCTTGGGACTTTTCTCAAGGGAGTAGTAAACTTAATTCGCTTTATACCCTTTTTCTTTTCCTTTTCCAAATTTGCTTATTAATCTGAGTTGCTTATTTTCTGCTTATTCGAACTGCTTTTTCAACTTTTATAATTTTCCTAGCTTTCTCATAGTATCAAGTAATTCTCATAGTATAGGTTTCATTTACACAGTTTCAGCAGATATCTTAACATGTACCTGTTCTTGGTGAATCACTTTAATTTGAAGTTTGGAAAATTAAACTTAGAAGCAAAGATATACAACATTAAGAGCCTACACCATGCCCATCGTTCGAAAAGTAGAAAACTTTGTTTACTGTGTTGTCCTTACTTCTGATGCATGTGAGTACACAAAGAAACTTTAATACTTCATTACCACCAACGTGTTAATTACTGCCCATAAGACATAAGTGTTATTCTTTTCAACAAATGATTAATTAGAGAAACAGGTTATATCACAGCCTCATTAATGACAGATTCAAATATATATTGTCTGCTACTGGTTCTTATCTAGGTAATACAAACGAAACAAAAGCAGATTGAGGAGTAAGTAGTTTTTTTAATTTACACATCAAACATGCCACAAACAATGATCCCTATCTCGTGAACTTTAGAGTTTTGGTAAAACATATAAATGGGTGTATGACCATCAAATAACAGAAACGTGATGAATTGTATTGAAGGTTCAACCCGTGACTGTTCTTGAAACTGAACCGGACTAATCAAACTCATTTCGACCCATTACCTTACCCAACCTGCCATTTTGACACCTATATTTCTATTCTCGTTGCCTCAGTCATCTTGTGTCCCTTAAAAGCTTTGAATACATATTTTTGCATATTCTGTTCGAGATGTATCTTCACAGCCAATGATAATGTTTTAAATGATTTGCACCAGAAACCATGAAACTTGAATTCTTATGTTATTATTACTGATTTACTAAATTTTTCGGTTGTTATATAGAGTACCATCAGGTCATCAAGTAAAACTAATCTTAAATTATCTCACAACTGAATTAGATGGCAAAACGATGTAACCATGTGTTATTTACTTTGACAATGATATTGTTTGTCTACAAGGCTAGCAATACAACACAATGATATAAATGAATTATAACAGCATATCCCCCACTACAATATCAGTAGCTATGTATCTCAGAACATCCAGCTGCCTCCAACCATACCATTCCAACTGCATCTAGAAATATGGAAGAAAAAAGAACAAAACACAGTGTTAATCATTTTGCACAATCTGGTGAAACTGGAAAACATGTAAAATACTTGCCTTTCTGAAAATAACTTCATTTGCCCATATACACACTGCTTCTCTTGTTTCGCCTCTTCAAGATCATGTGCTCCCCTGCATCAGCAATTGCATTCAGCCAGTTTGGTCTTGTGCTTGACAACATAAGATATCCCATCAAAAATCCAATTATGGTACCACATGCATATCCCAAAATTATCATTTTCCATGTAAATCCACTCTCCTCCTCATCTTCATCTGCTTCAAGCTGTACCTCATGTAAATACTCATTGCACTTTCTGAGCAATGGAAACCCACAAAGTTTTGGATTCCCACTATATGAGTTCTTTCAAATGTTCTTAATTGATTTCCTTGCGGAATGCTCCCCTCTAGATGGTTTTTTGAGAGATTTAAGAACTCAAGAAACGTCAGTTCAGCAAGGCTTTGAGGGATGTTTCCTGTGAGTTGGTTACAAGAAAGGTCTAATGATTCAATCTCTGATAGTTTACCAAGAGAGTCTGGGATTCAACCATTGAGACTATTGTGGGACAGGTTGAGCACTTTTAAAGAGCTCAAATTTCCGATTATTTCTGGTATTCCTCTTTCGAAATAATTGTTTGATAAATCAATAATAATTAGGCTAACAAAAAGTCTTGGAATATGTCGAGCAACCCCTTTCACCGCAACAACGAATGAGTAATACTTTCCTCCCATGGACAAATATTCTGGTTCTTTGCTGCTTTTAACAACATTCTTCATGGAGTTGAAAGTTTGAAAATACTTTGCATGGAGTTGACCTACAAACCTATTATGAGATAAGTCAAGAACTCGAAGACTTGAAAAGGGAGGATCAACAGTTGCAGAGCATTGAATGTGTCCCTGAAAGTTGTTTGATTTGAGGACAAGAGCATGCAAATATGAAAGATCTCCTAACCAACCAGGGAATGTACCATTCAAGTGGTTGTTTCCAAGATCAAGCACACTCAAGGATCGGCATTTGGACAAGGAAGTTGGCACCTCTCCAGTTAATTGATTTCCATTCAAACTAAGCCCTTCTAATCTTCCATAATCCTCGCATATCTTTGGAATTGTTCCTTGAAAGTTATTGTTCCCCATATCTATCATTTCAAGAGATGAGGAGATATTTCCAAAGCATTGTGGAATCAATCCACCAAAGCGATTATTGGACATATCCAAAAGCCGTAGACTGCTCATGTTGCAAACTGATGGAGGGAACGGCCCTTCAATCAAGTTGGACTGTAGGTGAAGTTCTTCTAGTCCATACCATTGAACTTGTGGCAAGCATGTTATCAAGTTATGTGAGAGATTCAAACGATACAGCCCATGAGTACCTCCTATCTCCCCAGCCCAATGAGGAATTTGGCCATGGATTTCATTGTTAGAGAGATCTAACTCTACAAGTTGTTTCATGACTCGAAATGAATTCAGAAACACCTTTAGCTTGCAAGAGGCCAAATTTAAGGAAGTAAACTAGGCAATACAACAAAAGTGACTTTTTAGGACCCTTTGTGTGGGACGTTATGATAATAGAGTCCTAAAAAACAGTTTAATAGGACATATGAGCGTTTGGGGTCCTTTTTAAATATTTGCTACTTAGGCGGTGTCCTAAAAAGTTATATAATAGGATGGTTGATTATTTGGGGTCTTATTATCATATAACTTAATAGGACACTTAAAATATGGATCCTAATAAATTACTTTATAAGACATTTAGTTGTTGGCATCCCATTATGTGATAGTGTAATACGACATTTGATCACTAGATGTCCTATTATAACATAACCTAATAAGACCCTTGACACTTGGGTCTTATAACTTTAACCTTTATGGGACGTTTATTCATTATGGTTTTATTATAATACACCATAATAGGACACTTGAGTTTTGAGTCATAAGACATCAGTTAGTTAAAACGCTTATTCACAAAAGTTTTATTATAACAAAATTTAATAGGACCTTTGACACGTGGGTATTATAACGTTAACCTTTATAGGACGCTTATGCACAATGGTTTTATTATCGTACACCATAATAGGACATTCACAAAAGTTTTATTATAACAAAACTTAATAACAGAACTTAATAGGGCCCTTAAGACGTGGTTATTATAATGTTAACCTTTATAGGACGCTTATGCATAATGGCTTTATTATCATACACCATAATAGGACTTTTTATTTTTGAGTCATAAAATATCAGTATTTTAGAACGTTTATTCGCAAAAGTTTTATTATAACAAAACTTAATAGGACCTTTAAAGGACGCATATTCATTATGGTTTTATTACAATACACCATAATAGGACACTTGATACATAAGTCATAAAACATTGATTATTTAGAACGCTTATTCGCAAACGTATTATTAAAACATAACTTAATATGACACTTGACACTTGGGTCCCATAGATTGATACACCATTATAGGACACTTGATATATGAGTTATAAAACATCAATTTTATGGAACGCTTATTCGCAAACGTTTTTGATTATAACAAAAGTTAATAGGACCCTTGACTATAACGTTAACCTTTATAGAACGCTTATTTATAATGGTTTTTTTATGATACATCATAATATGACACTTCTTTTTAGAGTCGTAAAACATCCGCTTTTTATAATGCTTATTCAATTTAAGTTTTATTAAAACATAACTTGATATGACACTTGACACTTGGGTCTCATAAATTCATCCACCATAATAGGACACTTGAAATTTGAGTCATAAAGTATCAGTTTTATAGAACGCTTACTTGCAAAAGTTTTAGTTTAACAAAACTTAATAGGACCCTTGACACCTGTGTCTTTTAACATTAACCTTTATAGTACGCTTATTTGTTATGGTTTTATTATCATACGCTATAATAGAACACTTCTTATTTGAGTCATAAAACATCAGTTTTTTAGAACGCTTATTTACAAAAGTTTTATTTAAACATTAGTTAATATGACACTTGATACTTGGGTCTCAAAACTTGATACACCATAATAGGAAAAGCACTAATGGATAAGAATTTTTCAAAACTACAACTATTGATAGAAACTAGAAATAAGCATACAAATTTAAAATTCATATGAGTCAAAGATGATGTAACACCCCAAATTTTAAAATATTTGCAGCGGAATAAAGATTGGGTGTTACTTCATAGCTCACAGTTTTTTAGTAGAAAATGATTATCAATTTAGTCGTTTTAAAATATTTATCATTCGAATATCAGAGTTCACAAAATGAGGTCCCAGTGGTTTAAAAGTTTGTTAAATAAGTTTTCGAATGATAGTAAAATTTATAGCCTTCGTAAGAATCTGTGCTCCTCCGTACCATCCTTGCTTATTATGGACCTGAGATAAACGCATGCTAAAAGTGTCAACACAAAGGTTGGTGAGTTCATAGAGTTTTATGGAAAACCATTTATTTTGATAGATTTCAGGAATATTTGGTAATGATAAATACAAACAGTAATGGAACAAGTATTGAGTAATGTTGATTATAATCACAAATAAATCATATAGATATTCAATCAAATTCAAATAAGGAATCAATAATTCTAACATGAGCTGGAAACTCATGATGCTAATTTAATGAAATATACAATTCAAGTATGGTCAAATTCCTATACAACTGTATCTAAATATATGTTGAAAACATACATTTCCTTATGGATATTGCACCAAGCCTCATGACACGCAAAACGTTAACAAGAGAGGTGATTTATCAAATCAATGATAAATTTTGCCCTCTTATAATAGGTGATTTGCCAATTCCTATTTTTGTTCAAATATAGTGTATCACGACTAATACGACTAACCATATGCATATGGCATTCCGTCAAGTATTAGTGGGATAGGAGGTCAATCCTTAACAGGTTTCGAAGCTGTTCACTATATTCGCGCTCACATAACAGTGATTAATGGCTCATGATTAAGGGACTTTATGGCGATGAAGGTAACTTAGGCAATATCAAGGTAATAATGGAATCATTCAGGATAGTATAGTATAGTCATGTATCATGCCACAGTAATCAACTAGTTCTAATGCCCGCGCACGCGCGGGTCTTTTGTTAATTTTTTGAAATAATAATTTTTTTTTTTGAAATAATTATTTAAAAATTTTAATCCTATTGTTAATTGCATCTTATCTATATTTTTTGTATTTATCTTCTACTTGTGTTGTGGATAAATATAAAATAAATAATCTTTTTTTAAAATATCTTATCTATATTTTTTGTATTTATCTTCTACTTATGTTATAGATAAATATAAAATATTACCTAATAAGAAAATAATCTTTTTTTTTAAATAAAATTATTACTAAATCAGGTATGAATTGATTTTTTGAAATGCAAAATTCCCAATAGGGGTTTTGTTTTATTATATAAAAGATTTGGAAACATTATCATCTGAGTATCAGTAATTCAGTTAAGTATTTCGCCAGTAACATACATATATCACATGCCACAATAATCAAATTGGAAACATTATAATATGAGTATCAGTATTTCAGTTAAGTAATTCGCCAGTAACATACATATATCACATGCCACAATAATCAAATTGGAAACATTATAATATGAGTATCAGTATTTCAGTTATGTAATTCGCCAGTAACATACATATATCACATGCCACAATAATCAAATTGGAAACATTATAATATGAGTATCAGTATTTCAGTTAAGTAATTCGCCAGTAACTTATATATATCACATGCCACAATAATCATAAACTTCATCAGGTAATTATTAATAAGGAAATTGATTTGAATCATGTAATTTATTCATATACTTATAAAATTATCAAAGTATATGTAAGCATGTACCTCCCCCAACGAGTTAAAAAACAAGTATTGGAAATGGGGCTATGACTCACCTCGATTGATATTGGAAATGCTGAAAATTAAAGTCGGATGAGATTATGAGAATGATTATGGGAACGTCTTTGATACGGAACCTGATAAATAAATTTATCTGAGAATCTAACCAAATACTATTTGGTAAACGAATAACGATAAATCGTTAAGATGAAAAGATGATATGCGAATGGATTTATTATGTTTATAATAATATGATGAGATGTGCTATTATTTCTAGAGTTTCTCCTTTTTAACCATGATGAAAATAATACGTAATGATAATTAGTTAAAAAGTCGTTATATATATTATTAACGTAAAAAAATAAATAATATATAAATAAAATGTAATAAAAATGCATGTGACGTGATGGGTGACGTAAAATAGAAAATAAAATAAGAATGTCAAATATAATATGTTGTTCCTTGTCCTTTTCCAGTTTTTACACTTTTTATACTAACGGCGTTAGCGTTACACCGTTAGTCCTTTTTATATATAATTTATAATTACAGTCCACTACATGTCCGATATTACAATCTAAGCTTGGAAATTAATAATATGTCATTTTATAACCTATAGTTTCTGTTTTTACTGTTCCAGTCCTTAGTTTTAACAGTTTGGCAGTTTTAGTCCTTCTAGGCGTTGTCGCGTTACATTTTTAGTCCAAACGTTCAAAAATTATGGGAAAAATTATATTAATTTTTCTGGAGCTTATTGAAGCTTATTTGTGGAAAACTAGAAGGGGGGGGGGTTGAATAGTTTTACGTCCTTTTAAATTTATAAGCACAAGTTTGTTTTAAAAAACTTCGATTCTGGTTTATGTGAATTCAATACTTGCACTATATGAACAATTGTATAATAACTAACTAACAAAACAAATATAGTAAAGGTAAATAAATAAGTAATGAGAAGAGTTAGAAAGATCAAACCACAACACAAGGATTTATAGTGGTTCGGCTACAAGGACACCTTCCTTGTTCCTACTCCACTCCCCGAGTCACCTACTCGAGAGTTTTCTTCACTATGTCAACAAACTCCCTTATGGCGGAGAAAACCGTACACACCAATATACACACCAATTTACACACCAATCTACACACCAATCTACACACCAATCTTCACACCAATCTACACACCAATCTTCTTCGCACCTAGCTTTTATACACCAATCTTCTACACACCTTCTTCTACACACCAATCTTCACAACTATCCTACTTCACTACTAATCAACTTCTACTATCTACACAACTTCTATATCTTCTAAACAAATAATAACAAGTACAACACAATATTCACAAATGAATATATATACACTATACACAACAACTCTTCAACACTTCTTGAACTTGGTTGTAGAGAGTTCTTCTTTTGCACTTAGAATGAGAATGGATGATGAGGGATTGAATCACTTGAAACAAGGATTAATATACAAATGATCAAAGGGTTTTTGATGAGTTTTAGATGATTGTAGATCTGAAAATTTCGTGCAAAAGGTAAGGTAAAATTCCAGAATTAAGGTGGTATTTATAGGGGAAGAAATCTGACAGTTTCTGACAGGGGAGCCTGGCCGGTCCCCTTAAAGCATGGTCGGCCCCCTTAAAATTAAGGGGACCGCCCCTTATAATTAAGGGGGCCGCCCAACTGTAACGGCCAGAAAACTTGTCTTTTAGTGGGGAAAGTTTATTTGGTGAAAAACTAACTGATTTTGGTTAAATATTTGAAATCATATATTTAGTATGATTAAAACATTTTTCCTTATTACCAAAAGTGTTTTTCAAAAATATATAATAAGATTGTATAATTAAATAAACTTTGTATTAGTTAATTAAATACCCCTTTGATCATGAGATGTATTAAGCACTTGTTTATCCATACCTTAAGTGATTAAGTTGGATATAATGATATAAACTAGCTTAATACTTGTTTACGTAGTAATCAAACGATTGACGAGTTTACATTTTGTGATCGTCAAAATATAGAGATATCAAAAAATATAAATAACGTTTTCATACATTATTTATGTCAACAATCTCCCCCTTTTTGATGATTACAAAATTTAAACTCATTAGTCGAAAATTAGTCTATATACAAGTATTAGAGTGAGTTTATATCACTTCTCCCCCTTTTTGTGAGCATCAAAAAGGTTATCCCGTGTTAATGGAAGCTCCCCCTTGATGTAAGCTCCCCCTCGTTTTGAGGCCAAAAGGAATCGAGAAATGGATATCTTGCAAAAATATTTAGTAGCAAGCAACATATATATGTATATAGCATGCAAAAATATAGACTAAACATAACCATATCATTAATCAAGTGAAAATGATACATCAAGCATTACATCAACAAATGAAACAAGTAATGCTACAAACAAAGGCCCTAAAGGCTTACAATCATCACATAACAAATAAACCAAAGCTTAAACATAAAAGTCCTCTCTAGAGCTTGCCATCCAAAATGGTTTAAGGTACTTTTATTTGTGAGTCACCAAGCATGTTTAATTGGGAGGAATGGATGGTGAACATGGAGATGGTGATGGAGGAGGAGTGTTTGTTGATGGTGGTGGAGGGGTTGTGTTGATTGTTGGTGGATGCAACAAGTTCTCAATATGAGAAAACATGTATTGCATTTCATCTCTTAGTCCGAACACAATTGTTCGGTTGTGGATGCAACAAAGGCAAGTGTCACCATGAGCTTCAAGTAAGCTCCATGGGCCGGGGTTATAGGTTGGTGGATTGATAGGGGATGATGAGAAATGTGCATCAAGAGGTGGTAATGGTGATAATGAGAGGGTTAATGCAAGGGTGGAGTGTTCATTGGTGGGTTGTGATGGTTGAACCATTGGTGGAGAAGATAAGTGGGTGTTTATGTAGTCATTAAAGGATGAAGTGGATGGAATGGAGGAAGTAGAATGTCCATTTGTTGAGGGTGTTTTGGAGGGTGCATTTGGTGCACTAGGAGATGAACATTGTGGTTGTGGTGATGGGGTGGTGTTGTCTTCATTTGTAAGATCAATGAAGAGTTGTTTGGGTGGTATAATGACAAGTTTTTGTTTCTTGGCATTGTTTGAATGGGTGGTTCTTGGTGATGACATGATGATGGTTTATGAGTGATGAGGATGATGAATTATGAATTAAACATGCATGGGGATTATATAGTGGGAAAACATGTTTAGAAGTGGAATTATTTTGAAATTGTAATGTTATATTCCAAAATCAGTTTGGTTTTTAAGAGTAATGATAGCTGGGAATAGCAAAAGGGATCACATGATGCAAAAGAAAACAGTGTAAAAACTGTTTCAGATGGCCGGTCCCCTTAAATGGTGGCCGGTCCCCTTAATTTTAAGGGGGCCGCCCATCTGACGACCCAGAAACCAAAAATTTTCAAAAATTTTCTGGAAAGATGTTATGTTCTGGTTTGAATGTGCAGCAAGCTCAATTTGGACATTTCACATTTGTTTTGGTTTATTAGAAAGCATACATGTCATATAGTTATATAACCATTAACTAATCATGCAAACATATATATAGATCAAGAGAAACATACATAAAAATATCAAAGACAATCAAGTTATCATCCTAAACACATATTCAAATAACAAGTATTTCCGAATAAACTTCGGACAAATAGCACACAAGACATAAAAATAAAACATTGTTAAACAAACATAATCCGACCATATCATTTCTTATTCTTCCCGAAGATACCCTTCAAAGTCTTCCCAATAGATTTGAAGCCACCTCTAACTTCTTCGTGCAAGCTCTTTTGTCTTCTAAGCATCTCGGTAGTTCGTTCATGAAGCACTTCTTCAGTTTGATCACTTGGAGATGGAGTAGAATAGTTGGGATAGTCAAGATCCTCTAAATTGTCAACGAACTCAGAAAACGAAGGGGTACTAGCATCATCGATGTTTTCCTCCTCATCGTCATCATCTTGCCTTGAGGATGATCCATGAAAGCTATGACGACGAGGTTTACCCTTGTCACTTCGAGTTCGTCGAGCTTGTTTTAGAGCGAGAGTACGTAGAGTGGGGTAGATGGACTCATAAATACTATTGTCAAGATCGGGGTAGTACTCGATAACATGACGATAGATACGAGTAAGGAACATTCCATATGGAAGGTTGGCTTTGGGAGTTTTTCTAGCACACTCAATCCGTTTGATAAAGAAGTAGGCCAAATTGTACGGCTTTTCGACAGCTATACTGTTGACATAAATAATGTATGAAAATGTTATTTATATTTTTCGATATCTCTATATTTTGACGATCACAAAATGTAAACTCGTCAATCGTTTGATTACTACGTAAACAAGTATTAAGCTAGTTTATATCACTATATCCAACTTAATCACTTAAGGTATGGATAAATAAGTGCTTAATACATCTCATGATCAAAGGGGTATTTAATTAACTAATACAAAGTTTATTTAATTATATAATCTTATTATATATTTTTGAAAAACACTTTTGGTAATAAGGAAAAATGTTTTAATCATACTAAATATATGATTTCAAATATTTAACCAAAATCAGTTAGTTTTTCACCAAATAAACTTTCCCCACTAAAAGACAGGTTTTCTGGCCGTTACAGTTGGGCGGCCCCCTTAATTATAAGGGGCGGTCCCCTTAATTTTAAGGGGGCCGGCCATGCTTTAAGGGGACCGGACAGGCTCCCCTGTCAGAAACTGTCAGATTTCTTCCCCTATAAATACCACCTTAATTCTGGAATTTTTCCTCACCTTTTGCACGAAATTTTCAGATCTACAATCATCTAAAACTCATCAAAAACCCTTTGATCATTTGTATATTAATCCTTGTTTCAAGTGATTCAATCCCTCATCATCCATTCTCATTCTAAGTGCAAAAGAAGAACTCTCTACAACCAAGTTCAAGAAGTGTTGAAGAGTTGTTGTGTATAGTGTATATATATATTCATTTGTGAATATTGTGTTGTGCTTGTTATTATTTGTTTAGAAGATATAGAAGTTGTGTAGATAGTAGAAGTTGATTAGTAGTGAAGTAGGATAGTTGTGAAGATTGGTGTGTAGAAGAAGGTGTGTAGAAGATTGGTGTGTATAAGCTAGGTGTGAAGAAGATTGGTGTGTAGATTGGTGTGAAGATTGGTGTGTAGATTGGTGTGTAGATTGGTGTGAAGATTGGTGTGTAGATTGGTGTGTAGATTGGTGTGTAAATTGGTGTGTATATTGGTGTGTACGGTTTTCTCCGCCATAAGGGAGTTTGTTGACATAGTGAAGAAAACTCTCGAGTAGGTGACTCGGGGAGTGGAGTAGGAACAAGGAAGGTGTCCTTGTAGCCGAACCACTATAAATCCTTGTGTTGTGGTTTGATCTTTCTAACTCTTCTCATTACTTATTTATTTACCTTTACTAATTAGTTTAGTTAGTTAGTTATTATACAATTGTTCATATAGTGCAAGTATTGAATTCACATAAACAAGAATCGAAGTTTTTAAAACAAACTTGTGCTTATAAATTTTAAAAGGACGTAAAACTATTCAACCCCCCCTTCTAGTTTTCCACAATTGGTATCAGGAGCCACGTCTAGCAAGATTTTTAAAATATATTGTATTTTAAAACTTGTAACGATCTATGGAATCTGAAAAATATTTAGAAGGGCAATCTATGCAAAGACCACCACTATTTGAAAGTGATGGATTTTTATATTGGAAAAATCGATTCAAAACTTATGTGAAATCAAAAGATCTAGATCTTTGGCATGTTATTACCAATGGTGATTTTTTACCTATTCAAAATAACCCCGAAACTAAGAAAGATGAAATCGTACCTTTTGAAAAACAAAATGATGATTTAAAAAGAAAACTTGCTAAAAATAATGAAGCAAAAATGGTTATTTATAATGCGCTACCACGTAAAGAGTACGAAAGGATCTTTATGTGTGAAACCGCAAAAGAAATTTGGAACTCTTTATTAATAACCTACCAAGGTAATAATCAAGTCAAAGATAACAAAATAGATCTACTTGTTCAACAATATGAGCAATTCACGATTCCGGAAGAGGAATCAATTGATAATGCTTTTGCTAGATTTAACACTATCATCACAAGTTTAAAAGCACTTGATGAGAATTTCTCTAGTAAGAATTTTGTTAGGAAATTTCTTAGAGCTCTTCACCCAAAATGGCGAGCTAAAGTGACGGCTATTGAAGAATCAAAGAATTTGTCAACACTACAACTTGATGAATTAATTGGAAACCTGAAAGTCTACGAAGCAATTATAAAGAAGGACTCTGAAATGGTTAAAGGAAAACGTGAGCAAAGCAAGTCAATCGCCTTGAAAGCTAGAAAGGAATCCAACAACGAAGATAGCTCATCTTCCGAAAGCGATGACGAAGAATATGCCATGGCCGTAAGAGACTTCAAGAAATTATTCAAAAGGCGAGGAAGATTTGTTAGACAACCACACGATGAAAGAAGAACATCTCAAAAGAATAATGATGACAAGTATAGCAAGAATGAGAGAAAGTGTTTCAAGTGTCGTGATCCGAATCACCTCATTGGAAAATGTCCAATGATGACAAGAGATCAAAATCAAAGAGCATTCGTTGGAGGTGCTTGGAGTGATAGTGATGAAGATGAGAATGAAACAACAAAGGATGAAAAGTGTCTCATGGCCAAATCATCAAGTGAGGTACGTTCCGAATCCGAATACTTTAGTGATGAAAATCTATCATTAGATGAAAAAGATTTAGATAGTGAATACAATAGATTATGTAAAATAGGACAACTAGTTATGGCTAAAAATAAATCACTAAAATACATAAACAACCAACTAGAAAATGAAGTGCTTGAACTAAAAATTAAAATACGTCAACTTGAAAAAGGAAAAGAAATTGTTGAAGAATGTAAAACATGTCAAGAGCTTAAAAGTGAAAACAACATACTTAAGGATGAAATTTGCAAACTTGATAAATTTGAAAATAGTAGTAACTCACTTAGTAAAATTATAAGTATTCAGAGAATATCAGGAGATAAAACCGGACTAGGATTTAACTCAATTGAATCTTCAACAAGTGGAGCTAAAAACGTTAAATTTGAAAATGAACCAAAACCTTCAATACTTAATCCCAAACATTTACTCATAAAAATTAAAATAATACCTATAGCTAGTAATGAAGAAATAAAACCATTTTATAAACCATCTTTAAAAACCGAAGTTGGATCATCTAAATCTAAAACAAGATCTAAAACTCCACCACCTAGGAAACCAAATAATTCATATCCTAGACCTAAAACACCTCAACCAAGAACAAACCATAATAGACGAAACTTTAACTATAATCAACAAATGTGGAACTTCAATCCGTGGGGAGTGTTTCCACCTTATATGCATCCAAGTCAAATACAAAACATGTTCGGACCAAATAACTTTGGACAAATGAAACAATGGGCACCAACGTAAATAATATTCGCCATCCAAACATGGAACTTTTCATTGTCACCTCTTGTCCGATTTACTTCTTGAAGACCTTGAAGATTAACGCATTAAAAGGTACACATTTCCTTTTAAGTTCCTTGTCTAGAAATGCATGCTTAGTTTAGTGTGTTATATTTATGTGATTTTACTTGACTTATTAACCTCTATTTTTTTAACTATATTATATCTAAATATACATATATATATATATATATATATATATATATATATATATATATATATATATATATATATATATATATATATATATATATATATATATATATATATATATATATATATATATATATATATTTATATACTTAGCTATATTTAGGATCTTATAACCTAGAAAATTCATTTGTTGATTTTCTAGAACTAGAGATTGTTCGTTTACGAACATTTCTTTTCCCCATTTGCCTTATTGAACTTTAATGTTCAATCAACACTCATGCTGATGAAGTGAGATGAGTCGAAAAACCTATGGATGAAACAAACTCCCAGCTTCGGTTGCATACGTCTCCCTCCTATGTTCTCGTCTTATAAGCCCATACTAATAAATATATATATATATATATATATATATATATATATATATATATATATATATATATATATATATATATATATATATATATATATACTTATGAACTTTCCACAACGTTCTCGTGTACTTGATAACTTGATAAATTTCATCCGAAATGATCAAGAAAATTTAGTTGGCAAATTGTCGATTAAAAGTGTCAAGTAATTCCTTTCGTGCGAATACCCTCCAACGTATTTTTGATTAAATATAAATCTAATACATACATATGAATAGATATTATTTTTTTTTCTCTTTACAAAAACCAAAATCGCAAAAATCGAATTTTGGAGGGCGGCCCCCTTAATGTTTAAGGGGACCGGCAGCCAAATGAAGGGCGGCCCCCTTAATGTTTAAGGGGACCGGCCATCTGATTGTTCAAATCCGTTTTTCTCCTTTTTCCTTTTTCCAAACACTCCACTTTTTCACATACCCCTTCCACTGCTTCTGCTGTGACGAAAACCAAAACCCAAAAACCTCTCAAATCACTTCCAAATCACATAATTCGGGTTAATTCGCAAAGGGCAAATTCATCTAACACAATCACCATTACTTATTGTAAGTTTTTCATAACACATTTCATCTAATTTCATCTTATTTGATCATACTCATGATTATGCATGTTTTATAAAATTCGTCAAATTTCATAATTTCTTTCGAATTAAGCCTTAAAACTCCATAACCAAATGCTTCCCTTAGGATTAGGATGATTTGTCAACACTAGAAACTAGTTATTATGAACTATCATGTCGAAAATTTTTTTAAAAATTTCATACACTCCTTTTCAAAATTTTAGTAAACACATTGTTGAATAATGATTTGAAAACGTGTTAAAACTAATCACATTGTACGTTTGTAACTTATAAAACTTGAAATTACATTTTTCGACTAAGAAAAATTATATTGGTTCACAATATAGGGGTGTTTGGATTATGTCCAAATAATATCGAAACATAGTCATTATAATTTTTTGTTATAATTATAAATCTTAAAATTGTTTATCGAACTCGTCAAGATATATAATTCATATGTATATTGACGCACTTGAGTTATAAGTCACTAGTTAAGGGAGCGTTTGGTTTATTACTAAAAATGACATTTTTAAGTAAAAATACAAACCATCTTTTTCAAAAACAAATCACATGCATAAGAAACTCGCAAGAAATAGCTAGTTTTACAATCTAATGTAAATCTAGTAAATTTCATGATATATTAAGATGTTTAAAGGGGCGTTTGGATTTGTCCATAACTACTAATTAAACATCGTAAAGTATATCTAGAACGAGTTAAAAACAATATTAAGGAACATGGTAATCTACTTCTTAGGATTAGTAACGAAGTATGTTTACGTTCCAACATAAGCCTTGACAATAAACATATATTTTTATCTTTCTTTATATTTATTTTGGTCTTTTTGAATTGTTGATGTGTTTAGGTGAAAATGCCCAAAGCAATTACCGAAGATCTTTCTCACACTAAAAACTACATTCCCAAAGTTTCTCAACTCCCTACCACATCTCCTTCCATTGGACTTATCTATCGTCAAATTGAAGATAGAAATATTCATGAGGGACGTGTAGTAGATCTTGCTTTTGCTCAATCCGACTACATAAATCGCGTGTTTACAAGCATCAACTTCAATTGTCTTTACGAAATAAATGAACCTATCATTCCTCGTTTCATAATGGATTTCTATAGCCAAGTCACCGTCCAAACCAATGATCTTGGTTTCATCACCATCTCTTTCATGATTCAAAATGAATTTATCACCCTCACTCTCGAACAATTTGGTCATATCCTCCAAATTCCATTTGGAGGTCAAGCCGTTTTCTCAAACGAGTGGGACCTCGAATCTCTTAATCGCTATCGACCAACCTTCGGCCCATATCTCGACGAAATTCCTCATCCCGAAGAAATTCGTCAAATCCTTGGTATAGATCGTGCCACCACAAGTCGAAAAATAAAATCCAAAAACGTTCAAATTTCTCCATACCAAATTCTCCTCAAAGAATTAAGCCCACACATGAAGCGTTGGGAAGAACTCATTCGTGAGAATGCGTTTGGTACTGGAGGTCACCGGGACCATCTCCCGGCTAGCCTTGCTCACATGTTGTATTGTATAGCTGTCGAAAAGCCGTACAATTTGGCCTACTTCTTTATCAAACGGATTGAGTGTGCTAGATAAACTCCCAAATCCAACCTTCCATATGGAATGTTCCTTACTCGTATCTATCGTCATGTTATCGAGTACTACCCCGATCTTGACAATAGTATTTATGAGTCCATCTACCCCACTCTACGTACTCTCGCTCTAAAACAAGCTCGACGAACTCGAAGTGACAAGGGTAAACCTCGTCGTCATAGCTTTCATGGATCATCCTCAAGGCAAGATGATGACGATGAGGAGGAAAACATCGATGATGTTAGTACCCCTTTGTTTTCTGAGTTCGTTGACAATTTAGAGGATCTTGACTATCCCAACTATTCTACTCCATCTCCAAGTGATCAAACTGAAGAAGTGCTTCATGAACGAACTACCGAGATGCTTAGAAGACAAAAGAGCTTGCACGAAGAAGTTAGAGGTGGCTTCAAATCTATTGGGAAGACTTTGAAGGGTATCTTCGGGAAGAAAAAGAAATGATATCGCCGGATTATGCTTGTTTAACAATGTTTTATTTTTATGTCTTGTGTGCTATTTGTCCGAAGTTTATTCAGAAATACTTGTTATTTGAATATGTGTTTAGGATGATAACTTGATTGTCTTTGATATTTTTATGCATGTTTCTTTTGATCTATATATATATGTTTGCATGATTAGTTAATGGTTATATAACTATATGACATGTATGCTTTCTAATAAACCAAAACAAATGTGAGATGTCCAAATTGAGCTTGCTGCATATTCAAACCAGAACATAACATCTTTCCAGAAAATTTTTGAAAATTTTGGTTTCTGGGTCGTCAGATGGGCGGCCCCCTTAAATCATAAAGGGCGGCCCCCTTAAAATTAAGGGGACCGGCCACCATTTAAGGGGACCGGCCATCTGAAACAGTTTTTACACTGTTTTCTTTTGCATCATGTGATCCCTTTTGCTAGTCCCAGCTATCATTACTCTTAAAAACCAAACTGATTTTGGAATATAACATTACAATTTCAAAATAATTCCACTTCTAAACATGTTTTCCCACTATATAATCCCCATGCATGTTTAATTCATAATTCATCATCCTCATCACTCATAACCATCATCATGTCATCACCAAGAACCACCCATTCAAACAATGCCAAGAAACAAAAACTTGTCATTATACCACCCAAACAACTCTTCATTGATCTTACAAATGAAGACAACACCACTCCATCTCCACCACCTCAATGTTCATCTCCTAGTGCACCAAATGCACCCTCAAAAACACCTTCAACAAATGGAAACTCCACTTCCTCCATACCATCCACTTCATCCATAAATGACTACATCAACACCCACTTATCTCCTCCAACAATTGATCAACCATCACAACCTACCAATGAGAACACATCTCTTGCACTCACTCTCTCATTATCACCATTAACACCCCTTGATGCACATTTCTCATCATCTCCTATCAACCCACCAACCTATAACCCCGTCCCATGGAGCTTACTTGAAGCTCATGGAGACACTTGCCTTTGTTGCATTCACAACCGAACAATTGTGTTCGGATTAAGAGATGAGATCCAATACATGTTTTCTCATATTGAAAACATGTTGCATCAACCACCAACAACAAACACAACACCTCCACCACCATCAACAACCACACCTCCACCATCACCATCTCCATGTTCACCATCCATTCCTCCCAATTAAACATGTATGGTGATTCACAAATAAAATTGTGTTAAACCCTTTTGGATGGCAAGCTCTGGAGAGGACTCTCATGTTTGAGACTTGGTTTATTATTTCTATGATGATTGTAAGCCTTTAAGGCTTTTGTTATGTTTGATGTAACTTTCTTTTATATCATTAATATTATGGTTATGTTTTTACTCTTGCATGCTATATCCATATATATATGTTGCTTGCCACTAAATATTTTTGCAAGATATCCATGTCCCAATTCCTTTTGGCCTCAAAATGAGGGGGAGTATACTTCAAGGGGGAGCTTCCATCAACTTGGGAAAACCTTTTTGATGCTAACAAAAAGGGGGAGAAGTGATATAAACTCACTCTAATACTTGTATATAGACTAATTTTCGACTAATGAGTTTAAATTTTGTAATCATCAAAAAGGGGGAGATTGTTGACATAAATAATGTATGAAAACGTTATTTATATTTTTCGATATCTCTATATTTTGACGATCACAAAATGTAAACTCGTCAATCGTTTGATTACTACGTAAACAAGTATTAAGCTAGTTTATATCACTATATCCAACTTAATCACTTAAGGTATGGATAAATAAGTGCTTAATACATCTCATGATCAAAGGGGTATTTAATTAACTAATACAAAGTTTATTTAATTATATAATCTTATTATATATTTTTGAAAAACACTTTTGGTAATAAGGAAAAAAGTTTTAATCATACTAAATATATGATTTCAAATATTTAACCAAAATCAGTTAGTTTTTCACCAAATAAACTTTCCCCACTAAAAGACAGGTTTTCTGGCCGTTACAGTTGGGCGGCCCCCTTAATTATAAGGGGCGGTCCCCTTAATTTTAAGGGGGCCGGCCATGCTTTAAGGGGACCGGCCAGGCTCCCCTGTCAGAAACTGTCAGATTTCTTCCCCTATAAATACCACCTTAATTCTGGAATTTTTCCTCACCTTTTGCACGAAATTTTCAGATCTACAATCATCTAAAACTCATCAAAAACCCTTTGATCATTTGTATATTAATCCTTGTTTCAAGTGATTCAATCCCTCATCATCCATTCTCATTCTAAGTGCAAAAGAAGAACTCTCTACAACCAAGTTCAAGAAGTGTTGAAGAGTTGTTGTGTATAGTGTATATATATATTCATTTGTGAATATTGTGTTGTGCTTGTTATTATTTGTTTAGAAGATATAGAAGTTGTGTAGATAGTAGAAGTTGATTAGTAGTGAAGTAGGATAGTTGTGAAGATTGGTGTGTAGAAGAAGGTGTGTAGAAGATTGGTGTGTATAAGCTAGGTGTGAAGAAGATTGGTGTGTAGATTGGTGTGAAGATTGGTGTGTAGATTGGTGTGTAGATTGGTGTGAAGATTGGTGTGTAGATTGGTGTGTAGATTGGTGTGTAGATTGGTGTGTAAATTGGTGTGTATATTGGTGTGTACGGTTTTCTCCGCCATAAGGGAGTTTGTTGATATAGTGAAGAAAACTCTCGAGTAGGTGACTCGGGGAGTGGAGTAGGAACAAGGAAGGTGTCCTTGTAGCCGAACCACTATAAATCCTTGTGTTGTGGTTTGATCTTTCTAACTCTTCTCATTACTTATTTATTTACCTTTACTAATTAGTTTAGTTAGTTAGTTATTATACAATTGTTCATATAGTGCAAGTATTGAATTCACATAAACAAGAATCGAAGTTTTTAAAACAAACTTGTGCTTATAAATTTTAAAAGGACGTAAAACTATTCAACCCCCCCTTCTAGTTTTCCACATATACAATACAACATGTGAGCAAGGCACGCCGGGAGATGGTCCCGGTGACCTCCGGTACCAAACGCATTCTCACGAATGAGTTCTTCCCAACGCTTCATGTGTGGGCTTAATTCTTTGAGGAGAAGTTGGTATGGAGAGATTTGAACGTTTTTGGATTTTATTTTTCGGCTTGTGGTGGCACGGTCCACACCAAGGATTTGACGAATTTCGTCGGGATGAGGAATTTCGTTGAAATAAGGACCGAAGGTTGGTCGATAGCGATTAAGAGATTCGAGGTCCCACTCGTTTGTGAAAACGGCTTGACCTCTAAAAGGAATTTGGAGGATATGACCAAATTGTTCGAGAGTGAGGGTGATAAATTCATTTTGAATCATGAAAGAGATGGTGATGAAACCAAGATCATTGGTTTGGACGGTGACTTGGCTATAGAAATCCATTATGAAACGAGGAATGATAGGTTCATTTATTTCATAAAGACAATTGAAGTTGATGCTTGTAAACACGCGATTTATGTAGTCGGATTGAGCAAAAGCAAGATCTACTACACGTCCCTCATGAATATTTCTATCTTCAATTTGACGATAGATAAGTCCAATGGAAGGAGATGTGGTAGGGAGTTGAGAAACTTTGGGAATGTAGTTTTTAGTGTGAGAAAGATCTTCGGTAATTGCTTTGGGCATTTTCACCTAAACACATCAACAATTCAAAAAGACCAAAATAAATATAAAGAAAGATAAAAGTACATGTTTATTGTTAAGGCTTATGTTGGAACGTAAACATACTTCGTCACTAATCCTAAGAAGTAGATTACCATGTTCCTTAATGTTGTTTTTAACTCGTTCTAGATATATTTTACGAAGTTTAATGGGTGGTTATGGACAAATCCAAACGCCCTTTGAACATCTATATATATCATGAAATTTGCTAGATTTACATTAGATTGTAAAACTAGCTATTTCTTGCGAGTTTCTTATGCATGTAATTTGTTTTTGAAAAAGATGGTTTGTATTTTTACTAAAAATGTCATTTTTAGTAATAAACCAAACGCTTCCTTAACTAGTGACTTATAACTCAAGTGCGTCAATATACATATGAATTATATATCTTGACGAGTTCGATAAACAATTTTAAGGTTTATAATTATAACAAAGTTTTATAAAAATTATAATGACTATGTTTTGATATTAATTGGACATAATCCAAACACTCCTATATTGTGAACCAACATAGTTTTTCTTAGTCAAAAAAAAAAAAATGTAATTTCAAGTTTTACAAGTTACACAAGTATAATGTAATTAGTTTTAATATGTTTTCAAGACATTATTCAACAATGTGTTTACTAAAATTTTGAAAAGGAGTGTATGAACTTTGTCCAAAAAAAAAAAAAATGACATTATAGTTTTATGATTATTAGTTTCTAGTGTTGATAAAACATTCTAATCCTATGGGAAGCATTTAGTTATGAGTATTTAAAGCTTAATTTGAAAGAAATTGTGAATTTAAAGAATTTTATAAAAACATGCATAATCATGAGTATGATCGAATATGGTGGAATTAGATGAAATGTGTGATGAAAAACTTACAATATGTAGTGATGATTGTGTTAGATGAATTTGCCCTTTGCGAATTAACCCGAATTATGTGATTTGGAAGGTTTTTGGGTTTTGAATTTCATCACAGCAGAAGCAGGGAAAGAGAGGGATGAAAAAGTGGAGTGTTTGGCAAAAGGAAGAAAGGGAAAAATGGGCTTGAGCTCTCAGAGGGCCGGTCTCCTTAAACATTAAGGGGGCCGCCCTTGTATTTGCTGCCGGTCCCCTTAAACATTAAGGGGGCCGCCCTTAAAATTTTAATTTTTCAAGTTTTGGTTTCTGGAACGAACAAGAAAATATTTATATATATATATATATATATATATATATATATATATATATATATATACTAGATTTATATTTAATCAAAAATACGTTGAAGAATATACGCACGAGAGGAATTACTTGACATTTTTTACTCGACATTTTGTCAATAAAATTTTCTTGATTGTTTCGGATGAAATTCATCAAGTTGTCAAGCAAACGAGAAAGTTGTGGAAGGTTTATAAGTATATATATATATATATATATATATATATATATATATATATATATATATATATATATATATATATATATATATATATATATATATATATATATATATATTTTATATAGTATGGGCTTATAAGACGAGAACATAGGAGGGAGACGTATGCAACGGAAGCCGGGAGTTTGTTTCATCCATAGATTTTTCGACTCATCTCACTTCATCAGCATGAGTGTTGATTGAACATTAAAGTTCAATAAGGCAAATGGGGAAAAGAAATGTTCGTAAACGAACAATCTCTAGTTCTAGAAAATCAACAAATGAATTTCCTAGGTTATAAGATCCTAAATATAGCTAAGTATATAAATATATATATATATATATATATATATATATATATATATATATATATATATATATATATATATATATATATATATATATATATATATATATGTATGTATATATGTATATTTAGATATAATATAGTTAAAAAAATAGAGATTAATAAGTCAAGTAAAATCACATAAATATAACACACTAAACTAAGGCATGCATTTCTAGACAAGGAACTTAAAAGGAAATGTGTACCTTTTGTCTTTAATGCGTTAATCTTCAAGGTCTTCAAGAAGTAAATCGGACAAGAGGTGACAATGAAAAGTTCCATGTTTGGATGGCGAATATTATTTACGTTGGTGCCCATTGTTTCATTTGTCCAAAGTTATTTGGTCCGAACATGTTTTGTATTTGACTTGGATGCATATAAGGTGGAAACACTCCCCACGGATTGAAGTTCCACATTTGTTGATTATAGTTAAAGTTTCGTCTATTATGGTTTGTTCTTGGTTGAGGTATTTTAGGTCTAGGATAAGAATTATTTGGTTTCCTAGGTGGTGGAGTTTTAGATCTTGTTTTAGATTTAGATGATCCAACTTCGGTTTTTAAAGATGGTTTATAAAATGGTTTTATTTCTTCATTACTAGCGATAGGTATTATTTTATTTTTTATGAGTAAATGTTTAGGATTAAGTATTGAAGGTTTTGGTTCATTTTCAAATTTAACGTTTTTAGCTCCACTTGTTGAAGATTCAGTTGAGTTAAATCCTAGTCCGGTTTTATCTCCTGATATTCTTTGAATACTTATAATTTTACTAAGTGAGTTACTACTATTTTCAAATTTATCAAGTTTGCAAATTTCATCCTTAAGTATGTTGTTTTCACTTTTAAGCTCTTGACATGTTTTACATTCTTCAACAATTTCTTTTCCTTTTTCAAGTTGATGTATTTTAATTTTTAGTTCAAGCACTTCATTTTCTAGTTGGTTGTTTATGTATTTTAGTGATTTATTTTTAGCCATAACTAGTTGTCCTATTTTACATAATCTATTGTATTCACTATCTAAATCTTTTTCATCTAATGATAGATTTTCATCACTAAAGTATTCGGATTCGGAACGTACCTCACTTGATGATTTGGCCATGAGACACTTTTCATCCTTTGTTGTTTCATTCTCATCTTCATCACTATCACTCCAAGCACCTCCAACGAATGCTCTTTGATTTTGATCTCTTGTCATCATTGGACATTTTCCAATGAGGTGATTCGGATCACCACACTTGAAACACTTTCTCTCATTCTTGCTATACTTGTCATCATTATTCTTTTGAGATGTTCTTCTTTCATCGTGTGGTTGTCTAACGAATCTTCCTCGCCTTTTGAAGAATTTCTTGAAGTCTCTTACGGCCATGGCATATTCTTCGTCATCGCTTTCGGAAGATGAGCTATCTTCGTTGTTGGATTCCTTTCTAGCTTTCAAGGCGATTGACTTGCTTTGCTCACGTTTTCCTTTAACCATTTCAGAGTCCTTCTTTATAATTGCTTCGTAGACTTTCAGATTTCCAATTAATTCATCAAGTTGTAGTGTTGACAAATTCTTTGATTCTTCAATAGCCGTCACTTTAGCTCGCCATTTTGGGTGAAGAGCTCTAAGAAATTTCCTAACAAAATTCTTACTAGAGAAATTCTCATCAAGTGCTTTTAAACTTGTGATGATAGTGTTAAATCTAGCAAAAGCATTATCAATTGATTCCTCTTCCGGAATCGTGAATTGCTCATATTGTTGAACAAGTAGATCTATTTTGTTATCTTTGACTTGATTATTACCTTGGTGAGTTATTAATAAAGAGTTCCAAATTTCTTTTGCGGTTTCACACATAAAGATCCTTTCGTACTCTTTACGTGGTAGCGCATTATAAATAACCATTTTTGCTTCATTATTTTTAGCAAGTTTTCTTTTTAAATCATCATTTTGTTTTTCAAAAGGTACGATTTCATCTTTCTTAGTTTCGGGGTTATTTTGAATAGGTAAAAAATCACCATTGGTAATAACATGCCAAAGATCTAGATCTTTTGATTTCACATAAGTTTCAAATCGATTTTTCCAATATAAAAATCCATCACTTTCAAATAGTGGTGGTCTTTGCATAGATTGCCCTTCTAAATATTTTTCAGATTCCATAGATCGTTACAAGTTTTAAAATACAATATATTTTAAAAATCTTGCTAGACGTGGCTCTGATACCAATTGTGGAAAACTAGAAGGGGGGGTTGAATAGTTTTACGTCCTTTTAAATTTATAAGCACAAGTTTGTTTTAAAAAACTTCGATTCTGGTTTATGTGAATTCAATACTTGCACTATATGAACAATTGTATAATAACTAACTAACAAAACAAATATAGTAAAGGTAAATAAATAAGTAATGAGAAGAGTTAGAAAGATCAAACCACAACACAAGGATTTATAGTGGTTCGGCTACAAGGACACCTTCCTTGTTCCTACTCCACTCCCCGAGTCACCTACTCGAGAGTTTTCTTCACTATGTCAACAAACTCCCTTATGGCGGAGAAAACCGTACACACCAATATACACACCAATCTACACACCAATCTACACACCAATCTTCACACCAATCTACACACCAATCTTCTTCACACCTAGCTTTTATACACCAATCTTCTACACACCTTCTTCTACACACCAATCTTCACAACTATCCTTCTTCACTACTAATCAACTTCTACTATCTACACAACTTCTATATCTTCTAAACAAATAATAACAAGCACAACACAATATTCACAAATGAATATATATACACTATACACAACAACTCTTCAACACTTCTTGAACTTGGTTGTAGAGAGTTCTTCTTTTGCACTTAGAATGAGAATGGATGATGAGGGATTGAATCACTTGAAACAAGGATTAATATACAAATGATCAAAGGGTTTTTGATGAGTTTTAGATGATTGTAGATCTGAAAATTTCGTGCAAAAGGTAAGGTAAAATTCCAGAATTAAGGTGGTATTTATAGGGGAAGAAATCTGACAGTTTCTGACAGGGGAGCCTGGCCGGTCCCCTTAAAGCATGGCCGGCCCCCTTAAAATTAAGGGGACCGCCCCTTATAATTAAGGGGGCCGTCCAACTGTAACGGCCAGAAAACTTGTCTTTTAGTGGGGAAAGTTTATTTGGTGAAAAACTAACCGATTTTGGTTAAATATTTGAAATCATATATTTAGTATGATTAAAACATTTTTCCTTATTACCAAAAGTGTTTTTCAAAAATATATAATAAGATTGTATAATTAAATAAACTTTGTATTAGTTAATTAAATACCCCTTTGATCATGAGATGTATTAAGCACTTGTTTATCCATACCTTAAGTGATTAAGTTGGATATAATGATATAAACTAGCTTAATACTTGTTTACGTAGTAATCAAACGATTGACGAGTTTACATTTTGTGATCGTCAAAATATAGAGATATCGAAAAATATAAATAACGTTTTCATACATTATTTATGTCAACATTATTAAAACTTGTTTCAACTGCTTATTTGCAAAATAGCTTATTTTTCAATAAATGGGCTTTAACGAGCTAAATTAAAGGCCCGTTGACGTTTAACGATCCGTGAGCGTTGAGACAAATTGGGCTTATCCCTAGACTCATTTTTAAAATTATAAAATCATATCAAAAGAGCTTTTTGGTCCAGCTTATACGGAGTGCTTATTTTCAGCTTATTGGGCTTTTCAGTCCATTAAGCTTTTTATAACTAGTTTTGAAAATGGATTTAATCACTTTACTTTGGCCAATTTAAAGGGTCTAAACGAGCTTGTCATTACAAAGTATAAACATGAAACTCTTAGTTTGTAGCAAGGAGAATTAGGTTGTGCAAAAATATACATATGTTGTTAAACGAATTTGAGTTTTACATGGCCATTTTAGTCACGATCTGGAACTATTTTCTGGGTAAAAAGACTTAGAAAAATTCTAAGTGTTGATGGTATATACGAGTTGGTCGATTTACTTTGGTCATTTTAGAAGGTCGAGATGTGATTATTTTTACAAGTTATCTATATGAAAGTTGTAGCTAGTCATGACGTCTTTGAGTTCATGTAAAAATATAGATGGGTCGTTAAATCCAATTTTCCTATATGTGGTTGTTTATATGGTGATTGGGACTCATTTTTAAGGTAAAAGACTTAGAGAAATTTTATGTTTTCTTATTTTGTACGTGAATATTTATGTTCAAACGGATTTCGTTTTTAAGTATAACAATAAAAGTAACGTGAAGTGGGTGATCTTCATGGTTCCTAGGCCTTCCACAAGGGAGGCTAACCACGACTTGTGTTCTATATATAAAGGTTTGTACGTAAAAATGAATAATAAAACTATACGTTCGAAAATTTATTTATATGCGATGCATGGATAATAAAATAACGTACAAGATGAAATCAAGATGATATGGAATAACTTACAACACCTCTAGGGTGGTAGAGAGTCGAGAGTGATGAAGGAAAACACATTGGGAAAACACAACTCGCCATAACCATTTATACGATATATATATATATATATATATATATATATATATATATATATATATATATATATATATATACACCATATATTTCGAATAAGCTTCCAACGGAGAACGTGGGTACTTCTGGTCTTCTTGGGGTTTCTAAATGATGAAAAGGGACTGAGAAACATGCAAGGGAGTTGTGTGGGAGAGGTGGTGATGGAGAAAGGAGTCATACGTATATATAAGTATACGTACGAGTTATATATTGAGTTTTAAGGCATTCACACATGTTTCTACTATTTCGAAGTCAGAGATTGTTGGGATATTATTGAGATTTTACTGTTAATATGACCTTAAGGATTATGAGATTGAAAGAAGGAAAATGAGAATTAAGTTCTATACATATATGTCGACTAGGGATTTTTCATACATACACGAATTGATAAATCATATATCACTTGGTCTCTAGCTGATGAAACATGTTTACTAACATGAAAACATGATGGAATAATTATTAGGATCAAGTAGAAACAATTCGGGTTTAAAATGGTTGAGTTTGGAATTTTTATATGTGTCGAATGGGTTGGATTTTGGCCAAACACTTTGCCTCTATTAAACATATCAAACGTTCGTCTTAGAAGCTCAAACTTGGCATACTAATTCTTTGGCGGGTAGACAATTAGGAGGTATAAAAATACGTATGTGTTGTGTTCAAAAATCGAAAAATACAAGGGCGTTTTGGAGGGTCCTAGTCGACTGGAAGAATGAAAATAAAAAGAAAAATTGGGCCCTTGGTGGGCTGGGTGAACAGTAACCGAGAAACAAGGAGTTGGGCTTAGATTTTATTAAGGGCCCGTTTGGTTATATTTAGTTTTAATTAAGATTAGTAACTTTTTAATATTTTGTTAAACGTGTCGAGAACTTGTTTCGTCGTTTGGTGAATTCTGTGATATCGTAATCGTGACCATTTAATATAACAAGAAAATTTCAAATTTGCCAGTAAAAATGGTGATTAAAATAATGACAGAGATTAATATATAAAATTAAACGTTGTTAATTATATGGATTTTTGCGAGGTTTTACAGATGAGTTAGTTTCTTGTAAATTATTCGGTTTAAACACAAAAATTCAAGTGGTCACACTAACATGTGGGATAGTTTTCAAAAAGAATTTACCAACAAGTAATAAAGTAGTTGATAAAGTTTCCTAAAGCCACCTTAGAGCAGTTGACAAAAACAAGTAATAAAGTAAGGCTTAAGGGGAAAAAAAGCTGATAATCTACTAATAAGCTGAGGCAAGACTGAAATAAACTAGATGACTAATAATAAACTAAAAGGACAACTAAAATAAGCCACAACAGGGGAAATAAGCACTGTTAAATGACAAAAGAAGCTAAAAAGCCACTAAGGGCTGCTGTTGTAACCTTGGTGCAGGGGAAAAACAGGCCTTTTCATGAAAAAGCACTCCAAATATATTCTTAAAAATCTAGAAAAAATAGTAATAGCTAGATAAGCCAACCAACTAACTCACTGTGTGCAAAATTTGAGCTTATAACAACTTAACATGAGTAAATTAAAAACCACAAGGATGTGCTGCAAATGAGGAAAACCAAAAATTAAGTCTGTTATATCAATAGTTGACTGATTTGAGCTAGTTTTGACCAAGGCTTTAGGAAACTTTATCAACTACTTACTATGGACTGAAATCAACATGAAACAGGCAAAAATAGGGGTCTCAACTGCTTATCCCTATAATAAGCTCAATCCAACAGTTTTGAGCCTAAAATGGGGAATAATCACTCTATTATAGAAAAATCTTCAATACACCTTATGGTCACCTGAAAACAACTTATCTACATTACATTAAGCTAGATTGAAAGTTCCCTAACATGCAAATGAACAGTACACTACCTTATTTACCCGTTTTGACCCTTAGCCAAACACCCCTTAATAAGCTACCTTTGACATTTAAAACTAAAACAGGCTTATCTAAGCCGAGATACTAAATGCAGATCATTAACTAACTACAGTGAGCCTCTGATGAACAACTTTTAAATTCCAAATAAGCACTTGATAAGCTAGATGCTATGTTGTGACTATTTCATGGCTTTTTCAGCTAATTAAGGCCAAAACTAACTTAAGCAATAACCACCTATCTAATTAACTCCAAACAACATCACTGAGATCAAATAAGCATACAAAAAGCAAATAAGCTCTAATAATCTGATGAATAGTACCTTGGTTGACTTTCTTTGACTTTTTTGGAATTCTTGGATTAGGACAGAGTTGATTATTATAAGCTAACAAGAAGCCATAATAAGCTTATATGAGCTTATATAAACAGTAATGAGGCTTGTAATTGATTCTTAACAACTAATATTAAATTATTCGAATAATGAAAAACTCGATTTTTTATTAATAATGAAAATGAGTACAAGCTTATATATGTTAGAGTTTGACAATCAAATAACACATATTGCGGAAGCTAGGATCAAGTATAACACATAAATATTAACTAAAACATAAATAGTAAACGTACCCGATGCACTTCAAATAAACCTTGATTCTTGTACAATTAGATCAATGATAAACCCCTTACCGTTTTGTTTATCGATCTCTTGATAATTACTAAAGTAAGTAATTACCTCGTTCTTGTACACACAAACTACCAACGAATAAAGGTTTGTTGCAAGTAAACAAATCACTTAATTTTTAGACTTGGAAAAATCGATCCAAACCCTTAGGGGAGGGGAGAACCGATCGGCCAAGGAAACAAAAAGAAAGAAACAAGATTTTAGGGTTAGAGTGTGTGCACAAAAGATGTTTAGGTTTAACCCCAAGGCCTTGTATTTATACTAGGTGATTTCTTGGTGATCAAGCAAGGCTTGGGTCGACCCTTGTGTCGGCTTCGACCGGCCATAGCATCTCCCAGGGGATTCTAGATCCTTCTTGACACCCAAGTTTCACTCTAGTCCTTATCTTTCTTATTTAACGATAGTTAGTCCATACGGTTAACAACTAACGACCGTTTAGTCCATTAAGTGTTATAAATATATATATTCGATACATTTAATATATATATATTTATTTTACATTATTCTTGTTTGTAAAGTGTGCAATCCCGAGGTCTCGGGTTCGATCCTAGACATTTACCTATTAATGTTTATACGTAACATTTAACAGCTCCCACTCGTATATTCATTAATAGTAAAATGACACTGGTTAGCGTCTTGCAACACTCCAATGCCCCTAGTTCAATCCGAGCTAGGTTTCCTGGAAAAACCTTTAATGATTCATCATTATAATTATCCTTTCATTACTAATACCACACTAATAAAGATGTGAGTTCCTTTATTAAATTTTTGTTTCTCGTTTCTTTATGATTGAACAATATTACCAAAACATCTGAAAGTATTCCAGATAGACTTTGGGCATGGCCATGCAAACATTTTGTCAACCCTACGAGGGGCCCAGCAGTATTAAACTTCTAAACAAATCAGAAGGAATAAATTCTTTCTTGACTACAAGAATAACCTATGAACTTTGCAACACTTCTGAAAACAACCCTTATGACTCCCTGTTACGGTGAGCGGTAGATTGCTTCACAAAAATGCACTACATCCATGACACTTATCTGGTATCTCAAGTCTGAGGATAACTTTAAATATGATTCTCACATTAAACATTAAATCATATTGTTGGGATAAGTCCAATATTCAATTCATCGAATATTATGTGAAATTGGTATGACTACGCATCAATATACTTTCAAGTATATCCTAAACTAATACTCAAATTTCTCTTAGTTTAATGATATTCCCATATCATTAATCGACAATGGACATTTAGAATAATAAATTATTCATGGATCTTAAACATGCAAATATAGGATATATTATTAAGACAATGATAAATAAACATAAAACTTATTTTATTCCATTAAAATAATAATTGTACATTACATCCTTTATCCAAACACTAATCACAAATGGGCATGAAACTTTCAGCTAATCTAAGTCCTACACCTTCAGCATGCTTGTAAAGCTTAGTGCCAGGTAGAGGCTTTGTTAATTGATCTGCCAAGTTATCATCTGTGTGAACTTTGAGCATTTCGATTTCACCTATTTCGACTTGTTCTCAAACATAGTGATGCTTAATCGGGAAATGTCTGGTGCCTTTCATGATTCCAGGCTCATTGGCAAATGTAATTGCAGCTGAATTGTCACAATACATTTTAATAGGTCTTTGAATCGAAGGCATAACTCCAAGCCCTGAGACAAACTTCCTAATCCAAACAGCTTCCATTGCAGCTTCTGAAGCAGCTATATACTCACTTTCTGTAGCAGACATCGCTAGTACACTCTGCTTTCTGCTCCTCCAATCCACTGCTCCTCCATTAATGACAAAGACATAACCCATCTGAGACTTCGTATCATCCTTATCACCTTTCCAAGAAGCATCGCAGTAACCTGTAACATCAAGTTCTGCCGATGGATTTCCCCCATAAACCAAAAACATATCCTTAGTAGCCCTAAGGTACTTAAGAAATTCTTAACAGCAGTCCAGTGAGCTACACATGGATTTTGCTGATATCGACTGGTTAAATTCTGAGCAAACGCTACATCAGGTCTTGTACTTTTCACCGCATACATAATAGATCCCACAGCCGAAGCATAAGGGGCTCTTTTCATGCGTTGCACCTCTGCAGGTGTTGAAGCACAAACCTTGTTGCTCAAGCCATGTTGCTCTTGCATCGGCAAATATCCTTTCTTGGAATTTTGCATACTGAATCTCTTCAGTA
Organism: Artemisia argyi; assembly: GCA_030686995.1. Classification (NCBI taxonomy): domain Eukaryota; kingdom Viridiplantae; phylum Streptophyta; class Magnoliopsida; order Asterales; family Asteraceae; genus Artemisia; species Artemisia argyi. The sequence goes on along the minus strand of CM060702.1, from coordinate 16,783,920 downwards.
TTTTATCAATGTAAGCACTTTGGCTTAATCCAATTAATCGCTGAGATCTATCTCTATATATCTTGATTCCCAGAATAAATGCAGCTTCCCCTAAATCTTTCATAGAAAAACAACTTCCAAGATATTCCTTAACCTTTTGTAAACTTGGAATGTCGTTCCCCATGATCAATATGTCATCGACATATAATATAAGGAAAATTACATTACTCCCACTAACTTTGTGATATACACATGGCTCATCAAGATTTTTAGTGAATCCATACTTTTTAATTTCACCATCAAATCTCTTATTCCATTGTCGTGATGCTTGCTTCAATCCATAAATGGATCTTTTAAGCTTGCATACACGATTTGGGAATTCTGGATTTACATACCCCTCAGGCTGCGCCATATAGATGTCTTCATCTAGGCGACCATTTAAAAAGGCGGTTTTAACATCCATTTGCCAAATCTCATAGTCATAGTAAGCGGCTATGGCTATAAGAATCCTAATTGCCCTTATGTCAGCTACAGGAGAAAAGGTCTCCTCATAGTCAACACCAAAAGTTTGTGTATAGCCTTTAGCTACACAACGGGCCTTATAGGTGTGTACAACGCCATCCATGTCTGTCTTTTTCTTGTAGAGCCATTTACTCCCAACTAGTTTGGCACCCGGAGGTAGGTCTACTTCTTCCCAGACATCATTGTCTTCCATGGATTGCATTTCCCCATCCATAGCTTCTTTCCATTTGGCCTTTTCAGGACCATTCATGGCAGCTTTATAACTTGTAGGCTCATCAAGATCACCCAGTATATACTCATCACTCTCTACATTAAGACATAGACGAGTAGGAGCTTTTACTGGTCTTATTGACCTACGAATGGGAATCACTTCAACTTCAGGTGGAGGACCTAAACTTTCAGGTTCTACCGGAAGTTGGTTAGTGTTTTCAGAAGGTTCTACATCTTCTTGACCATCTTCCAGATCATATATTCTCCCACTGAATTCTTGAGATATGAGCTCCCTTTCAAGGAAGTCTCCATACCTTGCAACAAAAACTTTGTTTTCAGGTGGGTAATAAAAGTAGTATCCCATAGTTTCCTTAGGGTATCCTACGAAGATGCACTTCACAGATCTTTGTTGGAGTTTGTCTGCTGAGTCACGTTTAACATACGCCTCACAACCCCAGACCTTTAGATAAGACAGGTTAGGAGCTTTTCCAGTCCATACCTCATATGGTGTCTTATCAACCTTCTTTGTTGGAACCATATTTAGAATGCGAACCGCAGATTCTAAGGCATAATCCCAAAACGAGAAAGGAAGAGTTGTTAGATTAAACATAGATCGTATCATGTCTTGCAATGTACGATTCCTTCTTTCAGATACACCATTTTGTTGTGGAGTATATGGAGAAGTAAGGTGCTGGACAATTCCCTCCTTTGCTAGATAATCTATGAACTCCTGACTCAGGTATTCACCACCTCTATCGGATCGAAGAGCTTTAATCTTCTTTCCAAGTTGCAACTCTACTTCTGCTTTAAACACTTTGAATGTTTCAAACACCTCATGTTTATGTTTAAGTAAATAAACATAACCATAACGGCTGTAATCATCCGTAAATGTTAAGAAGTAGCTAGCACCCCTCCTTGACACATGTCTAAGTGGTCCACACACATCTGTGTGAATTAGACCAAGTAGATCATTAGCCCTTTCAATCCTATTTTTAAAGGGTTTCTTAGTCATCTTCCCAGCAATGCAAGATTCGCATTTATCAAATGATTCATCATTGATCTTATCTAAAAGCCCATCATGTTGCAGCTTTTTCATGCGATCTTTGCCAATGTGAGCAAGTCGACAATGCCAAAGATAAGACGAATCCAGACCTTTCTTGATTCTCTTATTGTTGATGCTATACATTGAATTATTTGTAACAAAAGCATTATCATTATCATTCATATCAATTTCAAATACACCATTCACAGCAATAGCATTAAAATAAAAAACATTATTTAAAGAAACCGAAATTCCATTGCTTGAAATAGTATGATGAAAACCTTGGTTCAACAAACATGAAAATGAAATTACACCTCTAACAATTGACGGTGCATAATGACAATTATTTAAAGATAGTACTAGGCCCGAAGGCAATACTAAATTAAAAACTCCTATAGCTTCAACTCCTGCATGCGCTCCGTTACCAACGTGCAAGAATTGTTGTCCATAGGCCAGCTTTCTCTCAACTCTAAACCCCTGCATGGTATTGCAGATATGAATGCCACATCCAGTATCATATACCCATGAATTCAATTTAGGAGTAAGAGTGAATAATTCAATCATAAAGAACGCACCTGATGTGCTGGGGTTACCAACATCATTCCCCTGCTTCTTGAGTCGCAAGTCATGAATGTAGAGAGGGCAATTGCGCTTCCAATGACCCTTTTCATGACAATGGTGACAAGCCTGATCCTTCTTGTTTGGCGGATTCACCTTGTTCTGCTTAGGCTGATGTTGTTTCATCTTGGGTTGAGGTTGATAGGCCATGACCTGCTTGCCTTTATCACCTTTACCTTTGCCTTTGTTCACATGCGATTTCTTCTGGATTCTCCCCCCATGAATTGCCAACACTTGCGGGGTGGGAGTCTTGACCTTGGCTGGTAGACTTTTCTCATAATCAACAAGCAATGCGAGTAATTCTGAGACTGTCTTCCCCGAGCAATGCATGTTGAAGTTCTGCACAAAACCAGCAAAATCCTTGCTGAGGGATCTGTTGATCAAGTGCACTTGCACATTCTCGGGGTAACCAAAACCAATTCTGTGAAGTTGATCAAAGGAATCCTTCATCTCATCCACATAATCGGCTACTGGTTTACCATCACCATGCTTGCAGTTGTGTAGCTTGTCAAGTTCATCATACAATTCAACTGCAGGTGGCTTCTCATAAGACTGCTGAAGCATCTCAAGCATGTCTTTAGGAAACGCGTACTCGTACTTCTTTTGTAACTGAGCACTCATGCTAGTGAGCATTAAACAAGCAACCTCATTAAACTTAGCATTTGTCACCTTCCAAGCCGCCTTTGCTTCTGGTGTTGCAGAAGCAGCAGGCTCAGCTGGGCATTCTTCGGTCAAGAAGTCTAGTTTACCCGACGCTCTCAAGACAATTTTGAGCGAACGGTACCAGTCATTGAAATTCTTTCCAGTCAGTTTATCTCTCTCAAGATGACTCTTGAAAGCATTAATCACAGTTTGGTTATCGGGTTGAGCCATATCTACAGATAAAGTTCAAATATTAGTATTTTCGATAATCAATATCTTCAAGAAAAATAAAATACCCAAGGCTATATTCATATAACCAACTAATTTTCTTGAAAATCTAGGATCTAACTTTACATAGTTTCACCACATCAGTTGATCTGCTAGTGGTAAAAGTACAAAAGATAGTAATCTGTCGAACAATAATTGGCAAACAAGATTTCCAATTCCTAGATCATTATGGGATTTACATCAAATTGATTCATCAATTTGCCTTTGTAAGCATGTTTTATCCCATCTCATGCCTTAAGTTCTAGGTCTCACGCACAACTTAATTAAGTCGTCTACCTTAGAAACTGTAAAATTACAATTATGGTCTCACGCGTTAAAAGAATTTTACCTTGTTATAGTAATTTAGCCTAGGTCTCACGTTTACTAAATTAAAATTCCAAGTGTTTCTTATAGGTAGATGGCACGTAACTTAAATTATTAAGGGTATTAATTTTTGATATGTCAATCAAAAAATATGTACAAAGATGCATGCACTCATCTTTATAACATAAGTTTTCATAAAAACTTTTTATGTCCGATTCCTGAAATTAATACACAAAGTTTTACTTGAGGTTTATGCCAAAACCCTAAGATGACTTTCTACAATATATAATTTTAAAAGTAATTCGTTTAAGACATATTCAAGATTGTGATAACCAAGGCAGACTCTAAGGCTCTTTTCTAAGCCTTCAAATCACGGTTATGAATATCATCTTAAAAGACTTAATTTTAAAAGTATATTTGCACAAAACATCATTCAAGCAAAAGTTTATGGATTCAATCTCAAAATAGTAATAAAGTTTGAATTTTGCTAGTCTCGCCTGGGAGCTGATTACCGTGCGAATTGACCACGATTGGCAATAAGACCTTTGCAAGATTCTTACTTTATCACTTTAGGGTTTCACAATTATTAGTCCGTATTAATTTTCTTTATGAAAACAACCCTTTTATTGCTTACATCAAGTCCAACTAAAAAACAATAAAACAAGTATCAAAGAAAATCAAAACAACCAATAATAAATAAGTGAAACAATTAGCCACATGCAATCCGTATTAGAAAAGATCCTAATAAAATCAATTCTAGGTATAATAATGCATGTAATCAACTAAGGCCTTCCCCTCTTGATGGAGGTGAGTCACATACATTGACGAATCAATTGCGTAGGCCAAAGCTAAAAACACACCACATAGCATATAAAATTGATTTTAATATGTATTGGAGTCTTCCCCAATTTAAGATCTATCTAAACATGTGATAATAAAACAAGATCCATGACAAACATGCATGTAAGTCACGGATTAAAACCTAACAATTAGCAATTAGGTCACAAGATACGTTCAATTAACCGGTTAATGACCTAGGGTTTCTAGTGATTACACATAATCAAGAAAACCACAAAACCCTAATTAGGGTTTCATGGGAAAATCGACCCCCCTGGTTCGTTGTGTTTTGGTGTGTAAACGACAATTTATCAAAATATCAACAAACGTGAAGTTTAACTTGTCGTGAGACAAATAAACGTGAAGTAAAACGAGTAAACCGATTAGGAAAACGATTACCTCGCAAAACTTGTGAAAGTGATATTCAAATTGTGAGACCGGGAAGTGATTTCCCGGGTCGTACCCCAACGAGGTGTGAATGAAAAGCTTCGAATGAGATTTGGATTAAAATCTTGTATGATTGGAAAGGTTATTTGGTGTTGCGTTACGTTAAATTAACGAATTAAAAATTAACGAACAAAGGTAAAAGTAAATTAACCTAAAGCAATTAACAAACTAGGAAAAACCTAAAACACTACGGGAAATCATAATTAGTTATCGGGAATCTTAAAACTTAAACTAAATTAAAAATGCGACGTTTAATTAAAAATTACGCGAGTGCGCAAAATAAAACGCGAGTTTTGAGTTCTAAACGTCCTACGAGACTCTAATGAATTTTTTTACGTTCTAAAAGATAAAAGAAAATTTTAGGAAAAAGAAAATTTATTTTTCGATAAAAATTCTATTTATTACGACTTAAATCCTATTTTAAAGAAAGTGAATTACTAAAAATACTTAAACTTATGAGAAAAATCTGAAAATTTTTTGGAAATTGCATTATACTAATACTAACTTGAGAAAAATATAAGTTCAACAGAAACTACCATAGATAAGCTGCAATAAGCTACAACAGTTTAATAAGCTATTAAGGTCTAAATAAACAATACTTAGTACAAAAGATTTAAAGAAGGAAACAAGGTAATAAAAGTCCCAAGGGCGAGTTGGGTTGTGCGTGGGTTGTGGGCTGTGAGACCAGGGTTCAACCCCTGGTTTTGCCAAATTTCCTTTTGTATTTTTGCTTTGATTCTTTTCTTTTCAAAACCCCCCCTTTTTTTTTCTTTTTAATCGAACTAAATCAGAACACAACTAAAAAAAAAACAACAACTCCAACTAACGAGAACACAGCCACCAATTAATAGGAATAAGAACAATGATCATAGTAGCAGCAAACCACATTACCAACAAATGAGACTTATACAAACTGAGCTCCACAACGAGTAATAACAAAAACAATTGTAACTCCGATTCAATCAAGCAATAACTCTAGACTAAGACAAAGCTTCAGCTGCTGTTTTGAAAACAACGTAGCAGCAGCAACAATGGCCAAAGTGGCTACTTCAAGTCTATAAACGATTAACCAAACAAGCTATGATGCTAAAACTAAAGGCAAACCTAAATAGTACACCTAGGTGGGATCTAATAACTACTCAGATCATTCCTAAATACCTCTAATGAACAACCCACCCTCGACTAAATTTTTTTTTTTCAAAACTAAAAGTGCAGGGCTGCTAGTGTCAACAGCCAAGTTTGATACTACTTTTTAACGAGTAAAACAATTCCAAATTCTAATTTTCTTTTTGAGGTTTACACACAAGCTAATAGACTTTTCAAATCAACAAACAAATTTTATTTTCCATGATTTACCAATCCGAGAGATTGCATTGAAGTTTGTTCAAAAACTGGGTATACAAAAACTTTTGACTCTTGTGACAACTTAACAGCTTTAACTCCCAAATACTAATTATGCCAACCACTCAATTTTAACAACTGACTCAACCACCAATCAATTAACTAATTTGTAGATTGTAAACTTAAACTCAGAGAATAAGAAAACTACAATGAACTGTAACAAACATCAACTGGAAATACGTTATGAGCAAGGCGTTATATAGAACCTACTTGGTTTCCAAGCTCGTGAAGAACCAAAGAGCACAAGAACACCCTAAATGCCCCCATGGGCTCTAGACCGTTTTCCCATCCAAGCTGCTACTGCTTCTCTTTTTTTTCTTTTCTCTCTTTTTTTTATGGTAACGATCAACCTTTCTTCTTTTTTTTTATGTTTTCTCCCAGATTTTACCAACGAACAAAACAATGTAATTTAAACAAACAGAACTTTTAAACTTTAAATGGAAGGCAAAATTTAAAACACAACTTTCATTTAACTTAAAAGCTTTTCGAATTACAAAATAAACTTTTTAGAAAATACAACTACAACTTAAACTGAGATGATAATTAAAAATAAAAATCGCATGCCTTAGGCTTACAACAAGTCACTTATTTATACTAAACTAGAAGTGGTAGGTACCAATTTAGCCTTCTTGTCTTCATCTTCAATGTGCTTCTTCACTGAGGTGTAGAACCTTTGTGCTTTCTTTGATGAATCACAGCCATTGATGAGTTTTGAATATATCATGACCTTCCATTGTTCTTTTGGCGCCCAAATGAGAGGTGGATCTCCAGCTTGTCACTCCTTGAATGGTTGAGGGGTGTTAGGTACAAGTTTGTGAGTGGGTTTAGGATGGTAGTGGGATTGGGAGTGGGGAATGATGGTGATGGGGAGTTGGCTGTTTGTAGTCACGAGGGGGAGGGGGTGAAGGTTTGGGGAAGAAGACAACTGAGATAGGATCCTGGCCTTGACTTGTTACCACTTTGGTTATAGATAAATTAGTTGTGGGATTTGATGGGAGGGAAAGGAGGGGGGAAGTGGCGTACGTATTATCTGATTAGGGTTAGGGTAGGGTGTTTGTGTTTTAAACGTACCAGGAAAGGGTGAGGGGAAAAAGTGGGCTAATCATTGGGCTATGGGTGGGTTAGTTTCAACATGGGCCAAAGAAAACAATGGGTTAACAAAGGTGTACGTTTGGTTTGTGTTAGTTGACAATAAGGACCAAACTTTGCAATTGTCCGAAAATTGAGGGACCATTCATGTCGTTTTTCCAAACTCATACCAAGGACTAAACTTGCCATATTTGAGTTACCAAAGGACCTCATTTGATTATTTTCCAAATTTAAATTTCAAGGACCAAAACTGCCAATTTTCAAACTTGGAGGACCAAATATGAAAATTCTCCAAACATTTTACCCAAAGATCATTTGCGATTCATTTTGACTTTTAAAGAGCAAGGGTTGACTTTTCTTTGAAATGACTGACCAGGGACTAGTTTTGTCAAATTTTGAAAGTCGGGGGACTGAAACTGCCAAATATGTAACTTTTGTTCGTTTTTCGTTTGTTTTCACTCGTTTTGCATAAGAAACATATAAAATACGATCTTTGGGATTTTCTTCGCATTTTGGTGCGTTTTTGAGTATTTTTGATCGTTTTGCAGCTTGGATTTGACTCAAAATGATGAGTATTTACACACTCATCAATCCCCCACACTAAACTATTGCTAGTCCCTAGCAATCTTTTTGAGAAAAATTAATGGATTTGAAGTCTCTTTACCAAAAGCCATTACTTCTGGAGTAGCCAGGTGTAAAAACTGTGGCTCACCTGATAGCCGTGTGATTTTGAGCAAACCACCAGCATTCAACGGATTTGATTTGTCTTTACCAGGAGCCGTTTGCTCCTGGACTAGCCAACTCTTGATGGAACAGTCAACATCTTGGTGAGTTGATTACCAATTATGGTTTTTCCACAGCCTTTACCACAAGCCATAATCTTGTGGGCTAGCCAACTCATTAGCTTTTGAGGATGATGGGGAGTTGAGGAACCATACAATTTTTGGCAAATTGCAAGCCATCAACGGGTTTGAGTTATCTTTACCAAGAGCCGTTTGCTCCTGGATTAGCCAATCCCTTTTGTCGTTTAGACAAGGCGAATTGATAACCACAAAAATTTTGAAATAAAGTGAAAAAATTTTGAAAAATTTTGGCCTAAAAATGGGGGTACTAGACGGTATATTTTGATGAAATTTGCTAGAATTTTCCCCTCCCCCACACTTAGAGTTGAATATTGTCCTCAATATTCAAAGTCCCGGAGATTATGCCGAAATTTTGAATGAAAGACGAGAATATTAAAAACTAACTGTGGGAATGTCATTTGTATTTTTCACTTTATCTATTCGAACACACATTTTTTTTTTTTTTGAAAGATATGTACCTCTCAAGTAGCTGCGGGGGGTGGCCACTCCCCCACACTAGAGGGTTAGAAAATAGGAGGAAATCAGATACACGGGTGAAAACCCATGTTTGTTACTTGTTTTTGTTTATCGAGTCGCTAGCTTGACTCGATCCCCGAATTCATTGGTCCATGGGGAAAGTTTGGAGGTCTGGGACAACAGGTGGTATGTCCCCTCCAAAATAGTGTTTCAACCGATGCCCATTTACTTTGAAATTGGGACCGTCGTTTTGAGATAACTCGACGGTGCCATAAGGATAAACTTTGGCAACGGTGAAAGGTCCAGTCCAGCGGGTTTTAAGCTTACCCGAAAAGATCTTTAATCGAGAGTTAAAAAGAAGGACTCGATCACCAACGTTGAAAACGCGGTTCTTAATTTTGGAGTCATGGATCTTTTTGGTTTTCTCTTTGTAGATTAAAGAGTTTTCGTAAGCTTGATCACGAAGTTCATTGAGTTCATTGAGTTGAACTTTCCTGTGATCACCCGCAGACTTAAGATCGAAATTAGCATTCTTCAAAGCCCAATAAGCTTTGTGCTCGAGTTCAATCGGAAGATGACAAGCTTTTCCATATACGAGCTTATAAGGAGTACACCCAATGGGTGTTTTATAAGCTGTGTGAAAGGCCCATAGAGCGTCGTCTAGCTTATCCGACCAAGAGGCACGGTTTTCGCCTACGGTTCTTTCAAGAATTCTTTTCAAACCTCGGTTTGAAACCTCCACTTGCCCACTCTTTTGTGGGTGATATGCGGTGGCAAGACGGTGAGTGACACCGTACTTGAGCATGACTTTTGCAAATTGTTCGTTGCAAAAGTGTGTACCGCGATCGCTTATGATAGCGCGGGGAGTTCCAAACCTTGAGAACAACGATTTCAAAAATTTTACAACTACTCGGGCATCGTTGGTCGGGAGAGCTTTTGCTTCGACCCATTTTGACAAGTAGTCAACGGCCACGAGTATGTACTTGTTCCCTCGTGAAGACGGGAACGGCCCCATAAAGTCTATGCCCCAAACATCAAAGATTTCACACACTTGGATGACATTTTGAGGCATTTCATCCCGTTGTGTGATCTTTCCTTGACGTTGACACGAGTCACACGATTTGACTAAGTCATGGGCGTCTTTATAAATGGAGGGCCAATAAAAACCGGACTCAAAGACTTTTCGAGCGGTGTAGTTCGGGCCATGATGTCCCCCGGTGGGTCCATTATGACAAGCCTTTAGGATTTCCATGGCTTCTTGGCCATGAACACACCTTCGAATAACCTGATCCGCACAAATTTTAAACAAATAGGGATCGTCCCAAAAGTAGTGATTGACATCTTTGAAAAATTTGCTCTTTTGGTGGGACGACATCCCTTTGACAACGAAGTTCCCCGCATGATAGTTTGCAAAGTCGGCAAACCATGGGGTACTAGAATCACCACGAGAGGAAATCACATTGAGTGTCTCGAGAGGAAACGTTTCGTTTATTTCCTTTTTCTCGAGAACTCCTTGATGAGGATTCTCCAATCGGGAAAGATGGTCAGCAGCGAGGTTCTCGGCTCCTTTTTTATCATGAATTATGATATCAAATTCTTGTAGGAGGAGAACCCAACGGAGCAATCTCGGCTTAGCGTCTTGCTTGGCAAAGAGATATTTCAGAGCCGAGTGGTCCGTGTACACTATGCACTTAGTCAAGATCAAATATGGCCGAAATTTCTCAAACGCGTACACCACGGCAAGTAATTCTTTTTCCGTTGTGGTGTAATGAGCTTGAGCTTCGGTCAAGGTCTTGCTTGCATAATGAATCGGCTGAAAATGTTTGGTTTTTCGTTGCCCCAAGACCGCACCTATTGCAAAGTCACTTGCATCACACATGAGTTCGAAAGGTAGGTCCCAATCGGGGGCAACTAAAATGGGTGCTTCGGTAAGCTTTTTCTTGAGAGTTTGAAAAGCTTCAATGCACTCATCGGAGAAGAAAAATGGAGTTTCTTTTTCAAGAAGTCGGGTCATAGGCCTAGCTATCTTCGAGAAATCTTGAATGAACCTACGATAGAAGCCGGCATGACCCAGAAAACTCCGAACACCTTTGACAGTAGTGGGATGAGGGAGTTTAGCAATGACGTCGATTTTAGCTTTATCGACCTCAATCCCACTCTTGGAAATCTTATGGCCAAGGACAATTCCTTCCTTGACCATGAAATGACTTTTCTCCCAATTTAGACTAAGGTTGGTGTCTTCACACCTTTGAAGCATTTTGTCTAAATTGGAGAGACATGATTCGAATGAATTCCCAACGACCGAAAAATCATCCATGAAGACCTCCATTGTTTTCTCGATCATGTCGTGAAAAATGGCCATCATGCATCTTTGAAATGTGCCCAGGGCATTGCACAAGCCAAAAGGCATGCGTCGATAAGCAAATGTTCCGTATGGGCACGTAAAAGTCGTTTTTTCTTGATCTTGAGGATCGATGGGAATTTGGAAATAACCCGAAAAACCGTCAAGGAAACAATAATATTCGTTTCCCGCCAATCTTTCGAGCATTTGATCCATGAAAGGTAATGGAAAGTGGTCTTTACGGGTGGCGTCGTTTAGTTTTCGATAATCAATGCAAACGCGCCAACCCGTTACCAATCGAGTTAGAATTAACTCGTTATCATCATTTTTGACAACCGTTATGCCACCCTTTTTGGGCACGCAATGAACGGGACTCACCCAAGGACTATCCGAAATCGGGTAAATCAAACCGGCATCAAGAAGTTTAATGACCTCTTGCTTGATAACCTCATGAATCTTAGGATTTAGCCGTCTTTGTTGTTGAACCGCCGGTTTAAAGTCATCCTCCATCAAAATTTTGTGCATACAAAATTCCGGGTTAATACCCTTGATGTCGGAAAGTCGCCAAGCAATGGCTCGTTTGTGTGACTTTAAAACCTTGAGAAGAACGGTTTTGTTTTCCTCATTCAAGTCTTTAGCGATTATGACGGGAAACTTATCGTCACCCTCCAAAAACGCGTACTCGAGATGAGGCGGAAGTTCCTCGAGTTCGACATCGGGAAAGTCATCAGTTTCTTCAACATCTTTGACTTCCACATTATGAAGTTCTTTTGGAGGAAGAGATGAAGGATCATCATTGAGCAACTTCTCAAGGAGAAGTAAGTCTTCCTCGGGATTGATAGAATCATAATCAACATGAGAATTACACGACAAACAAGCTTCGATTTCTTCCAAAATGAAGTCACCTCCCAAAAATGGAGTAAGAGAGGGGGGAGAGACATCATTGAAAGGATTGATTGATCCTTGCACATTTAACACTTCTTCAAAGTAGTCATCGCATGCGACATCGATGACATCAATTTGGTTAATTGCTTCTCGTTCAAGTTCGAGAAGATCTTTTGAAGTGTTTTCGATGTTTATGACCAACTTTTCATCGCCAACTCTAAGAGTCATTTCTCCTTCGAAGACGTCGATTAGTGCACGAGCCGTTTTTAAGAATGGTCTTCCCAAAATAAGGGGGACACGAGGATCGGCGTCAAAATCGACGACTACGAAGTCGGCAGGAAAATGGAACTTGCCAACCTTCACGAAGACATCCTCGGCAATACCCTTCGGAATCGTAACCGAACGAGTTGCTAATTCGAGAGTCATTCGTGTTGGTGTAAGCTCGGGAAGTGAAAGTTTTTACCAAATCGAGAAAGGCATGAGGTTTATGCTAGCGCCAAGATCGGCTAAGGCAAAGCATTCCTCAAGCTTTTGGAAATCACATGGAATGAGAAATTTCCCGGGGACTCCTAATTTTTCGGGAAGTTTCTTAAGGAGAACCGCCGAACAATTTTCGTTCAAACGGGTTTTGGTGAGTTCAAATAATTTCTCTTTGTTACTTAGAAGACTCTTGAAAGTGGAAGCAAACTTGGGCATATAGAGAAGAGCATCCGCGAAACTAATATCGAAGTGTAATTTTTGAAAAATTTCAAGAAATTTCTTCATTTGATCATTAGTTTGCTCGCGGAGTCTTTGATCATTTAACCGCGAAGGATATGGTATTGAAGCTTTTTGTTGAACGGGATTTTCCGATGGTTCAAAAACAATTCCCGGTTTTGATTTGGTTTTTGGGACAACATGAGGTTGGACTTGTGCGGTACTTCGTGTACTTGTGATTTGCACCTTATCCTTTGTAGCCTCGTGTTCACGTTCTACTACCTCGGGAGGAGAAGAATTTGAGGTGGTAGGAACCGTGGGTCCATCATAAGAAACTCCACTACGGGTTGTGATCGCCTTTACATCGCCCTTCGGGTTGGCGATCGTGTTGCTTGGTAGCGTTCCCGATCCCGAAGGTCGATCATTTAAAGACTTCTTAAGTTCAGAAATCTGACCGATCAACAACCTATTAGTTTCTTCTTGAGCTTTCATAAATTGCTTCAACAATTCATCGGTCGATGATTGAGGTTGAGCAGCGGTTTGATTTTGAGGAAAGTTTTGAGCTCGGTTGTTTTGATTGAAACCTTGATTTTGAAAATTTCCATGGTTTTGATTACCATGAAAATTGTTTCCTTGATTGAAATTACCATAACCTTGGTTTCTATTCAAGTTTCCTTGATTTTGAAAACCTTGGTTGTAATTTCCCCCCTGATTTTGATATTGGTTCATAGGGGCTTGAAATTGGTTTTGAACATTCGGGTTTCTTTGTTGTTGATTTTGATTGAATCTATTTGGATTGTTGGGTTGAGAGAAACCGGGTGGACCACTTTGATTGTTAGGACGGTAATTTTGTTCCATTTGAGGACGGTATTGGTTACCTCCTTGGTTGGAATTACCTACTATTGCATTGACTTCAAAAGGATTGCCATCGGTGGCAGTACAATTGTAGTAAGCATGTGGACCACCACAAGTAACGCAAGTGTCAACCTTTTTGACTTCAGCAGGTTGAGAAGAAACTTTCTTTGTTTTGGTGTGAACCAAAGCATGAATTGCTTCCGTGAGCTTGTCAAGTCTAGCATCGGTGCTAGATTGAGCCACGGGTGATGAGGAAGAAGGACCAACATTTATTTGCGAAACAACCGATTTGCTTCGTGGAATGCGGACCTTGGATTTATTTTCAATTATCATCAAAGCATCTTTGGTGGTGCGATTCAAGAAGTTGCCTCCCGAGGAGGCATTAAGAGAGTCTTGATCGACTTGGCTTACACCATTATAGAAAGTGTCGAGTTGCATCAACTCGGAAAATCCGTGATGAGGACATTTACGAAGCATGTCCTTGTAACGATCCCACGCCTCACCGAATGATTCATCAAACTTTTGAGTAAATTTCATGATCTCATTCTTGAGGGCGGTGGTTTTGGATGGAGGAAAGAATTCGTTCACAAACTTCTTCACCAAATCTTCCCACGTTTCAATCGATCGAGGGGGTTGTTTGTCTAGCCAATTTTTGGCAGCCCCATCGAGGGAAAACGGGAAGAGAAGAAGTTTGATAGCCTCCTCAGGGACATTTTTGCATTTGATGGTTGACGTGATTTTGTTGAACCATCGAATGTGATCTTGAGGATCGTCCCTCTCGAAACCATAGAATTGACGCGAGGTGACTAAGTTAATCAACCCCGTCTTAAGTTCAAAATTGTCAGCCACGATGGCTGGAATGATGATAGCATCTCCGTAACCCTCGATGGGTGCTTGGAGAAGCTCATTCATAGTGGGCTCGGCAGCCATGATTGGAATAGCACGAAGCTCGGGTTCGGCTATTCGGTTGGTACGTCGACGATTTCGCCTTCTCCTTGGAATGTTATTTAGCGATTGCAAAGGACTCGTTGACGTAGACGAACGTGTGCGCATGCACCACAAAAATATCAATTAAAACAATACCACTTTAAAGACAAGGGAACTTAAACCAATAATCACAAACGCAAGGTTAACTTCTAAAGAAAAACGCACAAAGGAACGGGAGAGAAGAATGGATCTCTCACTGGGCAAAGTTCATTGGATCGCCACATACCGTTTCGACTCCTCTTAAAGTGTGAATTTCGTTTAAAAATTTTCCAAAACGCAAGTGATACAAAGGCAAGTTTTGATCTTTGGTTTGGGAACTTATTATGGTCACACCCCCAGTTGGTAGGTGTTCTTCCTTGATTTGCGGTGGTAAGATTTTAAACTTTGTATTTATTAAACAATGAAACGGGAAAATCTTTTTGTGTTTTTCTTTATCTTATATAGATATAATACATATACTAGAAACAAAAGAAAAAATATTTTTGGTTTTTATAAGTTTTATAAAAGCGTAACTTCTTGCGAAGGTTCTACAAGACTAATCGTCTAAACCTTATCGAGACTTTCGACACACAGCCTCCCCGGCAGCGGCGCCATTTGGTTCGTTGTGTTTTGGTGTGTAAACGACAATTTATCAAAATATCAACAAACGTGAAGTTTAACTTGTCGTGAGACAAATAAACGTGAAGTAAAACGAGTAAACCGATTAGGAAAACGATTACCTCGCAAAACTTGTGAAAGTGATATTCAAATTGTGGGACCGGGAAGTGATTTCCCGGGTCGTACCCCAACGAGGTGTGAATGAAAAGCTTCGAATGAGATTTGGATTAAAATCTTGTATGATTGGAAAGGTTATTTAGTGTTGCGTTACGTTAAATTAACGAATTAAAAATTAACGAACGAAGGTAAAAGTAAATTAACCTAAAGCAATTAACAAACTAGGAAAAACCTAAAACACTACGGGAAATCATAATTAGTTATCGGGAATCTTAAAACTTAAACTAAATTAAAAATGCGACGTTTAATTAAAAATTACGCGAGTGCGCAAAATAAAACGCGAGTTTTGAGTTCTAAACGTCCTACGAGACTCTAATTAATTTTTTTACGTTCTAAAAGATAAAAGAAAATTTTAGGAAAAAGAAAATTTATTTTTCGATAAAAATTCTATTTATTACGACTTAAATCCTATTTTAAAGAAAGTGAATTACTAAAAATACTTAAACTTATGAGAAAAATCTGAAAAATTTTTGGAAATTGCATTATACTAATACTAACTTGAGAAAAATATAAGTTCAACAGAAACTACCATAGATAAGCTGCAATAAGCTACAACAGTTTAATAAGCTATTAAGGTCTAAATAAACAATACTTAGTACAAAAGATTTAAAGAAGGAAACAAGGTAATAAAAGTCCCAAGGGCGAGTTGGGTTGTGCGTGGGTTGTGGGCTGTGAGACCAGGGTTCAACCCCTGGTTTTGCCAAATTTCCTTTTGTATTTTTGCTTTGATTCTTTTCTTTTCAAAAACCCCCTTTTTTTTTTCTTTTTAATCGAACTAAATCAGAACACAACTAAAAAAAAACAACAACTCCAACTAACGAGAACACAGCCACCAATTAATAGGAATAAGAACAATGATCATAGTAGCAGCAAACCACATTACCAACAAATGAGACTTATACAAACTGAGCTCCACAACGAGTAATAACAAAAACAATTGTAACTCCGATTCAATCAAGCAATAACTCTAGACTAAGACAAAGCTTCAGCTGCTGTTTTGAAAACAACGTAGCAGCAGCAACAATGGCCAAAGTGGCTACTTCAAGTCTATAAACGAGTAACCAAACAAGCTATGATGCTAAAACTAAAGGCAAACCTAAATAGTACACCTAGGTGGGATCTAATAACTACTCAGATCATTCCTAAATACCTCTAATGAACAACCTACCCTCGACTAATTTTTTTTTTTCAAAACTAAAAGTGCAGGGCTGCTAGTGTCAACAGCCAAGTTTGATACTACTTTTTAACGAGTAAAACAATTCCAAATTCTAATTTTCTTTTTGAGGTTTACACACAAGCTAATAGACTTTTCAAATCAACAAACAAATTTTATTTTCCATGATTTACCAATCCGAGAGATTGCATTGAAGTTTGTTCAAAAACTGGGTATACAAAAACTTTTGACTCTTGTGACAACTTAACAGCTTTAACTCCCAAATACTAATTGTGCCAACCACTCAATTTTAACAACTGACTCAACCACCAATCAATTAACTAATTTGTAGATTGTAAACTTAAACTCAGAGAATAAGAAAACTACAATGAACTGTAACAAACATCAACTGGAAATACGTTATGAGCAAGGCGTTATATAGAACCTACTTGGTTTCCAAGCTCGTGAAGAACCAAAGAGCACAAGAACACCCTAAATGCCCCCATGGGCTCTAGACCGTTTTCCCATCCAAGCTGCTACTGCTTCTCTTTTTTTTTTCTTTTCTCTCTTTTTTTTATGGTAACGATCAACCTTTCTTTTTTTTTTTATGTTTTCTCCCAGATTTTACCAACGAACAAAACAATGTAATTTAAACAAACAGAACTTTTAAACTTTAAATGGAAGGCAAAATTTAAAACACAACTTTCATTTAACTTAAAAGCTTTTCGAATTACAAAATAAACTT